>WEKX01023040.1:28964-125446 GCA_013390025.1 Pitta sordida | reverse complement strand
CAATTACATCATAGATCATCATGCAAAATAATTCTAAATGTAATTCCCACTATTTAGCTGCATACTGAGGGGGGTAAGTTCAAACAATTTTATTGCCCTAACTCGTTGATTAATCACAAGTAGTGCCGTATCTCCATCACCAGCAAAACACTAAATTAAGACTCCTTAATTACCAATCACCCTTGGCCACACAGTTTTTATTATATGAACTGAAGGACTGAGGTAGCCTCCACATTTTAGCTGATATTTAAATCAAGAATATAACATAATACATAAGAATATAGTTTTACGTAATTTTGTCAATTTGACATGGAAGTCAGTGGAGTTATCCTGCATCCAGATTACTGTAACTCTGTTCAAAGCAATGTCCAATGTAATTGGCCAAAACATTGTTTCAAAAACTTCTAAAGACATTTCTACAAGAGATGACATTAATACCTTTATCTGGAAGTGTATTTTCAGTCTTTTACACTTTTGTACATGGGGGGAAAAATCATGGAAAGCAATTCCCTTCCTACTTACTGTTGGCATCATCTTTATTTAAACTTTCATGTAAATTCACTGTATTTAACACATAAACCAGAAGGGCACTTCGCACTTTTTTTCTGGTTACCACCAGGTGATTCTCCTCACTTCACACATAAAGGCAATTAATTAATTCAAGAAGCACATTAAAAGGTAGTTTGACTCCTAAGTGTTCAGTAATAAGGGTTTTGTACCCTGGAAGTTGGATGTGTGATTGTTCTACTCAGAGGTATGGACATTTCCCTTTGGGCAGGATTTTTTCACTCTCATACACGAACCACAGCCCTACACGTTGCCTCAACCACAGGCTCCAAGGGTTCTCTCCCTGTTTCCTATGAAGCAATAAAAAGCAGACAAAACCACCAATGTGTAAATAGAATCTACTAACACATACTTTATTAGTGATGAAGTGATCTGCCACCCCAGTTTAGCTTAAGAGAAAACAGATCAATTAAAAATTTAGTTTGCAGAACATTTTTACATTTAATTCAGAAAAACTGTAGCACTGGCAAATTATTTATACCATATGAATACTCATTTTTAAAGTGTTCCTAGCCTAAACTCTAATTCAAAATGGCAAGCTTACTGAACAGTCTCTCCCTTACCAACAACAGTAAAATTGAAACATATAAATTAAGAGAAAATACAACCAAAAAATCAGAACAAAACAATCAATGTCATAACAATATTTGTCCATTTGGATTGAATATGGTCAACTATTACACAAAAAACCCAGAGAAGGATATACCAAAGGCCAGGAGCTCTTACACTGCAGCTGCTTGGAGAAAACTACCATCATTGGAATATAATTTTCAGGTAATTACATGTGTGCAACAGATTAAACCTGACAAAATAAACTGAATCGAGCTTTCTAAAGGGTATGCTTCCACTAATGATTTGGCTCAGAAAGGCACTGTGAATCACCTTTTGAAAATTTCTTATTTCCCCTGTGTAATCTTCTTGGTACTGAAAATATCTCAGAATATCATAGAAATGTCAAAAGGTCTTACTTCAATCCATTAGTAATGCCACAGAAAAATTAAACCTGGAATGTCTTCACCAAAACAAGAAACATAAAAATAGTTTCAACAGCATTTTTAGGTAGTTTACTAATATTTCTAAGCCAAGTAACCTACTTGTAAGTAAGGATATTCAGCAGCCACAGATAGGCTTGACTGCTGAGACAGGCCTGACTTAATTTACAGTTCTGTAGCGCAATGAGTCCTCAAATAGACTAGATCCTAACATTTTTAACAGAGAATATATATGAAAAGGAAAATTCTCATACCATGTAATTAATATTTTAAGGTTGTCCTACAGATTTTTCTCCTCTCCTGGCATATTTCACATAACTTTGGATTATTAGGATACTTTAGGAACACTTCTAATGTCTGCTCCAAAGGAACAAAGCCTGTTTTCCTGATTTGCTTTAAAAGAACTTTAGCATTAAAAACATTTCTTGTCAAAAATATTACAGGACCAAAGGTTTCCAGGGAATTTTCCAAAAGAACTGCCTTCCCACCTTTCAAAAACATCTCGTCTTTGCCTTGTTGTTTCCCAGTTGCTCATAAGCCAAAATCCCAGGGTAACATAGTTTATTGTTTTAATATCTGTCTGACGCAAAGCAAAAGCATCCTCTGGTGAGTGCTTATCTGTCATATGTACTTCTGTGAAAGGGATATCAAGACAAATAAGATGTTCTAGGGTATATCATGGGATTATGAGCTTGGCACTGACTGAATTCTGTTTAAAAATAGTTGAAACGATAAATAAAAAAACCCCGATCTACGTTGATATTTTGAGGAGTGAGCATGAAGAGCATTGGGTTTTGAATGTTTTAATTATAAAGGGTTGTTATTTTAGTATGAATAGCAAATGAATACTCAAGTCCGTAAATGGGACAAACAAGATGAGACAGAAAAATATTCATAATTTAAACAGTTTAAAAAAAAAAAGCATCACTATAAAATTCTATTCTAATGATACAATGGACTGTGAACTTGCTTTGTATTAATTAAACTCAATGTAATGGCATTTTCTATATTCAAATGAATAACCAGTGATCTGGAAATTCATTTAGACCATTAGGTTAATTACAGAAACCAATGGAAGTTTTATCAGACAATTACAATTAAAGAACACGAACAATGTGGGACAGATTTATAAGCATTTGTACCACCTCAATCATTTTTTGCTGAATTCCACCACCACTTCTTCCAAAATTGTAATCAATATATCAATTAAAAAATGGGCCATCAACTTCATTTGCCCTTGAGTATGATAAATTAAACTGAATTAATATCGGATTTCTGCATTTTCATATTTTTCTTCTTTTAATTCTATCAGTTGATTGCAGTATGAAAGATTTATTTAGGAGCTGATGAGTATGCTTACTGAAGATGAAACCACTCTAACACTTAGAAAATCTGAGCCAAAATTGACTGCAGTTTAAAATGTACTCATTGAAGTCAAGGCAAAATTCTCTTTTATGGGCACGCTAAGCATTGGGGAAATAGAGGCATTCATCTGCACACCATTCTGAATAAAGGAACACAGCAATAAAAATATTTTACCATACCTGTCAGCTACTCAGTCCAGTGAACTATCCCTTTCAAATGCTCAAATCCACTAGTGGCTACATACCTGATAACTCAAGTATCTTTATGCTTACTTGGAGCCAAAACAAACCCTCAAAGTTTCAAAGATCAAAGTTCTGATTTAGAGAGTAAAAAAAATATTTAGCTGCCTTTGAACTTCGCCTTTAAATTTTAAATTCCATCTCCCTCCTGCAGCTTTCCATGGGACCTGGGTAATGTACACCCTGGGAAGACAAGAGTCAATAATGTGACTTGCAAGAAGAGAGGTTTCCGCAGTTAGGACATTAAAGTGTTGGGACAGATGACCCAGGAAGGTTGTGCAATTGCCAGCTGTAAAGGTTCCCTGGTGAAATCTGGTCCTTGCAACCTGAATTCATCTACAACTTCGTGTCTTCTTTCTTTCTCATACGTGGTTTCTCATGAACATGACTTGCATCTTCTGCATTATAGAAGAGTGGGGAAAATAGACATAAAACAGTTTGTAGAAGTCCTTGCATAAATTCAGATTTGTATTTTTGGCCTTTTTGAACCACACACACCCAGCTCTGTTACTGTCCTGGGCAGAACAGCGATACAGATATTCAGAGACAGAACATTTTTCTTCTTTTGGATCTTCCTTTTGTCCATCAGTCTCAATATTCTCACGGATCCTACTCATGTGTGGCTTCAATCTGGAACAGTCCTAAAATTATTCTTGATACCTTTCTTATTTACCAGTAGATAAAAATTTCTTTGTAATTTTAAAATTTGCTGTGGAAGCAACTAGTCTAAAGAAGAGACTGTCAGTCATGTGCAGCCAAACTGTTTCACTTCATAAATTTCAGCGAGAAATCGTGGGACTCCAGAGAGCTTCCAGTGAATGCTTGCTCATTTGGTAATTGGGATTTGGTGTATTCTGATCATTCCTTGCTGGATATAACTCCTTCAATACTTGTCTGCATTCTGCATTAAGAAAATGATGAAGGATTTAATTGAAATCTCTTGCATCAGTTCTGTCCCCAAGACACCAATACTGTGGGAACCTACAGCAGCCAAGATGAGACCACGAGTTTTCTGACTGTGGTTGTCTCAGGACCTGTCCCACCACAGGATGTGACCACATTGTCGTGCTGAAACTCTGCCTTCTACACAACAAATCATCTATACCCTGAATGGATGTGCAAATGAACAACTGATCCAGGTCCCATCTTCTTCTTCAGCATAAGAGAACAGATGAGGCATGAGAGACTATTGCCACTGATTTGTTCCACAGCTTGCAGAAGAAACAGCTCATTTCTTTCTGTATTATGTGAAGGGCCAGAAGTGATGGCAGGAAGCAGAGCCATGTTTCCATCTCCTGACATATTCCGAGGTGTAACTAATCACTGTACTGGGAAATGTACAGTATGGTACACAAAATATATCCTGGAGAAATAAAATATCAGAAGGGAAAGAGCAGCTCCAGGAGTTGCAGTCTGCTTTTTGGATAGACCATGGGTGAAAGTGGTCAGAGTCATCAGAGACTGTTAATGACCAATACAATTAAAAGTCAAAAGGTTAAGTGAGAAATAAAGGCAGCCAAATTAAGAAAAATACATCTTACAATCATGTTTCAGTCCTTCATGCCTTATAACTCAGGAGCAAAAGATGAACAGTCAAGTTAGACAAGATCTTTAAAAGCAAACTGTCCTCTCCCAAATATCTGAAAACTCCTAAATGCCACTAGCATTTAATGAACTTCAAGCACAACTCAGCAGACTCTTTGCCTTCTGTTAAAACAATTACAAATTTAAAACCTCTTAATGCTTTCATTGTAAGCAGTTCTAAAATATCACACAGTTACAATATCAGCAGAAACAGAAAGAAAGATTCACAAATTATCCAAAAATGAAAGCTGCAATATTGTTGTCTACCTGGAATGATAACAGTTAGGTATTTATCTCCCAGACACTAATGTGAACTTATCAGTTATAATTTCAATATTACAAATATGCATAAAAATGGAATATTGAAGATCTTTAAAATAGTAAAAGAAATGAGACAAAAGTCAACCTTCATTTCTAATTCCAGCTTTAGTAGCATTTCCTATAGAAATGAAAGTATTTTGCATCTTTATTGAAAGTTTTGTAATAAGGACAAATAAAAAACCTAATAACAACCATTAGCAACTGTAGTAATTGTGTGTTATTAGGAGTTGTGACCCTGTGGGGGCAATTGCATTTTGGCAAGATGAAATGCTACACAAAAGAAAAGAAAAATCTTGACTTGCATACACAGAGATTCACCAAAAGTGCAGTAATTTCTACTGCAAGGGCTACTAGCAATGTCTGTTCTGAAGCTGTGTATTCCACATTGCCCAGTGGCAGGCAGATGGGCAAAGGCTGTTTACTTGTGTTTGGGGCATCACTGAAAACAAACAAGTGTTTGTTAGGATATCGGTATTCAACGAGCACCACTGCAAAATGAGATTTTTCCAAGGGATTGACTCGTGAGATGTAATGGCAAGAGTGATGTAGAGAGCTCAGAGAGTTTACAGGGACTCTCCAGGGGTTTAATAACAGTGGGATGTAAGCAGCAAGCCCAGAAATAATTCCTAGGGTGCAACTCAGTGACGTAATAGAAACAACAGGGGAAACTTGTAAGGTAAAGCTTTCTTTAGAGTGATTTTCAGAAAATTAAAAGAAACACTGCCCCCTCTCCTCCTCAATATACTCCCTAACAGTGAGATGAGTGAAGTGTTTGGGTCGTTTTCTAGGAAACCAATTCCAGACAAAGACTGGCATTTTGGTCTAAAAGGAAGGGTGCACTAAAAGCATGCAAAAGGGAACATTGATTTAAATTGTAAGTATTTAATCTCTGTTGCTACGAGGGTTTAAAAAAACCATTAGTTGGGAAAGGTGACATAGAGCAAAATATTTTGGGGAGCACCTGGAAGCAAATGCAGATTTAATTGATAATTTCATTTCCAATTAAAAACACTTGATACAAATTTTTTTGTTCACTATGTACTTGTACTCTAGACTCCTGGTTGAAAGTGGATTCCATATGTATCCTGGAAAAGCAGCAGCCCTAAGGATGACAGTGAGAACATTTGACGTAAGAGAATACATGACTGTAGAAATGATCGCTGTGGAACTCTTTTGTCCTCATTCCTGGTTTTACTTAAAAATAATAAATAAATTACTTTAGCAGTCCAGATAAGCTCTAAAAGAGTAGAACTGCATTCTAGACTGAATACTAGCTTCATAAAGAGGATATCTGATAATAATTGTTAAAACAGGCAGTGTAAAGTATGTTCTTTACAGAGCACAGCCATGAACACAGAGCCAAAGCAATTACTGCTCCTGCATTCAGCTACAGCTTTCTTATCTGACCAGGCGCCAGAATGGGCATCAGTGGCACCACCAACACAATCTAAAACACTTTCAAAAGCATCAGCTCCATTCTGCTTCAGAAACTGAGAGGACACATCTCTACTCCAAAGTTTTGCACAGAAAAATGGCTGATGGCAGCATCTCTGGTTTCAGCTTGTCTTTGCTATTTTTATTAGGGCAGCTTTTTATAACTCAAAATACACTTGCACACATTCTGTTCCTTTTGAAGAAAAAAAAAAGAAAAAAAAAAGGCTTGCTTCATATCTATTTGCTTCCTGACACAATCAAATGGCAGCAGGATAACAGACCTTTTGTGTATTGTGAGCAGGATGGAAGAAGAAACACAACATCTACACAAAATGCAGAGCGTGCAACAGTCCTGGATTCCAAAAAATGTCACTGTTACTGCAGAACTTTTGACAATTTCTGTACAGCATTGCAATATAGGTAATTTTTTTTCTTTTAATAAAATATTTTTTGAGGATAAAGATGCAACTAAAACCACTGAATTATTACTTACACGTACTTACATATTTATAAATACCACATTTATTTTAACAAGAACTGTTGGGGAATTTTACATTTTTAGGGGGCTTAATTTGCATTAATGTGCTTTTGTCACAAAACAGAACAAAAAACAAGCCATAACACTAGCTTACTTGTGGATGTGTATACTAGTGAACTGGGGGCACTGTACACGGGAGATCCCTCCTGGTTTGCCTGGCACAGCAGCACCCTGCCTACAAGAAAGAGAGAGAGAGTGGTATCTGGTTTTGGAACACTTGAACTAAACCTCAATTTTTATCCCAAAACAGAAATAAAGTCACAACCGGAGCAGTGCAGTGAACCAGGGGCACTTTTTGTCCTTTCAAAGCAGAAAGAGCCCACAATAAACACGTACAAGTCGACATTGGCAAAAGTAAAACACAGACATGCCCCAAAACACCAACACCCCTGCCCAGGGCTCTCTCTCCCTCTTGGCCCTGTCTGTCCACATCTTCTGCTGCCCATGGGAGAACCCACCACCCACACACCCTCCCCTGCTGCTTCCTCAGCTCCCTGAACCGATGGGATGAGGCTCCTGGTGCCAACCCCGTCGGGAAATCAGAGCCACGGTGCCCCCCCAGTGATCACTGTCACATCACTTACATTAACACTGGGGCAAGAGGTTACTAACGCATACAAAGAGTTCAGCACTTTTTGCTCAGAGAAATACATAAGTATAAGCTGATTGCTAGTCAATAAACTGGATTCAGGATTAAAAACAAAACCAAATAAAAATAAAATTTCAAAATAAAGAAAAGTAAAAGTAATGACCAAATCAATTTAAGCCAACATTTTTGCAATGCTTATTTTGAGCAAATGACCCAAGCTTAGGTTTAAGTCCTGTTTTATTTGGGGGGGTTGCTTGGTTTTTTTGTTTCATTTTTTTTAAATAAAAAGCCTTTCTTAAAATTACATTTTAGCAGTCTTAACTGAATATTGATTAGAACATTGAATAGAGGTAGAAAGAACTGTACTTTCACACAAGGGAAGAAATCTGCACTTCTAGAACACAGTCTGTCAGGAAAAGCAGGATATGACACATCTGGTTTTGCAGATATATGTGCATATATCTGTATACACACAGAGAATTACATATACACATACCCTGACATACTTCAAGCTGTCAGGATTTGTGAATCATGGTACCCAAAACCATTAAACTCCTGTGGAGATTTGTGAAACTTTAGAAGTTGTGACAAACAGTGTAACTATGCTTGGAAGGACAAGATTAATTCCAAATGGTTTTCTGTTGAGTATTACAAGAGCAATTCTCAACTTACATTCAGTTACCAGACATGAGTTCTTTCAAAAAAATATTTTCAAAATATTTTCTGCCATCGACCACTTCTTTGATTATTGTTTGAAACTGTCAGTTGAAGGCGAAATATGGGAAATAGTGAAGAAAAGTAATTCTTATAATTTATGCAATTTAGACTTTGACCATTTCAAACGTCATTAATTACTGTGCTTCTAACCTTCCCAGACAATAGCATGCCCCTAAATAACAGAATTCAGAATTTTTTCCTTTTTTCCAGGCATATATGAGAGATATAACAAGGTAATTTCTCCCCCCTCCCCCCATTATTTTTAGGGCAGTACACAGCTGACTCTCTCAATATCTATCTCTCGCAGCCTTCTAAAAATCCACAAGTAGAAGCTGTCAAACGAAAATATACCCACTGAGATGCTAATTACGAGGAGCATTTTCGGGCTAGCAAATAAACAGGCCCTATCCACACACCCATTTGACACCAAGGATGTGTACATTGGAATATTGATGAATGTAACGCCACTGATGCTTCAAAACTTGAGCTACTGCAGAAGCCTGGGGAAAAAAAGTGAGCTGAAGACTCAGAGGCATTAATCCAGCTGAGAGAAACACATTAGGAAAATCAGTAATTTTCATTAGGTTTTAAGAATAACATAACTATAATGACTTCAGTATAAGTAAACATATAAACAGAGAGGCTTTTAGAAATCCGAGATTACAGTTTGTTTACACTGTTCACCATAAATCCTAGATGGCACTTGGCTTGCTCCATGCTCCATAGGTATTTTCCAATTCTTTGCAGCTAACGTTCTTACATTTATTCTTATTTCATCTCGTACAAATCTCATTTTCCCTACTCTGGTCTTCTAATTTCTAATGAATGTACTTCAAAACAGATGGTTTTTTCATCTGTGTTACCAGAGTGTGTTTAATTCCTTGCATAGAGTCTTCTAATTATGTTTTGACAATCTGCCTTCAAATTTGTACATAAAATTAATACAGATAAGTAAAACACTATTATTAAATTTTGTTGGAAAAAATATTTAACTTTTTAATCTACTTTTGTAAGAAATGATTATTGCTGCTGCATCTAATTTTGGTATTAAAAATATTAAAATTGTAATTAATACAACTGAGAGAAGATTGAATTATTTACAATAAGATCTTGAATAAACCTCAGAATACAGAAACAACCTATAAATTCCGTAACGAAAAGAAAAATATTATTTTTCCTCCAGAATACTAAATTGTAGCATGATGGAATAAAGGGGGGGAGGGGGAGAAATAGGGGTAAGGAAGAGGATTCTAATATGAAGTTCTTAATATTTCTGTTCAAAGTGTAATTTGTTAATGTCATGGAGCAGGCAAACTTCGGAAAATTCCAGTCATCAAGAGTTCATCTTTAATTCTACAATACCACTCATCCTGAAGTACTTCATGCTTGATTTTTTTCTCCTTAAAAATAATCTGCAGCCCACGAGATGTGCAGCTCGCACTGCCCAGCACTGCAGAGCTCCATCCCTCCTCCCTGGCCCAGGGGCTGCAGGCACAGACAAAACCCCACTTTTCGAGATCAAAGACTATTCCCACTCATCCTTCCCTTCCTCCATTGTTTTCTCCTACAGCCCATGATTACTGTTTGATTGGGTTCTTTGTTGAAGCAGTGTAGCTCTTTTGAGAAATAATTACGCTAAAAATATTCAGGGCTGTGAAAAAAAATTATGTGAAGTCACTGGTATTTTTAGAATGCTTAAAATTCAGCTCCCAGTGGTTTCGAGAGACTTGACTAAAGGTATTTTCCTAATTTCTTCATACTTTCAAAAAAAAAAAAGCTTTTCAGTACAGTTATTTACAAGATTCATTTTTGGTGGCAGAAATTAATCAAGTCAATATTCAGAGCTGGTCTACACTGGTATCAGTGCACAGGTAGCAAAATGAGCACCTGTAATACAGGAACTAAGAAACTTACTACATACAAGGAGATTTAGTGATGATTACATTATTCTAATCCATCGTGCCTCAGCTTTGCAGGTAAAGCAGCTGCTTTTTACACATATTTATTGTACTGTGTTACCAAAAGAAGCTTCTTACTGCCTCTCATAACTAAGTATCACACTTTCTGCAATACTATTTACCACAAAAAACTCCAAACAAAGCCACAGGAGCAAGTGAATAAATCCAACATGATTTGTTTCCCATTTTGCCAATATTATTATAAACAGTTATCTTGTGACACTCCTCTGAAAGTTACATTATTTATTTAATTCGAGGATGGTTATTTCATTTTCTCTTTCTCCCCATCCAGCTAGATCTTATGATCACTGTTTTCTTTTATACTTTTTGCAACAACTATTATTCCTTTACATTTCAGTGAAAAATGCATGAAGAAAACTTTAAAGCTGCATCTCCCGTGAACAAATCAGAAGATTTGCAAGTGTATCAAAGATCCTCATAAGCAATCCCTGTCTGCTCTTGATTTGTTGCTCTGAAAGTGTAATTTAATATTGGCCTTTTCAGACAGAAATAGCATTATCTTTGTTCTGGGCTGAACTATTGTTCTGTGATGGATTATTTCAAAATGTGTCACAGAAATGGATCAGAAACACCTAATAAAAAGCTACGGCTGTACAATAAGAGCTTATGTTAGCTTCTATTGTCCCTGCTGACCAGGGAATTTAAAGAGAGCCCCTATAGCCTCTGTCTTGAATACTTAATCGTTGCTAAGTGCTCTCTTAGCCCTTCAATATCAATAGTCAAACTACACACCCTTAGTCTGCTTTGACATATTTTGTTCATTCAAAAACAAGTGCTTTGTAAGGGCCTTCAGTTATTTGGGAATCTCTCTAAAGGAAATGATACCCTTCAGATTTTGGCACAACCACTCCCGGATGGTTGTGTTGACACAATGAATTGTTTCATCCATTATTAACAAGGGATAAAGTGGCATCACCCAAACCCGTCCACCTCCTTTCTTCCAAAATGTTAAAAATACAAACAAAACCTATGTTTAATCCCACCAAGTTTTATATCTTGCTCCACTTAAACAGGAGGGTAGGGAGGAGAAATCTGACGTAGTTGACGTCTAAAGGTGAGTTCCGTAAACCCAGATCTGTGTCTATATTGCCTTCTGACAGCAAACCTGAAACACACTTCACTATTGAACAATCTCTGTGTGCTTGCTACTGGTAATGAGAATCTCTGCTCTAGACATGCATTTATGGACTAAGTCCCTGATCCACAGCTAAGCTCACACACAGACACAGAGAGGAAAGAACCACACACCCCAAAAAAATAGGTGCTGAAGGTATTTGTCTCTAAGTCATCTCTCTGTTCAAAAAATTTTTTTAAGATGTTAATTCTCCTTCCATCACTTTCCTATGCAGAGTGCATGTTTGTTTATTATCACCTCTCAGAGTGGTACCTGAACACTCAATGAACACAGAGAACAGCAATGCATGTTACAACAAATATAAATTGTAATCCACCCTTCCAATTATTCTTTGCCAGCCGTATCATTTCCAGCAATTGGGAAACAGACCTCTCTCCCCCGTCATGAATGTGCAGCATCCAGTGTGCTACATCCCAGTCACATACTGGGATTGGAAGGTGTTGCTATTATTAAAGCAAAAATCAGACAAGCAACAAAGCTTGTAGCTCTGGTAAGAGGTAGTTCCCCGAGTTCCTCCTCTCCCCCTCATTTCCTTCTGTATTATATATAACTCATCCTACAGCAACAAGCATCTCTCCTTGTCCAGGACCTGACATATCACAAGTGATCCAACTACTGCTGGCACTATGTACTGCGCTTCCTTACACTGGGAAAGAGCTTGTGGATAGCACAGGAGCAGGGAAGTGGCAAATTCTTTTAAGTCCTGCTCCCATGCCAGCGTCCTCTTCCTTCCTCACAACAGCATGAATTGCCTTAAAGATTCACTTATGGAAAGTTCAAAGCTATATCCACAATAGATCCATTAAAATTCTCAAAGATGGCTTTGGTAGGAATGAAATACTGGCAAAATATGGCTGTGCCATGGTACTGTTGGCATGTGGCAAAGCAAGGTAAGCTTAAAAACCCACTTTATGACTGACCTGTCTGTATTTTCATTAGCATTATGTTATGTTTCCATTTACAAAGTAAAACACTTGCAATACTCTGCCCTTCCCAAATATAATTTAAAGATTATTTCTTAGCCACCAACATTCTTTCCTGGTAACCAAAATGAAATGATGGTACTGCACAAACTCAGCTGCTGCTTGTACCAAAATACGTAAGATGCAGACAGTTGAACTGTGCTGTTACTGAAGTTTTATCATTGGCATCCAAGTGTAAATCCTTACTCACAGATATTCACCAGAAAAATCTAAAACTGGAAATGCATTTTGTAGCCACATAAACAATGGGAGTGGTAATGCCAACACTGCCCATAATTCTACCTTTCCTACAAAATGTTTACTATATACCTCTACAAATTCAGGTGCACATAAATTGATATTCTGCAATATCCACTATTATTATTCTACACTGGGACGTCTTCCACTGAAGTTGTTCAGGATCTTTGAAAAATCAAATCTTTATTCCTAATTCTTCTAGCAGATGTAATAGGTAGGCAGGTTACTCTTGGATGGTTACTCTTGGTTCATTTGTAACTTTGAGAAACAAACATGAGAGAAAACCTGAAATACAAATATAAACGCCAAGCTGGTATTATGCTGGTTTTGAAATATGATACTTGAGAATATTCAAAATACACTTATGTTCTGCTGATAACTAAAATGGGTTGCATTCATACATCTGCCTATTGAATAAAGATTGCAATAGGAATAGAATCACAGAATAAATTAAACTGGAGCCTTTCTGCCCAAACACAAACACTACAGTTTCAACACGACCCTGGAGGGATTACAAGTGGATGTGTTTATGCTTTATCCTCTCATATTGTGTCAAGACACTATTTTCTGTGTAAATTACCTATTTCAGTAAATCTATAAGACAGAGATGCAAATCTAATGCAATTAGATGCAGACATGCAAATTACTAATCCCTCAGTTCTATTTGCTTACACCAGTGAACGCTGGTTTTAACTTATAAACAAAATTCTATTCTAAATGACAAGCTGAGAATATAAAAGAGCAACAATTGAATCATCACACATAATCCTGGCTTTAGCTAGTCTACTTCTTTCCTAGCCCAGTCAGATTCCAGAATTTCAGGAACATGAAATTACAAAAATGGCAATGCAATGTTTCCAAACCACTTGTACTAGAAAAAGTTCTCCGCTTGGAGATTTCTAAAGAAAGTCCGAAAGCAACAAATTGACAGAGTCTGTAAAGCACAGCCTCATCACAGTTACCTCTATAAATGACTAAAATAATGAAAACTTGTATTTTGAAATTTACTCTCAGCAAGTATTACAAAATGCAATAACAGTGCAAATATATGGGAAACCTGCAACTATACTGGGATCCCATCTTTGAATACCCAAAATGAGGAACAGAAAACATTAGCTTTATGTTTGGAATACAATTAACCATAATCTTAAGCTGCTTTCACATTAATTTACAGATGTAATCAAGGTTTAACACACAGCAGAGTTGTTTTCCATTCCACTTAATGGTATTAACTTTACATTTCATATATTACTTTATTATTTTGCATTTCAGAATAGTTTGTCTGCCTGACTGTCCATCCTAACGTGTGGATCTTCTTAACTTTGTTATTCTTATAATCAGAGGAATTTATTCCTCTGCATAACTGCTACTAACTTATCTAGCATTGCAAATATCCCACCCAGTTCCGAACAAACAAGTGTTTTAGTGATGATGACCTTGTAGTTTGTCTTAAATTTTCCTCTGATGTTCTCAAGCCATTGCTTTTTATATGAACCCATGGCCAGTGCTTGGATTACAGTCCCAGTTTGATGCTGTCACACACCCAGAACACAGAATCACAGAATCACAGAATATTCTGAGCTGGAAGGGACCCACAAGGATCATCGAGTCCAACTCTTAACACTATCTCCCGGGCGGGAATTGAACCCGGGTCTCCCACACGCCAGGTGGGGACACTTACCACTGTACTAAACGCCTTGAGCTCAGGTCCAACAGTGCCCACCCACACTCACCTGCGTTGTCAAGTAGTTGGTGAGACAAGCAGTAACTAAAGAACTTCTGGACCTCTAAATCTACATGTTACACAGTCTGGAGAGGCTGCCACCTTACCCAACCTATTGTTGGTCTGTCACTAATCAGGAAGCCATAGAACACGTTTTCACTAAGCACTAGAATGAGGTTTAAATAAGAGAAGCCCGTGCACAATTTTTCCATAAAAGGTTCTCTTGCTAAGCACATTTAACTTCCTTTTTAGCCCTTTAAAATTTGACCAGTTACATCCACAGTAAAAACATCTGAACATACAAGAAGTTAGGAGCAAGGACAATAAAGCTTCTGCTTAATCAGAATGCTTTCTTTTATTAAAGTAGTATTTAAACAAACAAGGCAAACCTCCTGCTATGTGGAATTGGGAGAAACATGGAAATGTGGTCAGCAGATCAAGACCTATGTCTCAGCAAAAATGTACCATCGAGCAAACAGACCCAACCACCCACACCCAAACACCTCCATTCCCCTCTTCTGAAAGAGCTCTGACTACCAGCAAATACAGAGTTACTGTTTTGCAGATACTGTTTGTGCACAAATTCATCATAATCCTGTAACAAATGACTCCTCTGTACCAGACTGGGGTCAAACATTTCCAAAATTTTACACTGAAGAAGCAGGAACTTCCTTCTTAATATCTTCTGGTATAAAGCTCTACCTACAGCTCAAGATTACTATTCAATAATCAAGTATATGGAATTTCTTCTAGAGATCATATAGGATCAGTATCAAAGACTAAGTATATACTGTGTGATTAAATATACATCCAAAAGAAACATCTTTAAAAGGGTAATACTGACAGTATCTGTGGTGTTCTCTTTCAACTATGCAGACTCCAACATAATGGTGGATATAGGTAGATTAATCTTGCTTCAGATTTAAATGTATAACCAATTGACTAGATTAATATTAAAAAAAATAAGACACTGGCATTATGCTTTGAATAACCCTTGTTTAGTTTCCATGAGGGTATACATTTTAATGAAAAACTAATTTTAATGTAGCATAAGCCATCATTAATTCTGGATACTTTTAACTTTTTTTTTTTTTCTTTTTAGTAAATAGCTGGTACAGATGCTGCATTCGATCTTTCTGCTGGCTTTATTCATCTTTCATAAACTAGTGTTTCCACTGTAATGGCTTGCAACAGCTCCACAGAGCATTAGCTGTCATCAGTGGTGTTAATCTAACTGGGATGTCATCATTTGTACGATGGCACTTGAACATTATGACTTTCCAAACAACAGTTGAGGATTTGTTCTATGCTTTGAAAAGGAGCATCTCTGTAACAGGTGGAATGTTAATAACTACTTAACTGTGGTTAGAAAATTATTTACGCTGCTTGTCTTACAATCTTGAAAAGATATTTATTTAGGAAAATCTGCTTAGTCGACAGCAAAGTTCAAATCTAAGTGTATGTAATCAAATTCTAAAATGAATTAATCTATGTAGTGACAGGCAGCCAGTTTTCACTAAAATTATGCTTTAGAGATATGGTACAGTGAACTTTTACCCCAGCATTAGAATTGCTGTGCAAGCATATCATTCAGCTTCACAAACTCCAAACATCTTCACTGAGAAGTGTTCCATGGGTATTTGCTGAGCTTATACAAGACTCATTTAAATTCAAAGAGAAACACTAGAAAGATGAAATGAATCCCAGGTGCTCTCACTCCAGGAATAGATGCTTTAAGACATGAACAAAGAGAATTAGTGCTAGCAAATGTACAGGAATCCTCTCCTCTCCTGGACTGCTGTTATTTAAGTGCATGTTTCTATATATGTGAGTCGTATAGAAGTATTTCTTTACTTCTTAGTTCTATATAACATTATATTTCAAACTTTTAAACAAACTTGTGAAAGGAAGTTCGTAACAAAATCTGATTGTTGGTGGATACTTCTACCTTCCAAATCCATACATGCCACAAAGCCCTGCCCATCTAAAACCTCTGTGTCTCCTGAGAATATATGAAATAGTTGACAAAGCACAATCTCTTCCCCTGGTGGAACATTTAATTGATGTGGAACATTTTGCCAGCGACCTTGGAATAACTACTAAGAATGAATCTTGAACCTACCTCCCGAAAAACGTCTAGAACCTCATGACTACTGAGGAAATATAGCAGCTCCTCAAGTAAAAGGAGAATGGGATCTATTACTTCCCACTGAGCTGTGCTCCACAACTTGTTCTAAGGCTTCTTTTTCACTAGTCTTCAGTCCTTTCTGCCTTCACTGTCAGCTTTTGAAATTTCTGAAATGTTTTTGTTGCTTGTGATCAGGAAAGAGTATTTTCACTGTGAATTTGGAAAAGCATTCCCTAGATTTCCAGGTAAACATCTTTTCCCCCTTCTTACACACAAGGACTACCAAAAAGAAGCCTCTCCAACAGGTATAACAAATATATTTCTGCCACAAATGATAAAGTCTTTTAAAATGGCCTTACCATGTCTCAAGCTACACCTGCTTTAAAGGATTGATCTGTTGTAGTAATGGGTGCAACAATATTCTAATATTCAATAAGCAGAGTGCAAGAGATTGCTCAAAAATTCATCATTCCAAAAACCAACTGCGGAAAACAAAAAGATTCGCAATAACTGAAAGGAACAACATGGAACTCAGCTTTCAGACTGCCTGAGGCTGAAAGGAAGGCTAGGTATTACAGATAAAATATACACTATATAAAAATAAGCAGGTAAAAATGATATTATAACAAGCCACAGAAATAAAGTACCACAGTACACCCAGCAAAGAAATACATCTGCAAGTCTGCGTTTTCCCTGCCACAGGTGAGTGTATGGGGGAGAAAACCAGACTCCAGCTCACCAGAGCAAAACTATGGGTCACTATGGGATGGATGTATAAATACATGAAAAATCTGCCCCACTTCACATTAAGTCTTTGTAAGAGGAATCGTGCACATTTCCTCATTAGGACCTGCCAAAACATTTGATAAATAGCTCAGTGAAAAACATAAGCTGAAATGGAAATCATACCTTCATTAAGCATTTCTTTTCCAAAAAGAGGAAAAAACCCCTTGAATGGTATGATTTTATTTACTCAAAGGAGATTGTGTGGATGTAAGTCAATTTGTTAAACATTTCTTATCCATTATCATATGCATAGAAGTGGAATGCTGTGAAAATTACAAACGAAAATAAATCACTGTCCTTTTTTTAAAATGAAATATCATTTTAAGGCTTCCCAGGGCAGTGGTGGGAAGGGCAGGAGCTGGGCCAGCACGTTCAGCAGCTGCCATCAGGGAGCCTTGCTAAGCCTTGGAATTGCAGAGCAGCCTTCAAAGGGCCCTTCAGGAACATGTCACTGGAAATCCATACTAACACTACCATGGCTATTTCCAGGGGGTTCTAATTTACTACAGCACAAGCATTTCACAGTCACAAAAGCAACCTTAGAAGGGCTACCCAGCAAGAAAAATCTATAGTGTTTTGTAAATACATAGTATTTTACAGTCCCCAAAGCAATACTTTCCTTCCATAGAGCCTGTTGTGCATCTGTCTGTTGTGTCTCCAGTTTTAGCTGTCACACGTTTCCTTGAGAAAGGTTTTCCTTCACAGAATTGCACACTCAGAAAAAAAAAAAGCTGAGCTATAACAATCATGTCACTGGTCCTACTGTTTACCATTATCTTCAAGGTTTTAGGGTTGATTTACATTGCGTTCCTCCCTATTTGACTTTAATTGTCTGCTTCAAGTTGTCAGGACATAACTATATCTTAGATTTGCATTGCATTAGGGGATCTTCTCCTTTCTCTATTGATCTTGTCTTATGGAGTAATTTAACTCAATTCTAATTTTCTTGTGCATGCGGGGTGCTCTCCAGCCAAGGAAGTGAGTTATGTGTATTCAAGTGGTGCATCTTATGAATCTTGTTAAGCTTTACCGCCTTATAGCCCGTGCTGATGGAATATTTAATCACAGAAATGAGTTGGCAGATATGATGTACAATACAGTTCAGCCTTGCGGCGTGTGTCTTCACCGGCAATTGAGAACCGGGGGAACTTGCCATCCATCAGTGCCATCCTGACAGCTTTGTATAACCTTCTGTTTTTCACTTATTTATGAAGATTAAAGGTACTTTAAATCAACAGTTTCTCTGCAAATGTATCATCTTTATTTCAGAAGCGGCCAAATTTTTCATCATTTACTAGGAGCTGAAGGAACTTCTTGCACCGACTGTGAAAAAGTTGGTACAATTTTATCATGACAGTGTTGGAGACAATAATTAAACCAAATAACTAGAACTTTGGCTGCCTTAAAAATCACTTTTCTAGTTTCATAATCTTCAAAAGTGCAATTGCTTCTGCTCTAAGAAGGGTGGGAACCCAAAAGGAAAGATACGCTGCAGTGTTCTACTCCAGTATACAAGAACTGCTTCATCTTCGACCAACTTTACACAATTTGAACTAAACTGTTTAAAAGAAAGTTAAAATGTCTGAGGAAATACAATCCTTGTGTCAATGTAAAAAGTGACATGCATTAAAAAACCTTGAAACCCAAATGTAAAACTGCCTGTATGTATAAACAGGAAAAAAAATCCAAAATAAATGAAATATCTTGATAGAGCTTTCTGAATAGGTGTGGTGGAGTGCATGTCATAATTCATCAAATTAAATTAATAATCTTCTAATGGTAATTAAAGATTCTCATTAAGAAGGGCAAACACCTCCCTAGTGCTGGCAATAAAAACGCACTTGGGACTTTAGGAGGTTATACAAAAAAATCAATAACCTGCCATTTTATAATTAAAAGACAAAATAAATGTTAGGGAAAAGTCCAGTAAATTAGGAAAATTACCTTCAGGAGAGATTGAAAATATTGATTTTAATTTACAAACTATGTGAACTCTTCATGCCCTACTTCATGAGACAATTATAAGTCAGATTGTTAATTCTGCATACGTATTAGAAAATTGATTACTGTACTATGGGAATATTATTATATTTGTCATTAACACAAAGTCATTTATATAAAATGACTAATAACTCTGACTTTCTAATTTATGCAGGTTCAGAGTTGGTTCACTAACTGCTCAAACGAGATCAATGTTAAACTCTTGTTTTCAATGTAGGCATTCATCAGGGAAGGAAATAAATTCTGCCTACACTGAATATTGCAATTCCATGAATGCCAACTTAGTATTTTTATTATACTGTGCCACTTTTACCCTAATTGGAACATTTTTATCTATCCCAGTAGAGGCACTGGATGTATTACAGCCAATTTTTAAAAAATAACAAATATCTGTTCGTAACAGTGTTCTTTTCAACAATTTTTCTCTCTTGAAGTTCTGTCTTAGTCGCTCAGACTAACAGAAGTTTTTTCAGCTTTGTCTAGTGGAGACTCCTCAACTTGAGTGGGCAACCTTTTCCCAGGTTTAGCTGCCATCCCTGAAGAATGCCTTCCTGCTATCCGTTTATGGTCAGGATCCAAATTCCTCTGAAATCAACTGGGTTTGGGAGTACAAATAAGTTTATTTTCAATCCTGTTGCTAAAGCACACTTAGAGACTTGTGCCTACCAGCAGAAAAAGACTGAATCTCTCTAACTCCAAGCTGTAACCAGGACCAGAATTTGGTCTCCATGAAGACTCAAGCGATAATATAGATTTAAAATGCAAAAATATGAACCGGAAAAACTAAATATAAAATTTAAAGAAAAATGTCCAAAAACCCATTATGAATCCAAACACTCATGTGTGTGTCTACCTACACATACATACAAAAAAATACATTTTTGTAGATAAGGGGGTTTTGCTGTTATTGCTCACTAGGCTTAAATAATTCCTGGAGGAAAGTGACTGCATTGAAATATAAAATAAAATATAAGTAGAATAAAATCTCACATAGGACTGGGATACTGCAGTACATATCATGTTATACTCTCTACTTTCCAATAAAAAGGTATTCATGGATCTTCTATATAAACTTTAGTATACCCAGGTAACATAAAATCCTGTATCACAAACCTGTAAATAATGAGTAAAGTGAAATCACACAAAGAAACCAAACCTCACACCAACACATATTCTGTACTTTTGCGTATCTTAAAGGATAGTGAAATAAAATATGGTACGGACAACTACAGCACAATCCTTACCTGCATAGAACTCTGGACTATAAACTGCACCAACAACTGGATTTAATTTCCAGCCTGCAGCAAACATAAAAACACAACAGAATTAACATTGCAATTAGCGACGATAATAATAACAACAATAATTATTACTTTAAATTGCATTTTTTATAGAAGTATACAGATAAAACAGCTTCAAGATAAGCCACTTTAATGAAAATTTTACTTTGATCTTTAATATCAGACTCTGAAGTATGGAAATAAATCATGAAACAAGGCATTCTCCAAACATGCAGTACAGGAGTACCTGACCTCATCTGGAATGCACAGCTGCCATGGGCTTACTGCCATGGGCACTCCAGTGCTGCTCCTGGTATCCCTATATCCCGGAGTACCAGAGCAGAGCAGTTCTTGGTCTTGGCTTTAGCTCTCTTACAAACCAGAGAGGCCAGGACAGTTCATTCACTCGACACAAACATTTCTGACAAGCACGGGTTAGTGTGGCTTACAAGGCAACCAAACCACCCGGGCATTTTGATTCTTCTCTGGCAAAAAGGGATGTCAGTTGTGACATGGAAGAGCCAAGATCCAGCCAAATTCCAGGGACTTTGTTCACCTGTACACCTGACTGTGCTGGAACGGGACCACCCCAGACACACACCAGGACCAGCTCACAGCTGACAAACACGGCTCCCAGCACTGGGAAGACAATGGGAAGGCTGCAGTCACATCCTGCACAGCTCTTAAGGGCTACAAAGGCACCCACTGCCCCTGCCTTAAATAATCACTGTCCTCCCACCTCTGGCTTAGAACCAAAGCACAGAACCCACAGATTCCCTTCTGCCCAAACTCCAAATAATTGCTGCTGTGCCCTAACACCTGATGAAGCATTTCCAGGTAATCCTGGAGTGCTCAGTCTTGCTGCACAAGGGGAAAGAGAATGGCAGGAGGAAACACTGGCAAACTCATTAGTGTTCTCAGCTGTAGCAAAGTGCCAATTATTGTGTTTTGCTCAGACACAGGTAGATCCACTCCCAGTTAACTGCAACTCCACAGCACATCCCACCACCCACACTTTTTCTTTTAAGAGTATTTGAACAATTATTTTGAATTACTGGGACTGATAAATTAGGGGTTTTCCTAAAGCACACACAAAGCAAAGGAGTAGGAAGAACCTTTTGTAAATGGAAATAAAGAAAAAAACCTGAGCAAAAGCATCTTACAAACTCCAGGACCATTGTACTTAAAATAGAATTAATAACAGCTGCTAAAATCAAAATACAATCAAGAGAGTGACAACAAGGCTTTCCAAAATCACAAAAGCCAAGATTAAAAGAATTTAAATGCACACTAGGCTTATTTCTGCCTTGGCCATATCTGTAATGCAAAAGTGCAGTGGAAAACCATAAACCACCAAGAGAGTGTAGGGCTGAAAAAGCGTAACCAAACGGCAGCAACAACACAAAAGAAAACTATTCCTACCCTTTTCAAGGTATTGCTGTCTCTATCCGATGCACAGTCATTATTTACCAGGAATTAACTGCTCAGTTACAGAGGGGAGGGGTGGCTTTGAAAGGTAACTCATGGCTCAATTCCAAGGAAGGAGCAGCATTGCATGACATCTGCTCTGCAGAAATAACTGTGATTACTTTACATCCCTAAAAGACCTAAAAATGTAGAGAAGCTGATGCCCAACCAAGAAGGGCTAAAATGTCTTTCCTCATGAAACTACCACAGGATTTTTCTCTCACCATTCAATTCTATGTACTACAGGATTATATTTAGGATCATCGTGGTATAACATAACTCCTAGCCAAATTTTGTGTGATAGAAAATGATTCAAATTCTGAGGCTTTCAGTAAAAATCTAACTTTTTATAGCTTAGGGGATATTCAATATTTCAAATCCAGTACTTCCTCAGAAGACCACCGATCAACACTACCCAAAATGAAAGATTGGACAGAATTTTAGATCTGTCAGCTTTTGCTGTCAAAGCAGCTGACAGACATCTCTCAGCTTCTAAGTTACACTAACAGTGCCACAATTTGTCTGAGAGGAAGAAAAAAAAATCTTGGAAGACACAGATTGTTCTTCACAGCTGAAAGGCACTCTCATATTTCAGCTCCTCACCACTCTCCCAGTGACGGCTGTCTCATCTAACTTTTTGAAGCCTATAGAGGAAATACTTCATTCATCGTGAAAATAACAGTAATTAAACTTAACTTTATCTTGTCAGCCAACAATGTGCTGGCCCATAGCTGTGTGGGTTAATCAAGTGTGATGGGAGTCGATGTATCCGAGCGAGCAGCTGCCAAGTAACCCAACTGCAGCAGCTGGAGGAGGCAAATTCTCGGCTGTGGGTGTAATTTTGTGCATTTTTCTTACTGTCACAATATTAATCTCCTCCTCAAGTTGAAACTATAACAGCTTAAAAACCTAAAAACCAGCCAAGGGAAGAAAAAACCCTCTGCCTGACCCAGGCTCCCACCCTGCAGGATCATGCACGGAAATGCACGTTCGGCGTAAAGGGAAGGCACGGATCAGTGTAACAGGCTGTGGTAGAAAATGGGGCACAGCAGCACAGAGAGGATTATTTTCCCTTCATAGACCAGACAGGCTGGAGAATTCCTGGGTGAAAAAGAACCCTCTGGCACCATTTGCTTCCCTCCTGTTTGCTTACAAAGGTGGCAGGGGAGAGGAGTGGGAGGGAATTTAACTGTGTTAATAGTCACTAGCTGTGATTTTGAATCTAAATTTAGATCAACAGAAGGCTCAAATTCAAGGCATCTCGAGTATAAAATCTAACATATTTATTCTTTTACTGATCTCTTGTTTCATGTTACTCATTTATTCCTGCAGTTCTCTGAATTTACTTCCCCATAATTCTCTATGCCCTGCAACACTCGGATGAGCATCCTGAATTGCAATAGGGGCATCAGAAGAAACTACAACTGTGAACAGGACAGGTCAGAACACCTAAAAATCTCTCAAATAGTTCTGTCAACAAGAAGAACTCCTGACACTGAATTTCTTTGCAAAGAAAAGGAGATGCATCTTCAAAGCATCATGTGAGCCAGTAAAATCATCCTGTCTGACAACAAATGCACAAATAAAAGCTCTCTTAGCAACTGAGCACTTATCAACTGCTCATTTGGGGCAGTCAAAAGTCACTGGAAAACATATTTATTTCATAGACCGTTTAGGAAACAAAAGCAAACAAATTATCTGAATGAAGCTGCATATGTGTCCAACCTGAAAATCTACTGTCTTCTGCAATCCTGTTATCCCTGTTGTAAAACAACCAGCAGCATTCAGGAATGAAAGACAAAGCAGATTGTATCTTGTTTCTAAATTAAAATAAATATCAGTGCCTGATGTTTTCATACAAAACAACATGTGCCTCAACCACTTTTGAATACTTGCCAACAATATGTCAGTCACAACATATTCTTTGCAAAATAAAGTGAGGCATTAAAAAACAAGTGATTCTGGAGCAACATGTTCACGTGTTCCTGGTTACCTGCATCAGAGGAGTCTTGCAAATGTTAATGTGCTGCTACAAAAACCAGCCTTATATTTTATTTAAAAGATGAGACCTTTACTTTAGACAACAATAATCTTTAATAAATAATCAACTCTAGCGCTGGCTAATTCCTGCCAAAATGATAAAGAACTAGAATCATACCATGCCAGGATGACTGATAATAAAAGCACTGATGAAACTAAATGAAGCATCTTGGACGTCTACACCTCACTCCTTGTCTCCTGTAATGATTATGCCAGAGGAATGTGAATGTCCTTGTGTGTTTACTTTAGGGGACCTCAGACATTACAAAGTTTTTTTTAAAATTGAAAATAATCAAAAGGTATGAATTTCAATCAGAGTTTTTTGTGGAAGATGCCCATGAAAGGTGTGCAAAAGAACACTCTGCATGCAACACCTTGACTGGATGGATTCACAAATACAAACAATAATTTTTATGCACGGAACTTTTTTCATACTTCTAGTGAGATCTAGATCAGACGGAACAGGATGGAAAATGACAAACAAAACACTTAACAGAAGATTTTGTGTTTTGGATATTGCTAAATGCCAATGTAGGGCCTAAGTAATCTGCCAGTGCAGGGCATAGACATGAACTTTCTCTACAAATCAGATTCCTAAAGATCTCACCTCTCTTATTGCCAGCATTCCCTTTCTACAGCATTGGCTGTGCTGATGTGTAGTGTGTTATTTGCTAATGAACAGTTTTGTAGCCCCAGGATAATATGAATACAAAATATGCATCATCATTTATAGAAAAATTGCTTTTATCACTACAATATAGCAGACAGGGCTCATAGTCTCATATGCATATGTCTAATGCTCTGTATGGAAACAAAATCTTGTTACATGATCCAGTCAAGCCTTGTGTCTCTTTCGCTAAATTCACAGAGACGCTTTAAAACCAGTAAAAGATCGAGGAGATTTTCCCACCTGCATCATTTGCCAAGTATCACGTTTACATACAAAATGAGGAAGAAAACAACTTCTGGGAAAGCAAGAGGAATTTCAGATCCTTCTTCTCCAGATCATTTTAACTAGCTCAATTATCACATGTGAAATGAAAAACATCACTTGATTTTATTTGTATCATACAAGGAAAAACTCAGGAGCCTTTCATTAAAAAATAAAGCCATTGTTTGCCCTGGATTTTAGTAAAACCTCACTAATGAGACATCAGATATAGAAAATATGATTTGTTCTATTTCAAAATGGAAAAGAACCTAATCTAACTCTGGAAACTTTTATGTGCAGATTTCATCTGCTTTCTACTGGATAGGGAAAACTAAATTGAAAAGCAAATAATTACAACCACACAGTCTAGTAAAACTGAAAATGTCATTGCAATTAACTTCAGTTCATCAGTTATTGTTTGACTTGGCTGAGTTAGGAACTTGCTTGAATTTTCTGAACTAGGAAACGCAAACTCAAGCAAAAGGAAACATTTAAGAAATGTATTGTTTCTAAACGCCCCAAATGTCTATAGATTGTTTTTCTATCATTACAATACTACACCAACTCAGGTCAATATTAGAATGAGTTTTATTTCTAAATAGCTTGGAATTTTGAGTCTTCCATGCAGAAAAATGAATAAATCTGGAAGCAGAACCCAATAAGAGTTTTCTATTTTCTTCTAACAAATTTTGTAAGGAAGACAGAAAATTCTCTTTGACTAGATGCATGTTGGTGCTTCCTACCTCCAACACCCAGCTAAACTGAATCCTTCATTGCAACATTAACACTGGACAAAGCCAGAAGAGAATAACGTTTCCCTATCAGGTCTGTTTTCCTCCACAAAAGCCACTGCAGTCATGAACACTTGGATTCCAGTCAAAGCGACACGTGCTGTGCCAACATGGATGTGAATCAGCAGAGCTCTATCCTGATGGAATTTATGCCCAGCCACATCATGTCTTGGGACACTGGGCAAAGCCTGAGCCCCAGGAAATGCAGGAGATGCAAACTGTGACACCTGACGAGCAGATGAGTCCCCCCGTTGTGCAGAGCACGGTTTGACATGCACAGCATTCAAACAAAGCTCGGAGCTCTCATGCACTTACCATTCGTGTAAGGGTTGACCGTCTTTTTATTTGTCATTACACGTGCTGTTGCATTATTTACCTAAGCACATAGAACACCGGATTAGAAAGGGTTACAGGAAGGGCCCGTGTTACTATAAAATGCATGCATTATTATTGCTATTAGTCATGTAAAAATAAAATGCAATTAATTTATAGAAGGCAACAGGTGCATAACAAAATCATACTATTTATAATTACATTTACTTTCATAACCATTTTAACTTACAAATCATTTCAATAAAGCAACATCATATCATTTAAACTTTAATAAAAAGACATTAAAAGCAAATTAAAAGGTACTGCATAATTTAAGACTTAAGAGCATGCTTGTATTCCATGATAACACTGATACAATAAATACTCAAAACAATAAAAAAATAGATCATATGAAGGAACATGCAGTGGAGTAGAAAGGAAAGAGACAAGGTACAAGGAAACAAAGAAAATGTCAAAAAAGGGACAAACGAATTTTAGCAGTGTGCAACATAACCCTTCAGAAGAGAAGTACCATTGGAAAAGCAACATCTAGCATTC
The DNA here is from genome assembly GCA_013390025.1 of Pitta sordida. Lineage (NCBI taxonomy): Eukaryota > Metazoa > Chordata > Aves > Passeriformes > Pittidae > Pitta > Pitta sordida. The sequence goes on along the minus strand of WEKX01023040.1, from coordinate 98,749 downwards.
AACACTTGGAACAAGAGCCTTTTTCATTGCAAGAATTAACAAAATCATTCAAGCTTTAAAATCACAGCTAACAAAAGGATAAAAAGAGGGTGCATTATTTAACACAATATGGAGTTAACAATCTGAGTAAGATGTGCACGAAGTCATATCCTCAATCCAATCAGTGCCTCCCAGGCTTGCTTAAAACGTACACTCAATTACAGGCGTACCAATATAGAAAAAAATGTAGCATCAAGAAAACTTAATACAACAAGTCAAAAAAATTCACGTGGTATATCAGCGCTAAATACGTGAAACGGCAGATGGACTTCTCCACTTACCATTCAGCACCATCGCCAGCATGGGTATGTATACAGTTACCATGGTTACTGAGAGTTTGGTGAGGGCCCTAAGCGCTACCGTCGAAGGGGGAAAATGAAAAGGCAAAATATGCAACATCTTACTCAAAAGACGACAGCATTTTCAATTGGTTTTTGTTTTTTTCTTTGTTTGTTTTTTTTTGTTTGTTTGTTTTTTTTAATTCTAACAAATACGACTGAGGCAGTATTGAAGGGGATCCAGTGGTACGAAAACACATTGCTGCTGGTTTTTATAGATAGGAATGGCTCAGGCCAGCCAGCCAAAGGAGCCTGGTGGCTTCATTAAAATTAAATGTTAAAATTGGTCGGTCTTTAGTCTGGCTTTGTTTCTTTTTCTGGTACATCTTTTGAATGCTTCTTTCCCAATCTGAATTTTTTTGAAAGCCACTGTGGATCCCGCATCAACCCTGCAGGAAAAAAAAAAAAAGAAAAAAGAAAAAAAGAAAGAAAAAAAAGAAAATAAAGAAAAAGAAAAAAACAACCTTTTGTTTGTTTTTGTTTTGTCTGTCACACTTTTTTTTTGTTGTTCTCAAATTTTCTTTTTTTTTGTTTTTGTTGGCTGGTTTTTGGATCTACTGCACCCATTGATTTACAAAACATCCAAAATAGTAACTTCAAAATATTAAAGCTTTTCTTTTTTTTTTTTTAATTCTCTCATCCACCTTTCAGCAGTAATGATAATAATAATAATAATAATAATTACAAAAGAAATAATAATAAAAAACCCAAGTAAGGCCAGATTCTCTCTCTTTATATATAAATATATATATAAACAATGGGAAGGGGAAAGGGGAGCACACAGAAGACACCAATGATGCATCTGAAACAACAAATGAGAGTGAAGCAGACATTTATAAAAAAGATGAAAAGGAAAATATTTTGAACATGCACCTCGATTTTACGGCCCTCTACCACGGTGCCGTGTAATTTCTCCCTCGCCCTGTCCGCATCAGCACTATTTTCGAAAGTTACGAAACCAAATCCCTGCATGCAGGAGGGAGAAGGGGGGAAAACAACATGCACATTATTATTTCAGTCAATGACCACTTGTTTGCTTATGTTCTCTCTCTTTAATTTAATATTTTCTTGTCCTTTGCTTCATTTCTGTAACATGCAAATTAGAAAAATTATAATTGTATTGAGATGTGCAATAAATAAGCGACAAATGTGAACAAATTTTTCTCTGTCATCAGTTAGATAATACCCTCTGAGAAATTCAAAGAATGATACCAAAAATACCTTTCTACATGTCACTACAGAGGAAAATAAATCTAACAATAAGAAAATGAAATTAAAATAAATTACAGTGTCTTCACATAGAAAAAAATGAACTAATGAGAAAAGAAAATGAACCACATTTTAATGACATGCAGATATCTCAACGAAATAAAAAACATGTGCACAAAATTCAACACTGAATGTCAATATACTCTAAACATTGCCTACTTAATCATGCTGTTGTGATCATAAGAAACATTGTTCCCATGCAACACTAGGGTAACTTAAACTTTTGTCAAACTATACAGCCTTTACTTATTTTTTTATAAAAGAAAAAAAAAAGAAAAGAAAACCACCAACAAAACGTAAGTACTTTTAGAACAAAGTATAAACTTTCTTGTATTAACAGATCAAAGAAAATCACATGATGTGAATAGAAAAAGAAACTCTGATAAAGGAAGAAAAATGCAAACGTTTTAAATAAGTTCAACTCCTTCATTTACTAGTTCTGCATATTATTTTCCACATATAGAACATGCAACTGGTAAAACCCCAGAATCCCACATTAGTGGGACAGCAGAACACCTGACAAATCTGAAATTCTGCTTATGACAAATGATCTCCTTTATAATATTAGCCTAAAATAACATTTTCAATCTTACTAAAATTCCTTTTGTGTGCTAAATTAAATAAAACACTGTTTAAAGTGGCAAATACTTCGGAAACAAAGAATTAGACAGTAAAGACCATTTTAGAAACATACACCAACCCTTTGAAGTAATTCTTGCATGAGCACTACAATGCCTTTGCATGTCTCCCCCAAAGTTATCCAAACACACTTCTGCATCCTCAGTGTTTCACATCAGAACTCATTTCTCGGCCCCTCACTAAGTTCTCTGATCACTGTTCACTCACTTACTGCCTGAAATACTACCTATTACACAGTGACTGATTAAAACAAACAAACAAAAAAAAGGAAGACAATTATAAATTGATTTACACATTTTATGCAAAGACAAGACCAAGTATCAAACTAAGGCAAAAAAAAGACAACACGTGAGAAAAACAATGAATATGAACTACAAAAATAATTAATCAACAATCAACTGAAGAAGTTAAGTAACTATCATTATCTGGGTTATTTAGGTTATTTTACCAACTCAAAGAACTCGTTTATTTATGCTCATTTATAACCCCCAAAATGACATTTATGTACAGGAGCAGTTTCATTTTCGTTCTCTTGAAAGGTGCTTAAATGCATTGTTACTCGTTTTCCCCCTTACAAACCCAGCCTGAAGCCTGAGCTCAGAAGTGCTCTGTCAGCATCTCCACTTCCAGCTGAAGCCATCCTCAGAACACCTGATTCCACATATTTTCTCCACTCTATCCTCCTCAATTTTAGCACAAGGCCATGACCTCGCCTGTCACAAGACACTGAGGATGTAATTTGTTTGCCCAAAGCACCAGGAGTGTTGTGAGAAAGTAAATCCCCCTCCTCAGCGCTAATCCCCGGGGTTTAGACGCTTGCACAGGATTTTCTTGTACCTAACCCCATCCTCAACGTTAAACTTTTATTTCTTCCATGAACTGCTTCCTTCCATATTAAAGCTCTGCAAAAAAAAGCTCATCATCTAAGATGTTGAAACAAATTCACAACAGGAAACATCACTAGACCCACGAATCCAGCCCATGGAAGAGCACAAATTCCCCCAGTTCTGTTTGTTCTCTCCTCTTCTCTTGGCTGAGCAATTGTCCCTTCTCAGAATTGCAAACATTTGGTGGGAGCTGTTTGGCCAAAATTTCCCATCAGTCTCCTCAGCTCACAGCTCTACCAGCTAATTTTTGTTCAAACAACTAAAGGGAAAGATAAAAAAACCCTAATTATGCTAAAAAATGAGAAAAACATACAAAGTGGAGCCACAAGCCAAGATGAGACAGGAATTCCAAAGATTCTGAAAATAATACTCATCGTAATATTTTTCAATTCCTTATGTTTTACTTATTCTCATAAACAACACTTTAAATTAAGCTCTTATTATTTATGCAAATCTTGAATTTTACCTAGCTGACAGAGAAGCTCAAGAACAGAACACAGGTTCACTCACCACACATTCAAATACCTCCATGAACAATTTAAGCTCAATTTTATACGCAGCTGAATTAACAGCTGCCTTAGTGTACCATGTATTTTATTAACTGCTAATGTAAATATACGCATTTTGTTCTCCAAATCTGTCAAGGGATTTAATAATTGCCAAGTTAGCATGTGAGAAGGTTCTGATTTAATTTGGGAGGTGCTTTGGAGTACTTATGTGAAGAAACAGATGTTAATATGTTCTGGATATTTACTGATACATACACACACAGAGATTTCTGAAAGTATATATGTAGCTGTCTGTAGCATTAATTGATAACCAATAGAAAATGGTGAAAAATTCAAATCAGCGTTGCCACACAATTCTAGCGAAGTTATCTTTATCATTATGCCCCCAAACGGACAGAAATGTGAAGTATGAAGCTTGCAATATTTTAGTGTTTTCTTTTATGGAAGGACTCCCTTCTGCAAAATCATTTTATGCTTTATGGCGATGTTCTAATGTTATGTTTTTTTGAATATGCAATTCCAGTTTTCTTAGCTATTATGGCATGAGAATGAGCTTACTTCTATTGTTTTTGCAAGAATCTTTTAAAACAAACTATCAGGAAAAAAAAAAAAAAAGAAAAACAAACAGAAACAAAAACATTCTAGCAATTCTTATGCCAAACTGCAGCTAGAAACAAATTTGAATTCTGATCCTGCAAACTTTGTTACCTGTACTCAGTTTGAAACCACTTAGTAGTCCTTTCAGTTTCAGTGGGATTTTATGAAAACATAGATAAGCACTGCCAGGAATGGGACTTTAATCTGGTGCATCTTAATTCCTACAGAATGGACACGAAATGATCAGATTAAAATAAATAAATAATTTAAATTAAAAAAATTAAAAGAACAAAAAAAAATGTCCCTCTTATTCCTCTTTCTTTTTTCAAACTTTCCATATAATTGAGAGAATTTAAGGGCACTTCTGCAAATACTGTGTAGTTATCCCCAAAATAACTCTAACCAAGATGAGGAGCAGGAGACCAGGAGATGCATCCCAGAACTGTTTTAGGCACCTTCAGCAGCTCCCTTGGAGGCAGCTGGGATGCCCCACTGCAGCACTGAGAGTGCAGGAATATTTAATAATAGATTTTCACATTACAAGCCCACCCAGGAAAACCTCTTCCTTCATAAATCCTTCCCACGATCTTGGTTTTAAGCACAAGGCACCGGGATATTTTCACTACTGCAAGATCCCCATTAAAAAACCCCATTTCAGAAATTACCTTTTCATCCCACCCCCCACATACTTTAATAAACCCTTACACTTGTGCAGGTCCATCAGATGTGGGGGTAAAAACCCCTACCTGTGTATTGTTTAGTGGCTACACAGAATTATAAACCAGCACCCCATGAAATGTGTGCTCAGCTCCACTTCAACCCAACCCAGCAAAGGCGACCAGTGTGGGATGGCTTGGGGAGTTTATGTACTATCCAACAGGAGAAGGTTCTGGACAATCTGGGTCTTCTGCAAATACTATTGAACAGCCAGAATGTGACAAGAATAAATTTGGGCCACAGTGGGAGATTGTAAGACATCAAAGTCTGTCTATTTTATTTGTTTACTGAAAAAGTGATAAACAGGGTTTGGCCCAGCAAGGGGACTAATTCATGTCTGAATAATAAACCACAAAATTGCAACTCTTCTATTCAGGTAAAAAAAAAAATGAAGGCTCTAAGTTCAGAACATATATATTAACAGAATTAAATATATATCTGTTTTAAGGGAGACTTATGACATATATGGTTGTAAAAAATGACAGGTTACACTATGTCTAGAGCAGGAATAGAACTCCATCTCTAATAGTAAACGATACATGAGTTACAAGAAGACAAACATTACTGAATGAACTTCCTAGTGTGTCTGACATGGCAAGAAAAGGAAAAAAATATATGTATATGACACACACATAACCCCCAATAATGCAGATCTATCTCAGGTGATCAAACTGGGCTGCACCTCTGCACCAGGTAATCTTGCTTTATCTCTTAAATACTGAATAAATTGAAGTATGCATTTAAGGCAAAGTAATTTTCAGGAAAAAAATAAGTGTTTGCATAACAATAAGAACTCTTTTAAATAAATGTTAAAATAGATTGTTTTCAAAGGGTTGGTGTAGTAAGGCTTTAACTAAAGAGGAAAACATCTGCACTTACATAATCTGGAACAATCACATGTATTCCCTGGTAATTACTAATGAGGATAGTTATTAGGTACCATTAGCATCTTTCATTTCAATAAAAGAAAAAAAATACCTGTACTAATACAAACCTGCCTACAAATATCTAAGTATGGACTCATCTCATAAAATAAATGATATAATTACCCTTGAAGAATAAGGTGTGCAGAAATCAACATTCCCAGAAAACAGATGACAGTTTGGAGTAGGTAAAATTACCCCCTTTAAAAGATATGAGTCCAATGGTTTTCATACTGCTTAGAAAACTGCCTGACAGCTCAGATGATGTTTTCACTAACAGAAAATGTCAGACATTATTTTTTCACAGCAGTGCAGTTGTTTCCTTTTACTCATATAAGTCTCTTAAACAAATATAAAAGAAAAATTCCACAGGTGAATTAGACTGCTTACCTTTGAGCCTCGCTCATTAAAAATAATTTCAACATCTAGGATTTTACCAAATTGCTGCAAAGAAATAGAAAAGTTACATCAAAATGAAATACTTTTACTTCCGTCATATGCAGTAAAAATGTTTGTTTCAGGAAACTGCGCAGTACATAAAAAAAATTAAAGAATACAAAGTCAAAGATAGTTAAACACTAAAAAAGACACACTTAAAGGAGGCAGGTCAATATTACATCTAAATTACACTGGAGTACAATCTGGAAAACTAGTTCATTTATTATCCTTTGGTTTATTTTATGTTCTTGCATTAACCACTTCATTAATGTTTTAACTGCAACTTCAGCTTACAAGCAGACATTGACAGTGTTCAAAAAATTCTCCTCTATTGTACTTATGTCCATGTCAAAAGATCATCTGCTCTGTGTGTAATGTGGCCGTGATGCAGCACTACCAGATTTCATAGCAGCTAGTTCAACTCACACTTGCAGAAATTTCATTTTTCTATCAGTTCAAAAGGTAAAAGTTTACTGATACGAAGTCATTCTGAAAGTCAGCTAGAAAACTCCAACCATTCTGCAGTGTTGGTCTTTGGAGACCTAAGACTTACAAAAATTGGAAGGAAATGGAGTTTTTATTCACTTATAAATCACTGAAAAACCTAAAAAAACCCCCAACCTTCCATTTAATATACTTTCAAGTAAAATCTATTTTAGGTGGTTTGTTTATTTTAAATAAATTAGCATATTTTTCTCTGGAGGGTTAATTATTATGCCTTCTGCTATTTTGCTGATGAGCTGTAAGGGAGCTTAGAGCAAGTCAGATACAGCAGAACAGTCACTCATTTCCCAGGATCCTTTTTCCAGGGAGTGTTTCCTTCAGAGAAATAAATACTGAGGAACATAATGTCTTAATTCCTATACAAACATATCAGAACACCTAAAAATCTGAAACGAATATGAAAGGTGAAGAGAAGTACAGAGCCATGAAATGCTTGATGCTGCACTGAATAAAGAACATGAATAAGGCAGAAGAGATTCCACTTCTGGTGAGTCAGAAATAAAGCAAGAACAACATAAATACTTGAGAGTACTAACTTAGAAAAGGTGGATCCTAAGAGATGATAAAATACTTTTTCATGTCATTTTAAAAATAAACCTAGGGTTTTTGGAACAGGTAGAAGAAACCCAGTGTAATTTCTCATGCTTCTAAGATTAGAGATGATGGCAGGTTGGAGACGTGTGGAACACAGGGACTGTGCTTGAAGGTAACTAATGGCCTGGGGGAAAGCAAGAATTCAGAGACTTTTAGGAAAATGCCAGCTAAAATTTCACAAGTCTACAGACCTACAAAACCTGTGGGGATGGGTGAGGATTCCCACCACTCAACTTTGGGCTTAAATTCAGCCCATTTCTTCCTTCCACAGATTTGGGTCCCTTACTCACAAGGTCAGGCATTCACTATTCTAAATTATGCTCTGCAAAATTAATAAACACAGGCATATAAACCTAGATGTGTGCAGCAGGAATATATCTGCATTTACTAGTTTAAGCAAACACAACTAGCTTTTTGTGAATGTAATACAGGACACCCAACTCCATCACATACTGTCAAATCAGTAGAATTCCTTTTCCCAGTTTTGACTGGATGTTTGGTTATAAACACATTAAAGGCAAATCTTTACTGAAAATAACTAAACTGCCGAAATCAGAGGTACAGCTCTCATGGTTGCCTGCAATATAAAATTATATTACAATGCAAATATTAAAAAAAACCCAACCATAAATAAATTCTGAGCACTTACACCAAACATTTGTCTAAGATCAGGATCCCGGAATCTGAATGGTATATTTGAGACGTGAAGCCGTTTGGGCTGTGATTTGTTTTCTGTGTTTTCAGAAGATTGTGTCTGTTGCTGGCCATCGGTCTGTGCTGCATCATCTGTCTGCTAAAGGGGTAAAGCAGAAGAAAGCACACTGTAAGAATTTCTATCATTTTTAATACAAAGGGGTAGGCTTAAATTACCAAAAGAGCAGTTAAATCTTCTCAAAAGTACTGAAGAATAATAGAATTTTAAACACATGAAAATCAAATTGATTTCTGTATCTGTCTCACCAGCATATGTGATAAATATGCATTTGTAATACATTGGAGCATAACATAGATTTTTATTTGTAAGGAGGTTTTAGCTGTATCTAAATAAGGAATAAATATGTCGCCCTATATTATAGAACTCTTGAAACCCCTTTAACCTCATCTGTGTTTGTTAAGGGAGGAAAACAGATTAACACTTTCATTCAGAGGGCACGGGGACTTGGACACACAAGGCAGGTCACACATCACATCCTAGTTGCCATTTCATAAGCAGTGCTGATGGGCACTGGGGGGGTCACTTTGTCCAGAAAAATTGTGAGCAGTCCTTGAGTTGTGAGAGGCAGAAGAAGTTTAAAATCAGTGCTCAAGGCTGCCTGACAGCAAAGTGAGACCCAGAAACAAAGTTTTACAGATTTTGTTTCTCACCCAAATGAGGTTATGCCATTGTACTTCTTACAGGGACAGGTTCTAAAATGTTATTTTATAATTGAAGGACATCGGTGTGTATTACAATTTAACAACCAAATTACAGATCCCCAGAGAGATTAGGGAAAACAATGTCCCTCATCCAAAAAGTAAAACTAACCAATGCTGGTCTATCAGTATGTAATAGGAACTTCTCATCTGCATTCTTCAGTTATATCCTACAGTGCCTAATTAATGACTATGTGTATAACACACATTCAGTAGAAGAATATTTGGCACAGGTAGGTAAAACCAGCATAGTTGTATTCATTTGCACTGGGACAGGGGATCTGGAAGAACAGAAGGAGAAAGAAAATAGTCAAATGAAATTACAGGGATGATCTTACAAGTGTTATTTTCTCTGTCCTTCCTCTTCCTTTTGACCCCATTCTTTTCCCAAGTAGTCATTTTTCTAGTGTTCTAATGTTACAATTCAGTTTGCCTATTCTTTCATTTAAAAAAAGAAAAAGAAGAAATTGCCCATTTCCTGCTAGTATGAAATTCCTTTTAAGAGACAAAAGTTTAAGCAACATAAAAATGGTTAAATAAAATAAACCTTACCACACAGTTTTAGTACCAACAAGCCTGTTGAAGAGGAAGCAAAAGAACTCAAACAGAATACATCATTTACATTAGCAATAACTACGTACAAAATGAATTCTATCAAGCTAAATTCAACACCATGTTCCCCAGAATATACAATTGTTCTCAAACTAAAAGGACCAGCATCAACACTGCCCGTACTTCTGGGCTAAGAGCACTTTACAAACACAGGTTCTTATTTCTTGCAGTCCATCCTCAGCATCTACATTTCATGGAATACGATGAGACACACACACAAATACAACCTCTTGTGTGCACTGAAGAGGATTTTCAAGTGATCCAAACACAAAACTGGGATCAGCTCAAGTGTAAAACTGAAACTGAGTCAGTGCCACCACATCCCTTCATCTGTTACTCCCTGAACCCACAGTCAGGGTCCCACAAACTAAATCATTCATCTTTAGAAGTTTTTAGTGATTTAAATACTAAACACTAAAATATAGTTGTTAAGAGATGGAAATGTTCAACTCCAAAATTCAAAATTTAGACTTTGAGGCAACTGTTCCATCCACAGACTCCACAAAGATTACTTTCTACCTTCAGGCCCCAAAAGGAAAGAAATATGAATAAAAATTGGTATATGAGAACAAGTGGGGGATGAGAGACTGGAAACTCTTGAAACAGAACACTCTGGAAGAATTTAAGGTCAATTAGATTAATCTGAAGCGAATTAAAAAACTGCGAAGGTGCTGTTCAGCTTCAGGAACAAAGGGTGCCCCAGGAAGAAATTATATAATCAGCATCCTGTATAAATGCAAATTGGGAAGAGTAATTTCTGTTCACTGTATTAATAGAAATAATGAGAAATGAGTGGGAGGGCTGAACCATGCTCTATTAGCTCACCAAAACACTGGGAGCAACTTCCCTACAAGCAGCTGAACAGATACATCGTCAACAACATCCAGTGAGCTTTCTGAAGGTGATCTTAAAATGAAGGAGCTACAAATTATGGGTGCAGTGGGTAAATCCAGGCACTGTTAGTTCCTGGAGCTTTTTTTTTTTATCATTTTTATTCTAAGAAGCCTCAAAAGTACACTTTCAGCAAAGAATATCTCAGAGTTTGGGCGGCAAGGACTGAAAACCAGAAACTTCAGGAAGTCATTATCAGCATTTCATACCTGTATGTGACCTGCGAGACCCCTGTGGCAGAATTAACAGAACTAAACCATTTAAAACATATTCAAAAGCTTGGCAATGTGACAGTCTCTTTGCAAAGCATATCATCATCCAGAAATCCACACATGTGCCTCGGAGATCTGGGGAAGGATAACTGCAAATTGAAGTTGGAATGTGAAGACACCAAGGAGGTAAAACACACACAGGGCAGAGGACAGGCTGGATTTCGAAAAATCCCAGACAGGCAAGATCCTGAGCTCTGTGGACTCAAAGAACTTGAATCCAATTTAACTTACACATACATAATACATTTCAAGAGAATATTTTCACTGCTAGAGGACCTGAACACTGGTGTTAGATATTTTTTTTTAAATTAATTGAAGTTAGCATATGGCATTATCCTTGTGACATCCCTGCAGTCCTGCCTGCAATCAGACTGCTTTCTCCTTCCTATTCCACCACATATTTGCAATTATAAAATATTAAAGAATCTTAATATATGATAGTCTTAAAACTTATAATGAAAGTTATAAATACAGGATGCAGAAATAGAATACCGAATTCTCACTTACAGAAAAATAAATTGAGATGATCTCCCTTTACTTCAGTGAGCTCCTGAAGGCTTATGTGTAAGAAGGAATTAAAATTGAAACCATTTCTACAGGAAAGCAAACTCATATCATGGAGGGTATTTCACAGAAAATGAATTTTTGTTTCCTAAAGATACTTTCAGTATAAATATATGATATACTTTTAAATCAAATCCAACATCAGGAGAGATAATATTTATTGTTTTCCAAAATTCTCTTTCTTCACTAAAATAAGTTTTGTTTGTTTGTTTGTTTAACTGATTCTAGAAACAGAAAAATGTTATTTTTTAAAATATTTCACCTGAGGTCTTAGAGAGCTCATAATGAAGTAAAATTCTTGAAGTAGTTTTTCTGGGTTTACTATTAAACAAAATGTTTTACTGGATCAAATACATTTGAAAATTTTCTATTTGGAAAAAATAATGGCTCCCCTCCTCCTTTCCTAAGGCCTTACTAAGCCAAATTTACATTTCGTTTCACTCAAAAATTCATTCTAAAACCTTTGTGCAGGTTATTCCTGGCTGGTCACAGGACTCTCACCCCCCATCTTTAGCACTTGTAGCAAAGGCACCACACACAAAAAACCAATGATTGGTGAACCTGAAATCAGAGAGGGCCTTGTGTGCAATGTTTGGGCAGAAAAAAACCCAAAACCCATTCCATTCTCTTTCCCAGCTAATACAACTTTCCTGTATCCCTTTCCATCCATCACTGCAGACACTCGGCCCTGGAACATTTCTCACACTGGAATTGTAAGTGTTACGCTTTGCCTCCACTCTTTTGCACTGACTAATCTCTTTCATTTTCTACAAAACAATGGTGATGTGGATAAAATCTTTCACCCTCCAACCCTGTTCTCAAGGTAATGAAATGCTGTCACAGAAGAGCTGTTTGCACACCACTGCAAAAAGAATGCTGTCCTCAATGCCAGCTGTTCAAGAGTGACTTTGTCTGAAAATACATTGTTTAGAAGAACATCAAGAAGCTTTACCAAGTCCTGATCATTTTTCTATGACCTGTAAACAAATACAAATCAGTTGAGCATTTAAACCCACACAAAGTCTAGAGGAAGAACAGCCTAATTCTAACAGGAGTAACCTGTGAAATATTTACAGGGAGAAAACAAAGTGGGAGGGAAAAAAAGCAATAAATTACTCTTTTAAATATGTTCAATTATAAATTTAGGTGCCGAGTGTCTTACGCATACCTGGATAGGGTAAAGCTCTTTAGAATTTTAAATTTAGAAACACAGAAGACACTCATTAAATTTATAAAAATGCTCAGAATAACACCTGCTTTTTCCTACTGCACCAATCAAGTTATTTCTCAGAGAGAAAGAGCTTGTGAATGTCTTCTAGGCATTATTTGATTAAGCTGACAATATTATGTGAGCAATGGTTGAGTACCCACTGTGCTGTACTTTTGACCAAATTGATTTGTGTAATGAACACTTGCTCTGTCTCTTCTCTAGCCTGAATAGGGCTCTTGATTTAACCAGTGGTGCTGGAAGCCAAGTGAATTTACAGCCCCCACAGTCATTCTCTCTCAATCTGGAGAGAATAGCAGCAGCAGTACATGAGCAAGCATAATTCAATACATTGTGCTATAAGCGCAGAAAATAATATCAGAGCTCTGCAATATACCTGTTTGATTTGATTTGTAAACCCGATAAAAAAAGCAATCGAGAAAAGTTCAGCAGAAAAAAAAATATATACATCCTGAGCAAAAATATAACCATACTGAATGTGTACAAACTGAAAAAATCATGCATAGTAAATCAACTTCATACTTTCCTCAGATAATATTGCACATTTTCCATTTAAAAAGGATCTAGATTCTGAAAAGTTATCTTTTCACTAAAAAGTGAGCAAAGAGAATAATTGAAAACCGAGTCTGGGACTTTCAGAAAATACTGTTTCCCAGAAATACCACTAACAAAGTACTGACAAAGCCATGGGCTTGTAGAATTCCTGTTTCCTTAAGTAGATCAAGTGATTAATTAATCATACTGGTTTTGATAAATTTATACCATGAAAAGTCCCAGTTCTGCAATGTGCTTCCCACAAGCACAACAACAGAGAGGAAAGGCAGTTACCTACACAGACACATCTCTTGGTGCTTAAATGTTTGCACAGAAGCATATCCAGGAAAAACTTCCGTCATTGTACTACTATATAACTGTGATAAACGTCACCAGAAGTATCAGTGACTTTTCTTGTTAACTGCACCTCTGTTATCCTTTTCTCATGTGTAAGATCAATAGTAAAGTTTCATTGCTTTTAGGATATTAAAAGGTGAGATTCGTTTTTCAAATTAGTTCTAGAGTTAAAAATATTCCAAGTACCTCATACTGCATGGGATGCAGCTCATGCCACTTCCATTTTTCCTAGGAAAGATTCCTTTCCTGGAGAGAATGTGAACTGTACCTTGGTCTGATCTCACAGACATGGGACTTGCCTTTATGCAGAAAGAAAGAAAGAAATTTGATAATATAATCACGATTGCATTTGATAAGTTGGAACTAGATCGTCTTTAAGATCTCTTTCAACCCTAACCATGCAATGGTTATGTTGCAAAATTTCAAGTGTGACTGAGTATTTTGTACTTGGTTTCAGACACCAAGACTTAAACCCTGAAGGACACACTCCTGATATCCCCTTGTCTTAAATGATGTAATTCCCTTTTATTTCAGCTGGGTCAGAACTTCACCTTGACATTATACCCACTTGACAAAGTAATTTCACCATTACCTCCTGAGATTACAAAATGTATAATGAACCTGGTTTCACATCCTTTACAAAAATATTTTACTATCAAAGGCATCAAATGAAAACTAACCAAAGCAATCCCTGTGTGGCCATACCCTGTGACAGTTCTGAAAAGAACCAGGCAGAGCAGCCAAGTCCCCGTTCCACAAGGCCACGGTGTCCCATCCCCAAAGCTCTCACACTGGCCACAGTTCAGTCCATTAGTGTCCGGGAGCTGTTCTCCCTTCCATTTAACTACTGGCAAAAGTGCAGAAAACGTTCAATTCTGCCTGTTATTCTTATTAATGAAACACATCTTTTGAAGTTGACATGAAACGTGAGACACACACAAGCTATGGAGGCAAGGTGTCAGCACACCTTTGGGAAGTGAAAAGAGAGAACCACCTCCCTGCTGGAATATTTTATGTTGAGATCCTTGATCAGTCACATGAAGACAATTTACTACCAGGAAGACAACGTAAGGTGGCTGACTCTGACTGGGACGTGTTTTAGATATACTGCCACACACAAGCATCCACCCAACAGAATCCCTTAATCCAATTTACTGGTAAATGAAAAAGAACCTGAATAATTTTGTGCTTTGCTTCAGCAGTTTCTAGCATTCCACTATTGAAGCTTTGGGGCTTCAGCATATTGAGTGCTGTTCCAGGTTGAAGACTTGCAGGCAGTAGTGATTTTTTTCTCTCATTTCTGGATGGATGCATTCTGGGTGCTGATACCAGAGGCTACAAGAAAGCACTGCTATTATTGTGAGAGCTGATGCACAGGAAGCCAGCAGCCTAAGTAAGAGATCATTAATTGTGAGGACAGATAGGAGCAGTAAGACAGGTTTCTTAAGCTTCTGGTACTGGAGGACAACCAAAGAGTTATTAATAACTTGGCTACATTAATTATTTCCCCAATCTATCATCTTTAACAATATGGAATATAGCCCTTATACGTATAGTCCTTTACATGGCCATTGCTGGCTCATCAGTTTCCTTCTAAATTAGTCAGCAGGATCTCAGGGCATAGCACATCAATCACATCTGGAAGGGACCACCAAAAACCGTAAAGGTTTTGAATTCTGGACATGTCTCAATATGCTGGCAGCAGCAACAGATATGATTTTTTAAAGAATATTTGTAATAAGTTTGAATAGAGTTTTCTGACATCAGCATATCAGTAACTTGAAATGGGAGAAGGAATACATCTTGCTACACTGCATTATTTATTGTTTGTATTGATTCCATAAATATTTCTGACTTTCCACTGATTCCACCCATGAATATCAGAACAACCATAATTAACAAAACCATTCTCTAATCAGCTGCATCACAGTTCCATTGTCCAAGAAGGGAATGCATATACACTATGCAAATTTTCAGAAGTTCGTACTATATATAATAAAACCAAATGATTGTAATATTTTAACAAGATAATTTTAAAAGATTTATATTTAAAAAACACATTAGGAAATATTTTACTACTCAAAGCATGAAAGCATTAATTTAATCCAAATCAAAAATCTTAAGGAGTGATGCACGAACACAAAGAAATATTCATTTGATTTAGTTATTCCTCTTTCACTTATTAGTCAGAAGTCTGTTATTTCTCATGTTGCTCCTTAAAAGGACTTGAGCAGGAATAAAGTGCTCAAAAATAACTTTGTTTTGATGCTTGAAAGCTTAATTCAGACAGACAACAAATGAAAACACATCAAAAAATACCATGACAATAAATACAGAAATCTTGATTAGAGTTGATTAAAGGTTTTTTTAATCATTTGAAAAGCTGTAGCTTTACATTGCACAAGCTTGTTTGATAAGTCTGTGAAAGCACTATAAGAAGCTATCAGCACTTTCAGCACTAAAAAAATGCCTTGATCATGTCATTTTCCTCTACAAATTACTCAGCACATTCACACCATAAATTCATCTCTGTTACTTCTCTCAAAGTGGAGCTTGTTGCCCCCTGGAAACCAGGAAGGCAATGCCAGTGATCACCCAAAGCCTCAGCAACACACCTGACACCAAGTTCCGCCTTTTGTGCCACCCAAGGGCTCATTTTTCTTCCACCCACCACTCCAGCACTTGCACAGGTGGGTGTTTGTTAGATCCACTGACCCAACTGGAAATTTAGTCTTAGTTCCATGAGTTTGTGAGATGATCCAATTCACCACTGAAGACACTTTAGTACAGTGGTAAGTGTCCCCACCTGGCATGTGGGAGACCTGGGTTCGATTCCCGCCAGGGAGACAGTGTTAAGAGTTGGACTTGATGATCCTACTGAGTCCCTTCCAACTCAGAATATTCTGTGCTTCTGTGATAAATATGCAGATGGTGTTGGATAAGAGAAAGCTGGCAGCACAGCCTCAGGTCACCTTAAATCAGTTTGGAAACTGCCACTTACCCCAATCCCAGAGAAGGGCTTCAGGGATTATGGAATTATACTATAAAATATATGAAATAAGACTTGAGACTCTTCCTCTGAAAGCATCAATGGGGAATGGTCATAATATGTTCAAAATGTCTGAAAATACAGATCTGCCATCTAAAAATGTGCAGTAATAGGTAATGAGGTTTAAGGGAAGATGAGTAAAACAGATGAAGAAACACCGAAAGGTTTTGTGAAGCTGACAGGTAAATACACCTAATGGTTGTGATAGTTCTTAAAACATTTTAAGTTACACTTTGAAAGCAAATCACATACTGGCAACAAATCAGGACACAGTGCTCTGGAGAGCGAGATTTTGTGACTGATGGAAAACTTGGCATGCTTGAAATCCACTGATCCTCCCTAAGTTCTCCTATCCAACTCAGTTATTAGCATAATTTAAGAAGAAATTATTCACACAAGAACATAACTCAAGATACAGGAATGCAACTGTACTTTTACCCATGGTCATTCATTCACGCACAAGCACCACTGCCATAAAATAGAATGAAATCCTTTCCTTAATATTCTAATTAGCTTAAAAATTCTTTCAAGTGTTGTCCCTCATAAATCAATGTTATAAAAGGCTGCAGTGCTGCAATAAAGATTATTCAACTTTTGTTCTGGCAACAGCCTCTATCTGAACAAAAATAACTTTAAACACCTGCTACTACTTTGCACAACGGTGTGACATTTAACAACATTTGTCCAAGAAAAGTCCCTAATGAAATATTATGCTATACAGCTTCAAAGGACATTATCTTCCTTAAAAAAAAAAAAAAAAAAAAAAAGAAAAAAAAAGAAGAAATGTCTTCAGATTGAATATTTCCAGGTCTGGCTACGGAAAGTTGTTTACCCTCAGCTTGAATCAACTGCACACTAGTTTCTGAAATTCCCCCCTGAACTAAATTTATGTCATGCATGTAAAGGCCCTTTTTGTAAGAGTTGTGTTGACAAAACCAACCGCTGAGTGAACTTGTGAGAGCAGAGTTTCATGCTGAGAGAGAATGGCTGATTGCTACAGCTCGGGCTCGTGAAAAGAAAGAGAACGTGACAGCATGATAAAAGGCTTTTCACTGTTTGAACCTTCTGTGCTGAGCCTTTCCATTTGCTCACTTGCACATCTTTGCCCAAGGAGTCAATTCTTGAACCCTCTGAAACACAGAAGAATTTGAGGGCTCTTCGTGCCACAAAAAGACTTGCTAAATCACATTGCTCTTTTTATACTGAGATACACCTCAACTTAACAAGCAGCAGTTCAGCTCCTTGCAGGATAGCAATTTCTCCAGTTTAGTTTACTGCCATTCCATGAAAACAACAGATGGTTTATTCTTCTTTTTGGTTATGTTTGGTGTTCTCATACCATAGCAAGTTGAAACCAAATGCATGCAGCATTTCAAGAGAGATGTGACATTCTGAATGGAAAAGCAGGTCTGTTCCTGCTGTTCTCCAACGCTGTCCTTTCTACAGAACCCACGATGCAAGACACTGTCCATGGAATGTGCCTTAAGTGTCCCATTAGCCCAATCAAAGCCAGAGAATTCCATGTCACAGAACGTTCTACTTCATGTAAATCGTCCTTTTTCATCCTTCTCTTCAAGCTCATCCAACATCTTTCCTTCATTTATGTGAAAGACTATATCTGGTCATCCTACCCTTCTCCCACTTAAAGAAAAGAAACAAATAATCTCAAAGGTACTGGAAGGTTCAAAGAAATTTTAAAGGGTTTAAATCACCATTTCAAATCTAGCTGTGAATGTTGGTGTTATGGTGAATTCTGCTTGATCATCTGAATGCAGCTTGTTACAGAGCTTCACAAGGCAGCTCCCACTCAGAATTGCTGTGATTACTGATGCTCAAGTTTAAGGAAACATCTCTTGAAGAAGAAAGGATACTCAGATCTCCCTGAAATCAATTTCTCTTTCCTGGAAAAGTTCTCAGGAAAGCAGACAAAGAAAACATTCTCTAAAAGCAACCCTTGAATCTTGAATCTGGAGAGTTGGCACTGTGAGATTAAAGCTGTTTCCCATCTTTCCTTCTTCCTCACACAAAGCTTGCCAACAGACCTCTTCGCCTGCTCATCCTCAAGCATTGCAAGCAGAAATTTCTCAGCCAAGATATATCTATTTTCATCTAACATCTGTACAGAGAAGCCATTAGCTGTAATAGTCTCCAGCAGTTTTGGTGTCTGCAGCTCCCTTCAGGAATCCATACAGGATGTTACAGCCCTGCTCCCTCAGCCACTATCACACAGTTTCGCCTCCTCTTGAATTCTAAGAAATGGGACTCCTTCTAGCAATGCTGTTTACAGATGAACCAGAGCTGGGTGGAGTGACTGATAACCCAGAGGGTTGTGCTGTCGTGCAAAGGGACCTTGAGAGGCTGGAGAACCAGGCAAGAGGAACCTCATGAAGTTCAGCAAAGGGAAGGAAAAATTCCTGCACTTGGAGAGAAACAGCCCCATGCACAGAGGAGTGACTGGCAGAGGAGCAGTTCTGAAAGAAGAGATATGGGAATCCTGGAAGACAAATGGAATAGGAGTCAGCAATATGAGAGGGATTGGAGCACCTGGCAAACGAGGGGAGAACGAGACAGCAGGGACTGTTCAGCCTGGAAAAATAAAGTCATAAAATCCTGATGGGAGGGAGTAGAGATGAAGGCATTAGACTCTGGCCAGTGACAGGAGAAAGGACAATGAGCAAAAGCTGCAGTACAGGACATTTCATTGAGAATCTCGGAAAAACTTTTCCCGTGAGTGATCTAACATTAGAGCAAATTTCCCAGAGAGCTTGTGGAGCTCCATCCTTTGGAGTGCTCAACACCCAACTGGACACAGTCCTGATCAACCTGCTCTAGTTGATCCTGACTGAGCAGCAGATGCAGAACAGGTCCAGTGACAATAACCAGCCTTGTATGGCAGGTACAGAGTGGCAGGGCAGGGGCAAGGGCAGGTCAGGGTCCTGTTCAGCAGTATTATCTAAGCAAATGCATTTTATTCTTACATAACTGACTGAGTCTCCTTTTCTGACTCACAGGTGCTCACGCTAATCAATATGTTTGTTTTTAATTTAACACTACTGCAATAAGTGGATTTTTTTATTTTGAATCCTTTCACCCACAATAAATTTTCTACACACCAAATCGATGTCCTCCAGTTCAATTATTATTTTGGATTATTATTCATTTGTATCTGTCCAGCCTTTGGGTTGGAAAGGACCTTAAAGATCATCCAGTGCCACCCCCTGCCCTGGACAGGGACATCTTCCACAATCCCAGGCTGCTACAACCTAGCCTTGGACACTTCCAGGGATGGGGCAGCCACAGCTTCTCTGGGCAATCTGTGCCAGGGCCTCCCCACCCTCATTTTTCTGAACTATGCCAGGATTATTTCTTAAAACATTCTGTATATAATTTGCAAAGTGCAGGTGGAGTTATTATTATTATTCAGTTAATTTCTATTTGGTTTTATGCTACATATATGGATGCATCTATAAATACAAGGTTTTTCACTCCTTCCTCAACCACCTTCACCAAACATATGTTATTTCATGAAGCACTTAACTGGCTTCTGCAACACTCTTTGCCTACATTTGCTGGGGGTCATGCATGGCCTTCTAAAAAAATTATTTGTAAAATAATCATATCAAGGTATCCCTTTTTTCTTGTCTACTGGCATGCTTAGTTTTTCAAGGAAATCCTCACAATACTAAAAAGTGGTCAAAGTCTAAACAGCTTGGTAACCTTTACAATCATCTTGGGTTATTACAGACATGTCAAGTGTGCCCAGACACCTTCTGTGGTTTACAAAACATCTCACACACAGAGATCCTTGTTTTCTGTGACACCCAGCAAAAAAGAAAAACTCTCAGAGAACTGGAAGCCTCCACACCTTTGCCTGCAATTGCAGCAGGATAAACATTCTGTAAACACGCTGCCAGCAAATGACAACTGTGGGTCTCCTCTTCCCATCACTCCTCTACATCATCCAGCATCTGATGGCCATAATCCAAATAAACAGGACACTCTTCGGAGAGGAAGGATTATTATGCTACAGAAAGGCACTCCAACACCTTCACTTACCTCACTGTGAGTTGATTTACTCAGTTACACTATTTTCCCTTCAAAACTCACTTGGGTATCTAAGATTCCCATACTGCTCCTGCACACACACACTATAATAGTATAAACATGTAAATGAGTAACTGTGTATTTGGGCAGTCATGACTACTTGCATAACTTGTTAGTTCTTTTTCTCATTATGTTTCAAACCTATACTTCAAAAGAAAGGCCCACAAAACTTAGTAAACCCCATATATAGGATAGTGAACTTAAAGTGAGAAAAAGGAGGGGAAAAAAGAATATTTGCTTCAGTATTTTTGTGAAACTGCATCTAAACTTAAGCTTGTTTCTACCTTGTATACAAGCTCAGCCAAACTGATTTTTACTTTCTTTAGTGATTTAGAGAAATGCAGTTATGTTTAGCTTCAACATTAACATTTGGTAATCCAACANTGCCAGCAAATGACAACTGTGGGTCTCCTCTTCCCATCACTCCTCTACATCATCCAGCATCTGATGGCCATAATCCAAATAAACAGGACACTCTTCGGAGAGGAAGGATTATTATGCTACAGAAAGGCACTCCAACACCTTCACTTACCTCACTGTGAGTTGATTTACTCAGTTACACTATTTTCCCTTCAAAACTCACTTGGGTATCTAAGATTCCCATACTGCTCCTGCACACACACACTATAATAGTATAAACATGTAAATGAGTAACTGTGTATTTGGGCAGTCATGACTACTTGCATAACTTGTTAGTTCTTTTTCTCATTATGTTTCAAACCTATACTTCAAAAGAAAGGCCCACAAAACTTAGTAAACCACATATATAGGATAGTGAACTTAAACTGAGAGAAAGGAGGGGAAAAAAAAGAATATTTGCTTTAGTATTTTTGTGAAACTGCATCTAAACCTAAGCTTGTCTCTACCTTGTATACAAGCTCAGCCAAACTGATTTTTTCTTTCTTTAGTGATTTAAGGAAATGCAGTTATGTTTATCTTCAACACTGCTACCAAAAACATTTGGTAATCCAACAGACACTTAAAAGAAACCATTGCATGGTTCTGTTTTGGTCTTTTCTAGGTATAGAATTTTCATTCTACTTTATACACTGCATTTTCTGCTTTTTAAGGAAAAAAGGGTTTGGTCAATCAGTTTGACAACCAAGCCTACACTGTATATAATGTGCTTCAGGAATTTGAAGAGATCACAGGGTTTTTTTAATCTCCAAAACCAGACTTTACTCTGGATAAGCTAAGAATCTTCTTTGTGTGAGTAGAACATAGACACTAACATCAGAGGAAGTTACAGCAATAATTAAGAGCTATTGGGAGTAGAACTCAATTAGAAATATAACGAACTGAGAACATTAAGACTTCATTCAGTGAAAGATAAAAGAGCAGGTTACAGAAATAGTGCCTGGATTGCATTTACATTTAGTATCATCTACTTTGGTAACATTTTTCCTTTCCTCTGCTTCTAAAGGAAATTATGTCAAAAATTCTCTTTGTGGGACTTCTGGAAATGGATTTACAACTACAGGTGAAAATTATAACCATTATAGTCTCTCACTTGCATCTTGGTAAAGAATTCATCCCCTGACCACTCAACATCTAGAGAAAAATTATCACAAGCAGTTTTAAACTTTATTTACAAAATGAAAGAAAAGCAGCTCCAGAAATNTAAAAAAAAAAGGACTAAGGCCCTGTTGAAATATGCAGCCAATCAATCAGAATGACTGAGCAGTCTGGGCTGCTCTCAGGTAACGCAGGCTCTAAAGTTATTATAGCAAAACAACAGTGACAAACAAAATAAACAAACTCACTTTCTGCAGAAAGGCTCATAACCTAATACACAAGTATGAATTGGTAATACATTAATTTTTTGGTGTGTGTTATCATCAAAACCCTGTATTTTGCAATATGAAGCCGCATTTGACAAGATGAGTCATATATCTGTAACTTGATATACTGGTCTCCCAAGGCCGTGTCATTCAGATTTCTAGCCTGACCAATTGTTCCAAAATAAAATAAACAATCTCAGCATTTGTTAAAAAATATATTCTTTCCAGAGAAGTTATGGGGGCTTTTACAAGACGCACATTTCACTGTCTGGTCTCTCCCAGATATTCAGTGCTAATTCTGTCAATGCAGCAACTGCTTGCAGTGTTCTTTGCAAATTTAAATAAGGCCTTAAACTAAAAATAATCACCTACAGAGATTTCCTAAAGCCATATTCGCACGATCCAAACACCATCAATTTTTAAATTTTACCTTAATAGGAACAGAATGTGTAGATTTCCAACGGTTGAAAATAATAATAAAAAAGACGGAGATGTCTAAATCAAATATTTCCACACTAATATTTTTCTTGTCTAATCCCCCAAAACTATTGAATATCCTCCAGACACAGGTATACTTCATGGAGAGAGGATAAATGGAAAGTAAAATGCTTCTTTTGTAACCAGAGAGCAGAGGAGGCTGAAAGCAGGTATCAACATTCTGCAAATAAAAGTTTTTTTTATATTTGATTCCAGACTTCATTAAGTGTTTCAATTTAGCCTGGCCAAAACATGGCACTTCATTGAAAAGAGTGGAACAGACTCAAAAAGATTAATGACAGTAAAATTATCCTAATCTGTCATAAGCTTTGATATAGGAGTAAGAGGAAGTAATTTCCTTTAGTAAAAAGCAATGATCACCAAAGCATGAAAATTAACACTCCACAGAGGTAGATATTAAATGAGAAATATTAGCTGCATCAGCACATTGGAGACAATTATAAACTGCAGAGGACTTCGAAGACTGAGAAATACTATATATTTATTATGATAAAGTCAATTTTACTATTCAGTAAATGCTCACTTATGGTTTTAGCACTGAATTTCTTTCCTCTCAAAGTTAATTTGCATTACTGCTTTACAGAATTTATACCACTTTTGTTTCCTTTCTGCATTATTGCTTACTTTATCTCACGGAAACATATTAATACAGAGAAGGCACCAAAATAACTGAGTATTACTTGATTTTATTACTTTGAGCACACAGACAACACCTGACATGCTTTTCAGAAATTACATTAGTCAAAAAGAGGTTTCAGTCAGGGACCATTTATGAACAGATGGGAGTCCCTCTTTTTTTTTTTCTCTTTTTCTTTTTTTTTCTTTTTACAAAGAGAAATAAATATGAGAAGATAACTAAAAGTACACAGTGAAGATACTCTGGCTTTATATTCTTGTACTACAGAATAAATTCAACCCAAAGATTTTTATAACCACCAGCATTTGTACTGAAAGGTACTAATGCATCATTATGATCTAGCAGGTTGCTCGCTGTGTTTTACAGCCTTTCACACTACATTAACCTTTTGTACCTCAAGTATTTATGACCTCATAAGTAAGTATTTATCAAACTGAAAGCTCATGCACAGCACTGTATTTTAGCTATCATTTTTTAGGAACATTTATAATTTCTTTTTGCCTGAATTTAAAACCACTTTGCTTTACAGTCCATATTTTTAGCAAAAAAACATTAATGTAAAGTAGAAGTGTTTTCCCACTATCCGTGAAAATGACTACACACAAAACTCCCAAATGCCTTAAATATGGTCTCATGCCAATGTGAAGAAAGCTGTCCCATGCAAATTTTATTCTAAAATAAAATAAGAATTTGTTAGAAGCACCAAATATAGCTGATCTGCTTTCTGCAAGGTTCAACAGTGTTTTGCAGCAAAAAAACACGGAGAAATACTGGTACAAGGGCTGTTGCAACTACTTAAGTCAGATTCTTCACCCAGTAATTGCTCTAGATATAGATTACTACTGGCCCTGCCTGCTGCATTTATTCCAGGAAAAAAAACCCAAAACAACCCAGTCATAAATAACTTTGCTCCAGATGGAATAGATTAAGGAATTGCTGAAGTGCCCTTCTCCAAGAAGATGCTGCCACTCTCCCCCCCAGTCAGGCTCCTTGTCCATGTTCCGGCTGCTTTCTCAGACTTTGCACTGGAGGTTTTAAACTCAGCAACCCAGTAAGTCAAGGGCCACTTTCCAGTCTCCCTCTGTCTTGACAGCCCCAGTTCCCTGCATTTCTAAAGCTAAAGAACTACCATACATGCTACAGGGAGTTTGAGACCCTTGCCACCTGGCCTTTGCCATGATCCTGCAGCACTCACGTTCCCTGTATCATTTCATGAGCCATCTTTACCTCCTCAACCCCATTCCTCTGTGGAACAGTCGAAAACTATGCCAAAGCAGAGGAGCAGATGCATCTTGTCACTGTGTGTGCTGTCACATCACCTCACCCCAAGGAGGGCTGTGGGTGACTGAAGAGATGATAACTTCGCATCGTCTGCACTGTATGTCTGAAAGCTGAACCAAGCAGCAGAGTTTTGCCTTAATACAATATATAAACATAAATTTCCTAAGTAACAGAGTATCTTGCCAACATTTTTTTTCTTATTCATCCACCTGGAACATAGCAGTCACACAAATCAAGCTTAGACTGTGATCTGCTCAGTGCTCCAAAATCATCCGTTCAAAATAAAACCCAGCAATTGCATTCTCCTTTTAGGGGGTAAAGACTATCTCTCAGTCTAGACACTTGAGATCAGGCCAGACAGCTTCTGCAATCTATTTTGTCACAGATTTGCCTCTGGCAAGTTATTTAAACTACTTGCACCCCTAGTTCTTCCTCAGCAAAAGCAGACAAAACAATCATTGTAATGCAGCAAAATCTCACAAAATGGTAACAAGGATGAAATAAAACTTTTCCTGTGATGCTTGGAGGGGATCATCCCCTAAACTCAGCAAGAAAGAAATAAATACACTGGATTATATCAGTAGCAACACATTTAGAATATCTCAGTCTTATAACCCACTCTTCAAATCTAAGACTCTTGAATCTAAAAGAAATACCTTTATTAATTGAGCTCACAAACTTTTAAGGTCTCTATCTCAAATTGTTTTGTGCTACCCTGTGTAAAAGTGGTAGAAAATAAAATTCAAATTCCCTCAAATACGGAATCAACACCAGGAAATATGTCAGAAATTTCAGAGAAAACTCAGAAGGGGAGCCCTGCATTCTGAGCAGATCAGAGCTGGTAATACAAAGCCCTGAGTCCCCGAGCTGCACCACAGCACACACACACATTGTGGTCCTAGGGCAGTAACACAGGGTGTCATACATCCTCCTCCAGTCACTGACAGCTGCGTGAGGGGACAACCACAGCAAGATTTCATAACAGTGGTTACATCTCTGTGACAAGGCAATTCATCAGCACCAACAAGCTCAGGGCAACACTGAACTCCCCTGTTACATTCCTGCAGCATTTTGTGTGTTTCCCACCTTTACTATACCACAGAGTGGACAGTGGATTTGTGACTACAGGGATAAGACTGAGGCAAACAAAGTTCAAAACCCTCAAGCCCTCATAGCACTCAAAGCTCTTTCTCTCAGTAATAAAATTAGCCTAAATATGCATTAGGATATTATTTTCACAAGACTTATCAGACAAAGGTCAAGGTGCAAAGGTATTTCAGCAAATGTGAGAGCAACAAATTTATCATCAAGGCACTATTCAAATTACCAAAGAGCCCAACTCTAAAAAAATGTAAATAACTTTTGGCATGAAATATCTACTCTTACTGAAAACTGCTGAGCAAGTACCACACTCTGTTGCTGAACATCATCGGAAGGGCAAGGTTTCACGAAGCATCCCCAAATCTCCATGCCAGGGATTTAGTAGCTAATTCCCATTTCTTCAGCTGAAAAGTATGCTCAAGAAAAATCCTGTGCAGTAAATGCACAGTTTGTTGGAGGGGAAACAAATTTGGGCAAACTCACCACCAGTCTACCTCCTTACCCTTTTTCAGTCCCAGCAGCAACAACACACACCTGGGGACACACAGCTTTTCAAAGGAGAGAGGGATGTCCTCATAATGACATTATACACATATTTCAAACCAGATTCAGGTCCAAACTTACATGATTACTCTGATCCTGTGGAATGATGATGCCATACATGCAGTAACCTTCCTGGCAGTGTCTTAAGTACTAAAGAGTAACTCTATACTGAAGCAAAACATCTATTTTTACTACAATAAAGACCATACATGCAATAAAGTACCATTCTTCAAGGAAAAAAATAGAGATAAAACACAAAACTTGAATATTCAGCAATATTGAAGCCTCTGTTCTTCACGCTGAAGGCAAAAGGCTCAAAAGCACAGGGCACAGTAAGCTCAATGAAAAAAAAAAGTATCAGGCTCCTAAATTACGCCAGTTAGCTGGTTCTAAACTTAGCAGCTCTAAATGATCAGTATCTGAAATATGTCAAATCAATAAACCAATTAATTAGAAAGCTACTCAAATGCAGGGCAATACATTATGAGTGTTTAGCTTAAAGAAGCAGACTGGATTCAGCTTGCTACCTTAAAAGATTGTCTATGGAGACATTAAACAGCTGCTGATAGCAGAAAGCAATTTTATATAGTGGGTGGCCAGGGCATATGTGGCTGGAGGAGCCAACAAATTCCTCAGTCAGAAATGTGACAAACAAAATGACTGATTTTTCCTACAGACAAGACTTGCTACACCTGCACAATTAGGATTATTAACGCGGTATCATGTGGCACACACTGAGTATATGTTACATTTTTTAGGCATGCAATAGTGTACTCAGGAAACTTCACTTTGAAAAGCCCCAGACAAATATCCCAAATCCTCAGATTTTTATCCGAAATTGCCAGGCAGAAAAACTAGATGCATTGGGATAAAGTGGACACATGGGAGCCTGAGATACAGTAAATTTGTTGTCCTAAAAGTATGCATTTCGAAAAAGGAAAAAAAAATAACAAGAAAATGAAAAACCACACTTCTGTTGAAAACAGAAGAATCTCTTGATCCACAAGAATAATAAAATGATAAAAAAGCTGTCTCTCCCCATGAGAATCACTCAACAGAATCAGTGATTCAGATGCTGGTACCTTCGGTAGAACATGTTTTGTCCTAAAAACACACTAAAATGTTTGGAAAGTTGACTTTGCTGTACATGCAGAAAGAGAAGCAACACGGGGAATGGCTGCAAGTTTCTTTCGTGAGAGAACAGAGATAAAAGGGATGGATGGGCAATGCTTGCAGCTCAGTGGGGAAAAAAAAAGAAAAGAGGGAGCCCAGCTCAGAAATGAGAGCAAGTTCTAAAATTGGAAATGCTTGCTGGAGATGGGAAGAAGCCAATAGCAACATTTTGTGCTGGTGTGAAAGTGCTTTTATTGCAGGCGTGAGCCGTTTCACAAGTACAGCTCCTGCCAGTCTGGATGGGAACTTCAGCCATTCCACACCGAGGGAACCTGCAGTGCTCCAAAGCTCCCTGACACCTGCACTCCTACACACCCATCCAGCAGCTCGGCACAAACACAAGGCCCCACCAGGCAGGTAAGAAATGATGATTTCCCAGGCAGGTATGAAATAATGACTTTGGAGGCAGGTGTACCCAATCCCTGGGAACAGCAGCACACAACCCTTCCAGATGTAAGTGCCTGCAAGACTCATCTCTGGGTTTAAAACAGTACTCAGTAGCTAAATTATGGTGTTCCACAGTGCAAATTTACATTTACAATGGTCATGCACTAGAAATGATTCCATGTCTACCTTACAAATGTGCTCACTCCTCCAATTACATTAATCGCAATGTATTTTATGCTTAACAGTTTAAGGGGTTACTAGAAGAGTTTTTCTATTTGCTTAAAATCTACTTCTTCAGTCTGATTTTAATTTCTCTTTTACATCCTTTATCCAAACTCACTGTCACAACTGTGACAACTAGAAGACACAACTAGAAAACACTCTGTATTAAAACGAGGCCAAAAGTGACATTTATATGTAATTTGTTATCAAAACTCCACTATTTCTATGGCTTCAGGTTAGTTTTGCCACATTTGCTTGTTGGATTTTCTTTAAAGAAAAAAAAAAAGAAGCTTATGTATGAGAAAAAGAAAATATAAATATTCAGAGGTGAAACCTGGCATCTGCCTCTAAATTTGGCAACATTGTAATTGAAAACGAAGTAAGAAAGGAAATAAAGGGAGGGGAATGTGTCCACACGAAATCGTATTTCTCAGCACAACCCAAGTATTTAATCCAAAAGAATAAGGACTCGAAGTAAATAGGTAACAGAACTGCTACATTTTCAAGTAAATGCACAAGTTAACAGCAAGTTTCTCTGGCCTAAAACAATTTTTCCTAATATATTTTTTCTTTAAGATGAATACTTCCAAATAGTTTAAATAAATTGATATTTTAATTGCATTTTTGGCAATAAATCTCTTTAAAAAAGCGGCAGCAATAATATTTTTTGTAATATGAAAATATTAAAAAAATAAATCACATCCTTATGAAAAGAACAATTAGGTGTCCCAGCTCTATTACAACTTGGAAACAGTAAATTTACATAGTTTGTGTTCAGTTTCGTAGACATCTCCTGACACACACATTATATCCATGTAACCCCAAAGATCTTTTCTTAACTGAAGCTACCACTTGAAAAGCTTCATCTGCAAACACTAATTAGCACAGACAGACTCAGATCTTTTTGGCTATAGCTGGGTGATCATCCCTGCAAGATGTTACAGTGTTGGTACACACATTGTTTTCAAATCAAATATTTAGATACTGCTCTGGAACAGCTGGAACTTCAGTGAGTTCTTGTGAAATTAAATAGCTGACATCTTTTGATGCACTTTTTATAACAGCAACAAAAAAACCCACAGGCATAGAAGATACTTATGATTGTAAACCTGATTGAACCACAAGGCATTCTGGTGGGTTTTCTTTTTTCCCTTGTATGAATCACAGAACGCAATTAAAGTATTTAATTTACGATCCAAAGCAGAAAAGCAGAGCAAGAGAAATCCTCCATTCTTGCTTTTGAAGGGGTGAGGAAGATCTCATTAAAGAGCCTGCAATCAGTCAATTTATAAAGACTGATATGTCCTCAACGGCAAACAATCTGGAATTGTAGAAGACCTAAGGGATCTTCCTAAATCATCTGCAGAGAAGTTTTTCTAAATCAAAAAAGGACGTACAATATGCTGTGGGATATCAGCTGGAAAAGCATCTAGAACAAGCAAGGTGCAGCAATTTAGATACAAAAATACCAGAGAATTCATGTATGCTCTTCACATCAACACATATACCCTTTAGAGGTTCCATATTCTCTCCAAGCCACATGAAAATCAATGGTAGCTGCCTTTGTAGCTCCTAGGAGGTGGGAGGAAATTAAAGGAAACTACTAGATAATGTTGGAATGAGCAAAAACTGGGGACAAATAAAGTAGAGACAAAGCAGATGTATTGAAAAACAACATAAAAGGGGAACTAGGAGAACTATAAATAGGGGATAGCATTGTAGAGATGAAAAGGAAGGCAACAAAAATGCACGCAGAGATTAAAAGAAAAAGCAAGAAGCAAGCAACAGGAGAGGAAGGGTTTGCATAGATGTAATTATTTTATATTTGTATATAAACCTCTCTCAATATGTTAGGAAATATTTACACTCTATCTCCACAGAGCCAACGGAGTAAGTTAACATTGCCCTTTAATCACACAAATAAAAAGCAAGACGGGGAAGTGAGAGAGCTGAAAGTGGCTGTGTGGTGTGAAACCATGACAATCCTTCTTGGTGCCCAACATGGGGCTTAAGGAGTTTGAAATAAAACCAGATTTGACTGGAAGGTGCTAGATAGAGTTAAAGCTTACTGTTTAAAGTTACTGTTGAGCTATTAATTAGCAGAGTCCTGTGCCTGCCATGGGGATGGCTTGCCTGACTCTGCATTAGTCCAGAGGACTCTTTAGGAGCCAGAGTGGCTTCAGAGGGCCCCTGGAATCCAGCCAGGGTCAGTCCCTCTCACTCCATGTCAGTTTTGTAAAGAAATTACCATATATATGCCAAGTTAATTCAAGACAGAGCAAAACCAGGTTACTGACTTCTCCCTTCTTCTTGGAGTTTCTCCAATGAATGAATAAATTATCAGCCATCTAATGTCTAGGCTGTGCAATTTAAAGTGACCAACAAATTCTTTCTCCATATCACAGAAAGACCAAATAGAGCACAATGTCTGTGCGAGACTATTAGCTTAGTCTAAATCTTTCTCTGGCAAAGTCTGACGAGAAGAACTTCTAACCCTTTCCTGAATGCACATCTAGTGAATAAGAAAATTGTCCTCTGTCTACTTTGGCCTTCAATGTCTATCTCACCCTGTCAAGTCACTGGTAGACCATAAAGCAGCTTCAAACTTAGATGGATTCACCCGTTTGCAGGTTAAGCCAAGACAGAGCAGCATGGCTCATTACTCCCTTTCTAAAACTGATGGATAGCAAAGTTAAATGTGTGAAACAAGCTACTCGGACCCTAGAAAGGAACAGATTAAGAAAGGAGAAATGGTAGGCAAGCCCACACAAGTAACATTTAATTAAAGTAATTCTGTGGGTAGCTGGGTGTGTGGGAAAACTAAAGAGAAAAGAGTGTGGAGAGGAATGGAAAATTGAGAGTATAAAGAGAATTTTTAAAAATACTTTCAGGGTTGGGGGTAATAACCCACTAAAGCCATCCTTGGCTGAGACTCACGTACTCTCACTCAGGAGAGTATGTTTTCCTCTAGACAGACTGGAACATGAACAGAAATTCCATCTTATGATTTAAGGAAGAAGAAAGGAAGCCTAGCCAAATGATCTTCATGGCTTTTAACTACAAAACTGTCAGCTTTCCATCTACCTGTGCCACCTGACCATTCTGGCCTCTCTAAATGGAGAGTCAGTTTCAAGCAAGCAAGGACCTCAGGATGCAGCTGCTTAAACAAGAAGTTACAAGCAGTTTCTGCACGAGGTACTCCAGCCAATTCACAGGTTTATATTGCACTTACAAAGGGCTGGCCAACAGAGGAATCGACAGCTTCTGATAAAGCTGCAAGGCATTAACTCTCATTTGCATGCCAATTACAAGACAATGGAAAACATCATTAGTCTTACCTAACCTAACAAAACCAACTCATGCATTTAGTGAAAACGGGAGCTAATTTTCACCAAAAAAAAATCCTCTCATAAGGATCAATTTTAATTACCACGTTGTAGTGGGGAGCAAAAAGCAGAAGGTCAAATATAAAGTTGTAATTAGACATTTCATCATAACAAGGTCCTCTTTGAAATTCATGCTCAGTGTATTCAGCAGAATGTGCAACAAATATTTTTTTGTCAATACACCTTTATCCAAGGCACAGCCAAAGCATTTGGATGCCATAGCTGCTTAAACTGCACAGAGAGCAGAAAGAGTAGATAATGTAACACATTAAAGAATTGGTATGGACCAGTAAAGAGCCCAAGAGACAATCAAAGTACAAGAAAACACAAAAAACTCAATATTGGCTCAACTCTTTCAGGGACAAGCAGGAAGAAAATCTTAAATTGTTTAATTGGTCAATTAAACTTGGCAGATCAGGAATTAATTGGTAATGCTTTCTAGATGAAACTTTTCAAGTTGAAGTAACACGAGTCTCTCTGGTTGACGATGTGATTGAAAAGACCTCTGCAATGTTTTGTGTTTCATATCCGCCTTAGAGTTGGCTTGAACGACTTCCTGAAGTGATCCAAGAACTGTTAGTCTGCCCTACAATTCAGAAGGGTAATCAATGGCATTCAGTTAATTTATTTGAGCAAATATGACTAAAGATGACAGAGCATAATTGTTCTCTTTCCCCTTGGTTGGTGGGGCTTTTTTTCCATTAGGGAAGGAGCTTCAGCTTTATTACTTCACCAGTTTCAACAACACAGAAATCAGGAAAGTTCAAATCACAGTATCTCAAATAAAACAGAATAACACAACCCAAAATTATAATTCTTCTTTCTTCTGTTTCAGTATCACAGTTGCAATCCTTTCTTGCTATGAGAATCAAAACGTAAAAGCAGCTGAGATGATATCTAAAATCCTAAAGATCAGCAACAGAGATCTCAGGAGAGCTCCAGACATGCTGATCTGCAGTTGGCTGGCAGGGTGACTGCTGTCCTCACACTGCACACCCACTCACAGCCTCACAAAGCCTAAGGTAACTCAGCAACACAGGGAAAAAAGGCTAGTTATCTTCTTACCAGGCAAAACAACCAAGTATGCAAACAAGCACTTCATAAACAACATCACAGCAAACAGCCAGTTTCAGGTTCTGTGTATCCTTGAGGAGAATCTATTTTAGAGCTTGCACTGACATACAGAGCGGCTGAAGTGAACAATGTGTTCCTGCTATTCCTTAGCAAAGGAACACGCGTGGGGCATAGTTAGAAAGTTGACATGCAGGGCTCTCAGCAAGGAAACCTCTTAGCAGCAATAATGCCTGTGATCACAGGTCCTTACTGTGCCTCACCACACAAGCACAGCATTCTGTTCTCTGTTTGGTATGTCAGTTTTGATCTCTTCACTATGGAGTAGAAGGTGGACCAGGTTCCTTGCTTCTGCAGCTCTGAAACACTCAGGGTCTTGAAATAAGCTCCTTGAGATGTTTGCTTTGAGTAGTACACGGGACCAAATATAATAGGTAGTATAAATGAAATAGCACACCATGCTGACACAATAGCCTGCACCAGCAGGGGATGATTTAGAGGAATAAACACTGCTGCAAGAGTTGTCACAGCATTATCAACTACCTACCAAACTGGTGGCAAACATCTACACACAACAACATGGAATTGAAACGGAGTAAAAACTGGGTCACTGATACCAGTTGGGAATAAAAGTATCCATGGGGAAATCTGCCTTGAAAGGCAGCTGCTTCATGGTGAAAAGTTCCTAATTCCTTTGCAGAGGGGGAAACAGGCCTCTGAGTGCCACTGTTTAGAGACAACACTGCTGGTTTCCCGCGCAGAAATGACCAAATCACTTCTTCCCAAGCCACAAGAGGCAGATCCAGGCGCACTGTGACAACCCACCAGGCAACAGCAGAACATTCAGAAACAAGGATAACACCAGGTGGGCTCAACAGCACTAAGCGTCCCACCCACCATGCAGACACTCAGCATGTTGGACTTGAAAGAAGTTACCTCAGGGTAAACAAGCACAATCACAGTTGCAAGAGGAGCCAGCAAATTACAGAGAACTTAGTTTTAAAACATCTCTACTTGAGTGACATACTGCTGATAGACACATGTAAACCAAGTAGGATGTAGCCCACTGTTTAATATGGAATAGAATTTCATGAAACAGTCAATGTATCCCACACCCTCAAGAGATGGACAGGCCATGAATAAACTAGTAGGAGAGAAAGAGGAGATGAACTAAGGAAGAAAACAAGAGAAAGGGGAAAAAAATAACTTAAACCAATAACTTACATAAAGAATAGAGCAGAAAAAAGCACTCATAAACTCCAGAAATATACTGCAGAAAACTGCAGCAATAATCTACCCACCTGCAGGCTTAGATAATGCACTAAAGCACTTCTCTATAAACACTTCCTACTCTCAGATTTCTTACCCAAACTAAAAAGCTCAACATAAAAATTGGTAAAAACACGGAAAAGCTAAACCCCCTCAAATGTTTTATTAGGTTTCACTTCCCCAAACAACCAAGTTCAACATGGTAACTAATTTTTCAGTCGAGAGACTTCACAGATCCTCAGGTGAAGAGATGGCCTTTGCAACATGACTGAAAAATGCATAAACTTGGACACATTAGCACCAGGAAATCACTAAACTTACAGGCCACTAGATTGCAGAGAACCTACAACATTTCAAGGTAAAGCAGGGCAGCTGGAACAACAGGCATCATATCTAATTCGTAACTATTCTCACACACAAGAGTATCAGGCTCAGTGGATGCCACAGGAGGAATTTCAGTAGTAACCGAACTCAAACTCAGTTCTGACAGCGATATGAAAAATACTTCATGATCTTCCCAGACCACAGACAACCCTGATGCCACGCTGGGTGCTGCTTCTGAGCCACCTCAGCCAGCAGAGCACAGTGCACTGACCACCAACACTCCTCCAAGTCAATGGCCTTTTCCTTCAAGAACTCCTACCCAAGCACACAATCTGTCAAGGCTTTTCAGCTTCTGAAACCTGGGGAAGTCTCAGTCCAAGGCAGGAAGACTCACAATAACCTGAAGTTTTCTCTTATGCAAAAGTAGAACTAACTTTCGAGCAGCACATTTTTTTAAACACACTTAAAACACAGAGTATCGTTACAATCTCAGCTTTTACCGTGACATTTACTTCCATTACTAGGATAATACACTTTGAACAAGAAACACCAGTAAAGCATTTACTTTACTATAACCTTACACGTGCCCAGCTAATGCCCTTTTTATTAACATACGTATCTCCTGCTGACATGAACAGAAGTTGTGCATGACAAACCACAGGCAATAACTGAACATGTTTTACTGTCAGAACAATTTATGTACAATAGGTTTGCATCCGTAAATGAACACAGGAAAAAGGTGATTTCATATTTCATAAAATGATCAAATGTCTTCTTGAAAATACCTTAATGCATGAAACTATTTAATGTAACACTCAAAACCATCAGATAAGTTACTTTTACCATAACTTTGCAGCTAACTTACTGATTCATCCTTCTAGGAAGGAGCCATTTACTATTTTTGCTAATGCCTAAAATCATGTTTGAGGCTATGCAGCTCCCAAAGTCCACCAACACTTAAATAATCCAGTGCTGGATGATTATTGATTAGGCAAATACTCAGATGCATTTCGTCCTTGCTTGAAGTTAAACAAACATATGGGTCCAAAAAGATGAAAACCATATTGTTCAGAGAAGACTCAAAGTAACTTTTGGCTGTATTTTATTACCTACAGATGACTTTATATTATTTCAGCTAAATCATCCTGTCTTTAATTATTTACTACCCTTTCATCCTGTACTTTTCCTCCTGCCTCATAGCATCAAAATACAGAGCTAACAATCCCTATCCACACAACCTAAGCACCTCTTGTGTCCAGCACTTATCCAAACAGAATACTTTGTTACACTGTTTTATCAAAACAATACATTAAAGCATTCACTGGGAAATACACCTTTTAGAAGCATAAGAGTATGTTCAAGGGCACATGAAGTACTTTTGAATGAATAACAAGAGCGCTGTGGACAACACTGCAAACCTCTAATAAAACAGACAGTTGGAATCTTATTCAGTTGGCAGCAACTGGGGATACTGGCAGTGGTTCCAGCTGGGCTGGGATAACACCCTGTGTCGCAGTTCAGGATTCCAGAGAAGTTGCACAGAACTTTTTTATTTTTATTATTTACCACTTACTGGGGTTTAGGGTGCGCCAGACCCAATGTGAGCTCTAACTTCAGTGTGTGATTCTTTCAGACAAGACAGAAACTGGGACACACGGAAAAAGGCAGAGATGTGTCTCGCCTCAGCAGGGCTTCAGTCCTTCCTGGAGGAGTTAAGTCACTTCTGTTGGTAATTCTACAAATTAGGTAATTGCCCTGAAGTTTGTTAGGCTCACCTTTCAAAGTTTTAAGATCCATTTTTAGTGAGATACCCAACTTCACACGTCCATAAATTTGCGTGTGAGTAAGAAAATTCAAAAGCTGGTCTTGCCCCCAATAGCTCGTCTGATCCACATTAATCACAACAGTATTCTTTTGTGAATGACTGGCCAGTTGACTGTACTTCTTTTAAATGCATGTAAAAAACAGAAAGGCAATTATGTAAACCCATTGGAACCTACCAAACAAACACCACTATGTCCCCACATCAATTCCACTGAAAACTCTTCAACTGGAAATCAACTATTCTCAAATCTAGTGGGAACAGGAAAGAAACAATTTTTCTCCTTCAACAATAAAGACCACATGGAGTTACAATGTTGACGTAGTGCTACTGAAGTTCCATTTCATAATAAAAACTTGTATTATTAAATCTACAGAGAGAAGAACACAGCTGGACTTGCACAATATTACAAAACCTATGTCAAACATGCCTGGGATCCATCTGCATAAACCCATTTATAATATCTCCACAGTTTGCTAAGTGCAATGGCCAATGAGATTCAGCATAACAGATTTTAAATCTAGGTACCTGTAATTAAATTGTGCAAACAATATTTGACTGTAAGTTCACAAAACTAACTGGTAAGCAACGTGTTAAATGTCAGTGCAGCTCCACAGAGACACACACACTTCTTGTAAACCTCTCTCTTCATTGTGTGGTTCTCGAGGGAGGGAGAGCATCCACAACTTTCAATATAACATTTCAACTTAGAAAATAAAAGATTTTTTAAAAGCCAAACCAAACGAAAACTTTCTCAAGAAGTCAAAAGGAAGAAAATCTAATTCTTTATAAACAGCATGGGAAATGCTTCAAAATGTACTGTCCATTCCTCTGTAAAAGGAATCTGGAATGCAAGGAAAGGATCCATAACAAAAGGAGCAAATAACTCTTCCATATTCCCCAAATGCAACAGGCTATTGGAACTGAAGTGTTACCTTCAGACAAGGGTACTTCACTCCAAGGGGAAACAGAAGGGAAAAGGTGTCTGACAGATAAAATACTAGCTGGATAATAGGAAGGCAAAACAGAAACAAGAACAGATACCAAAGGACACGAAACCAAATAACAATAAAGCCTATTAGCATATCAGAAGCAGGAAACTTCGCAGGGAATCATTGGATTTGCTAGAGCTGGGATTGAATAGAGCACTTGCAGAAGATAAGGGCATTGCAGACTATGTCTTTTCACCAGCCTTTGCCATGGAAAACATTGGGAAAACACACCCCTGACTTCTCTGATAAAGTGACTGACAATTCTTCAAACTGAAAAATCAAAACAGGGTGAGGAAACACAATCAATTCAAAGCAATAAATGATGAGGGATGAGCTCCTGTCCCACTCCCACTGATGGGTCTTTTACCATTGATTTTAGCCCTGTCAGTATTTTACTTTAGAACTGAACAGCAACAGTTTCAAAACATGAAAAGGCTGAGCTGGGCATCACAATGGACTGTTCAGGGCACAGCAATGATCAAAAAACTGAGCAAAATTGTAGATTATAAAAAGAATGAGACAGGTACTGTAAGAAAGACTATATTTTTAGTCAATATGTCATCTCTTCTAGAGTATCTTTTCGGCTTAGGATTCCTGCTCCTAACCAATGATGGTGGCATTTGACAAGAGTTTGATAACAAACAAAAATTATTATGGAAGCAAATTTTTAAGCTAGAAAAAATCCCAGGAATTTAACTTAGCAGAGAGATGGATAAGAGCTGCAAAGAATACTATGAGATTTAAGTAAATAGAATGCTCTTGAACTTAAACTTTTTCACACTACTAGCAAGGCAATAAAAAGTTACCAAGTCAAAAATAAAAAGACCGTAATATTTTACTGTATAAACCACAAAAATGTGTAATTAAATCACAAAGATATCTCCATGACAAAAATCAAGGAATATTCTTCCGTGCTTTTGCTATTGCTTTTTTTTCTTGTTCATACTTATATAACATACTCAGTGGCATGGCAATAAAGATAAATTTTCAGAACAACTCATTTAAGGGAATGTGTATTCCTTTCCTCTTGCCCTAATGCATGAAACCTTTTAGGCTGGATGTGTGCCAGGGAAGGAAGGGGAGGTAAAATGAGGCATGGAGTATGGCAGGGGCAAGGATGAGGACAGCTACGAGAGATGTTTCAAGCACACCCTCAAATTGCCTGTTCAGTGCTCAATCCTACACATGTAACACAGGTGGCTCAGAAATCTGCCAGGTTTTGGCACTGGATATATTGTGTCCCACTCTAGAATTAAGACAGAAGCACTAAACTATCAATGTGTGAAATTTGTGACTTAAATTACAAGGTAGAACCATCCAAGGAGTCTCTTGCATAATGCATGACACTTCAGAACTTTATATATAAATCAAATAGAAGGAAAGTCTATCATTTCAGCTCTGCTGAGCACAGATCAACACACAGCTCGGGTAATGGCTGCACAAACAAGTCTCTAGAAAATAGCATTACAGACATGCTCTTCACAATGCTCACTCACACAGCCATTTTGGTACAGTACTGTTCAATGAACACTTTTATTAAAAACCACTTGTAAATGTCAAAACCACAGAGGTCATTAAAATTAACCAAATGAGTCTGGTTTGGTATTTTGGTTGTTTTCTTTTCCCGCTGCAAATGAATGTCTACAAACACTCATTTGCATTTTTCCATATTGGACTTAATTAAACGTTATGATATGATTCATGGGCTGGCTATTAATCATTTTGTCTAATACTGATGGAAAGAAAACTTCAGATCCTCCAGAGCACCAACACTTACTAAGAGGCCCCAAAGCCAGTGAAAATACGTTCTCCAAGTTCAACGATGAACTTTGACGGACTTCCAACCCTAACACGGTGACTAAACCTGACACAAATGAGGTGTAACATGAGAAGAAATGTTATTGATAAACACACACGGAACTTGAAAAATACTGTTTAGAAAGAGCCGTAACCTTGACTTACTGTGGCTGTGCCGGAGACAGTTTGTGCATTTGTGTCAGCTGCACTCTGTTCAGAGTGTGTCTGAGCAGGAGGGTACATGTTTAACGTGTGCTCTGGAACAGTGGTTTGGCCTGTGTAGTCTGGAGCTGGATGCGGATGTGGGGCTGTGTATTCTGCAGGGATACCATTCTGAGGTGGAGCGAACTGGGCTGAGGCATAAGGCTGTGCCATTGTGTCAGGAGGTGCTGTAGCTTCCTGATTACCCTGTAAAAATCAAAGGGAGAAAAAAAAAAAAAAAAGAAAAAAAAAAAGGAAGAAGAAACGCGGCGTGAGATCAAATAAGCGAAAGGTCCTGCACATGTAACGCAGAAAGCGATGACAGCGTTCTGCTCAGATTGCTGGGCTGAAAAGGGCACAACGCTTGTTTCTTGAGCAGAATATTTCTTATCTGAATTAAATGCATTTTGCTAACCCTATTAAATATTATTATAATTAGACAAACAAATCTGCTGTTCACTGGATAATTGTAGGCTTCTCTTTAACCAGGAAAGGTCAGTGAAATCTGACTGAACTAGTGCCTCAACTCAGAAAAGGAAGGGGGACAAAGCCAGTTTATTTCAAAGGTTAGGAGCACAACTACCAGTACAGAGTGCTGATAAGGTTATCCCATGGTCAGGGATCCAATCTGACAGAACACAATCTATGCAAACTACACACAGGGAAGGATTTAGGGGGATACAGTATACATAATACACTGAAAATACCCATATGAAGTATTACTTATACTCCGAGATACTTATACTCTGAGATATTCAGAATACATATAAGAACTTTAAAGGTTTTAAATTTGAAGACAATGGTATGTATTTCATATCACAATAACCTTATGCAATTAAAACCATCCTCATCTCTTTATAGACAGACCCATCTTTCCACCTGACATATCTAAGATTAGTTGAACCGCTTAATTTGACAATTAGAAAACTTCTGACTAAATGCTTTGTTCATACCAAAAAGCAGTATTTCTAGGGGAGGAAATGTGTACAACCATCTTTCGGAAACTGTAAGTCAGTAAGTTTTGATTCCATATATCTACAATCATTCCAAGGTTAATGCTGCACTAATACTGGCCCTGTTAAATTTCTGTGGAGGTTAAAAACTTCTATAAATGTATACTTCTACCCTCTCATATCAAAATGGTAAAGTTCATTTCTTATTTCTTTTACCTAATACTTTTACTATGAAAAAAAAATCCAAATGAAGCAGAACCCAGAAATGACTGCATTACACCAGAGACATTCATTAAATGTTCAAGAAGCATTTTTAAAACTTGGGGGGAGGGGGGCAGTCGACCTTCCTTTAATCAGCTGTTTCAGGAAGGACTTCAGCAAGTAGTAAGAATGAACAAAAGCATATCCAAATTCTGCCTTTACAAGCATTTACTCCTGGTCCTTAAGCTATTCCTTCATGTCAGATGCTAAACATGGCATTAGAGCCAGCAGCTGTTAAAAAGAACAATAAGGGCAACAAAGGGACCAAGGGCTAATGTCCAGGTGCATTTGATCTAAAGGTTTTTGTACTACCTAGAGTCCTAAACCAGATGTTGCTGAGACCCCCACTGTTTTTCATTAACCTTGACAGCAGGTTCATGAGGACCCTAATTAATATTCAAAGCATTCACACGTAGTGATAATTACAGCTAATATTTAACTAACAGGGTCGAACTTTTATATTATTTTTACCAGCAACTCCAAAATTTTAGGTTTATCATAAATTTGCAAATTGCACTGGCAATTCCAGCCCCTTCACAGTGCAGAGACTCTTCTACCTCCTCCTTCATTAGACTTCT
This sequence comes from Pitta sordida, assembly GCA_013390025.1. Lineage (NCBI taxonomy): Eukaryota > Metazoa > Chordata > Aves > Passeriformes > Pittidae > Pitta > Pitta sordida. The sequence goes on along the minus strand of WEKX01023040.1, from coordinate 57,994 downwards.
TCAGCTGAGGTTTGGCTCAATTATTTATAACTGAGACCACATTAATAAGTAAACAACAAAGGGTCAGGGGCCTGTTTGTTTGTCTTTTTTTTTTTTTAATAACTTATACATATTCAGGGATTTACAACCTTGACATTAAACAAACCAGCCCCACTATGCTTAGAGCAGAAAACTGGCACACGAGATTATCTGTGCAGTCATTGCATATTATTAAATTGTCTGGAGGACATAAAAGAAATTATACTTGTGCATACTACTGTAGGCCCTAAGTTTAAAATGATAGCAGCAATAAATCTGAGATATTCAACTCTTAAAATCAGTGACTACTGAAATCTGTCGTCGTCTTCAAAATTAGTATGAAATTATTATCCACAATTAATTCAACAAACACAGTATTACAATGTGCATATGTATAAATACGTTCTTTAGTACTTGTTTCGATAATAATAGCCAAAGTTTGTTGTTTAGAATATGAATTTATATCAAGAACAATGCAGTGTGAACTATCAGATATTTGTATGTCCATGTGGTTGATGGAAACTCCAGACTACATAGCACTCAGATACACTTGGAATATAATTTAAAGAGCCAAAAATTCTTTAAACAGAATCAGCTAAAATGTCCCTCTATCGGGCTCTTTAAAATACAGCGAACTAAAATGAATAAAAGAAATAACAGTTCTAAATGCATTAAGTTGAAAATATGCAATGGCTCTAAAGGAACAGGAAATATTGATCCTAAATTATTCTAGGAACTCAGGTAATTTCAAAGCTGTGTGTGACAGTAAACAGGCATCGCTTAATACCACCTAGGCATGAGAGGCTAAACAGAAGTTATCCCTTCAGACTCAGTTCCAAGTACCTTTAAGATTAAATGACCCCTTAATGCTCACTTTGTGCATGGTTTTTTAAAAAAAGTGGTTGTTGGCAACAGCAAGAAGAACAAAGGATGGCAGACAGTCAGGCTCTGCTAAATGTTCTGGCCTGAGTCTTAATGAAAACCACATTTCAACTGAAAAATATGCTTTACGTGGCAGTGTATAAAATCAAATTTATTGCTTTCTGGTTAAATATTGAACTCTAAAGAACCAAAACAAAAAAGGAATCCGTGGTGTAGGTAAGTGAAGGCTCCGACTCCATCTATATTACTGCATTTGAAGAAAAGCTTAGAATTTAAACTGCTCCTAGTATCTCAGATCTCAACATGCCTTGTTTCAGCATCTTCTGCTCTGAAAGGATTTCATAATTAAGAAATGTATGAAAAGTGTCAAAACATAATAAAGCAAGCTTTTTATGTTTGTACACAAAAGAGACAGCACAGAAAACATTACTTATGCAGCATTCCTTTTTAAAAACACGTTTGCAGAATAAAAATGTATTCAATGAAAACCTTTCTGCCTGCCCGCACTTTAAAGTCAAACTACCAGTTTATTGTCTGTTTCACTCCATTTTCTGTTTGGTGCATTCTGTTTCTTTGGCAAGAGATATTTCACATTTAGAGAAAGCCTCCTGTACTGTAGTTAAATGAGCCAAAGTGCATCGTATCCTTAGGGCACAGAAACAAAGAAGAAAAATGCAACATTGCTCTGCAAACCTGCTGGTTATAAGAACAGCTCAGTTACATACATCAGGCAGAGCAGAGACGTGATCCCTGCCAGAGCTTGCCCTCCTTCAGACTTAAGGAACAAAACATGTATTACAAGTCTTGCATGCAGTGGTGCACCTGGTTATAAGCGCCCTAGCTTGACCAAAATCAAGGGTTTCAAGTGAAAAGAAAAGTGTAAATACCTGCTGTACCATCCTGCTCCCTTTATTCTCCATAAACTTGGCAGCTGCTCTAGTCCCAGGCCATGCAGCATCTGCCCAAAGCGAGCATCAATTACGGGTGAGGGCGTGTGAGCGATGTAGTGTGTGCACGAGTGTGGGTGATAGGGGTGTTGAAGGAGGGGGAGCTAATGCAGGGCTTACTGACCTCCCTCTCAACATCTGACTGCTCCCAAAACCTGATCCAGATGGGACTCCTTTGGTTTGCCGGGCCTCGCCCCATCAATCACAGCAGGCCACTCCTCTGTCTCCTGCTACTAGTTATGGAGTGCACCACTGAGCAGATGATTACACACAGAAGAAGAAAAAACACAGCTTGACTACATTAATAGCTGTTTAAAAAACATTGGAAGTGCTACTATGTACGCTGCCGGAAGCTGAACATGTTTGTTTTAAAATTAAGAGGGCTGTATTCAGAGTTACAAAACACCCTAAAACTTCCAGGGCTTTGGCTCTGGCATAACTGCAATGTACACGTGTGCGTTTCTATGGGATTAATTCCTCCTCCACATTAACCCTCCAGGGTTAATACCAACAGGATTTCTATTTTAAAGCTGCTGAACACCACAAGTAAACCATCGATATTGAACCAGCCTGTTTTAGATTAAATGCACTTCATCCACCACTCAGATGAAATATCGTTTCCTTTTTTGTTTCATTTCATGACATCCCTCATGCTTAGCAGGGGAAATATTTCAGAAATGCTTTCAAGGTTTAGGTCTGCAAGGCACTTTAAGCAACTTAATGCTTTCACTGGTAAAGGAACTTGTCTAGATGCTCCAGAGATGGTTTTTAAATGATTAAACTTCTAACCAAATCATACAATAAATTAAATAGATTGATAGATAGATAGACAGACAGACAGACAGACAGACAGACAGACAGACAGACAGACTCCCTGAAAAGGCACAGCCAACCAACCCCAAAGAATACACATTTATTGCCACTCTGTCATACTGAAGATACCAGGGTTCAGAAACACGGGAACTACTCGAACAAATCTTCCAATTCTAAGGGGTGGGCAGAACAACAAGCAGTCATCAATTCATCATTAAATTTATATTCCAACTGAAATATATTGGAATTCTTTAAAGTGGCAATGTAATTCTTCCAGATTTGTTGCTGGCATACCTCAATTAATGATAATAAAAGCAGCCACTTCGGATTTTTCAGAAGGAATCAGACATTCAGCCACACTAGACTGATAATCACAACTGACTGACTCTGTGAGCTTTCTCTGTTGTAGCTTAATTATCTGACCAGGCCACTTGACTCACATCATTTGCTTCTGCAATCACACAAAATGAATTCTCCAGCTACCTCTCTTTTTTGGAAGGTTCAGTACAAAGCCAAAATCAGTTTTCGTTTAAAAACACATCTTGTTCCCATAGAAGGTTGTCCTCAAAAGTAACAAAGATAATACAGAATAACTGTGACTCAAGTATTTTATACAGGTATTTCAAACTGCAGCTCAACCTTCTACTATACCAACCAATATTTTTCTTTTTTAAAATTTGAAAACACAACTCTCCAAAATCACCTTAACACCCATACAGCAAGAGACTGTGAAGCTCTCAGCAGGCATATGTAGAATCCATCTTCACAATGAAAACTGATTCTTAAAACATTTTGGAAGAAGTCTGTATAGGAAAGCACGCCTCATTTCTTTCACATCTCTGCTGGAGCACACTGACAAAGATGATGCAGCATCCTTGCACCCAAATGGCAAGGAGAGTAGAAGAAGAAAAGGGTTGGATTGTCAGAATAAAAAGTGCATAAAAAGCTGTCTGGAGCGCTGGCCTTTAAAAAGGGAAGCAACATTTACAAGTCTGTCAGTCAGCTGTGAGTGACAGCCCTTGGGCATCAAGACTAGGTCCAAAACTGTTGAACATCTTCATAAAAGACAGGTATAAGATGTTGGAATGCAAATCCATGTACAACAAACAAGGGGAGCAGTTACAGGGCTCTTGAGAAGGCAGAGGAGTGGGCTGACAAGAATGACCCCAAAGTTCTGCTCCTGGGACAGAATAACCACATGCAGGGGTTCAGACTGTGGTGTCCAGAGAACAGCTGTGTAGAAAAGGATCTGTAAGAGTCCTGGTGACCAGTGAGTTGGGTACAAAGCAGTGCTCTGCCTTCAAGGCCACAAAGGGGAGCTGCTCAGTGGGCTGCATGAGCAAAGGGGGAGCCAGTGAGGTGAGCAGAGAGATCCTCTCTCCCTGCACAGCTCTGGTGAGACATCTGGAACACTGTGTCCACCAGGGAGTCCCCCAGGGCAGGAGACATATTTGAGAGTTCAGTGGAGGGCTGCCAGGACAGCTGGAGGGCTGCAGCACATGACACAGGGAGAGGCTGAGGGAGCTGGTTTGGCACTGAGTATAGAAGAGAGGGTTCACAGACAACTTAATTGCATCTTCTCCCACTTAACCGATGGTAACAGAGACAGAACTTGGAGGTACAGAGTGAAAAGATAAGAAGGAACAGCTAAAAGTTGCCAGAAGCTAAATTCTGATTGGGTCCAAAGAATAAAATACTGACTATGAGGGAAGTTAAGCACAGGACCAAACTGCTTAGAGAGGTTATGGCATCCTGGAGGCTTCAAAAACTGATCTGAAAAAGCCCCTTAGCAGCATAATCTGTGTAGTTACCCCTGATTTAAAAGGGATGTTGGGATTAGAGGGGTGAGCTCTGATTGAGCCTCAGAAAAAAGAAGGGACATTTCTCTTCATAATCCCTCATGCTGAATCATTTTCTAAGGCAGCACCACAATAACCACAGTTCAGCTGTCATGTGTGAAACAGGCCCAAGTTTCAGTGTCACAAATGGGAGGATCATTACCTGACTCACCTTAAATAAAATGAGGAATACAGCCAGTTAAGGGTGGAAATGAGAATTTAATACCATAAGGTGCCTTTAGCAACAAAGCTGACTGAACATCACACCTGCTTAACTATTTGGGTACAGGGCTGCTTTGAAGGTCAGTTCACTGGAACAATCCAGGTGGTTCACAGACAACTTAAAACTGCCTGAAATTAACTAAAAGGAGCTGTTTTATTTTGCTTAAACCAGGTGAATTTAAGAGTTTCATTTACATGGTAAGCTCCATAAAGACAATGATGAGATTGAGTTCGGGGGTTTGGAGGAAGACCAGGAAAATAAGCAGCTGAGTTACAAAATTTGGCTTCAGGAAAAGAGAATTCGTTATATCCAGAGAAATGTTAGGACTCCCCGAGGTCCACACAGGACAGCAAACTGTCCAAGCCTGATTGAGATGCTGATTAAAGAGAACTTCAGCAGGAACAAACTATTCATTAACACAGAAGATACTTAGCAGGCCTACAAGGCTACGCAGAAAGTTTGTCACTGAAGACACAAAGGGGAAGCGAGAAATGGACAAAGGATGGAGTCAAGGCTTGGCAAAAAAAGAGAAGCACAGAAGTCCTAAGGACAAAACTTGGAAGGTTTTTTTGTCCAGTCTAGCTAGAACTAAGACTAGTTCAAAGACATTAAGGGTGACAGGAAAGGATTTTTCCAGGGGAAAAAAAAGTATGAAAAATCTAGACATCAACTATTTAACCATTGCTTCCAGAGAATGCCTACTTCCAGTCTCTGTCTCATTTAAAGGTTTCCATCACTTTGCTATTTAGGATGGAACATTGATGACCTGAGCTGCAATGACCAGCTAACACAGCAGTGCCATCTTGTTTAATGCCAGTTAAAGCAGCATTCGTTTTTTGGCACTGAAATTAAATGATGGAACATGATCGCTGATGTTATTTACTTCTAAAATTAAAATGACAATCAAAATATCATTGGGCACAAGGCACAGACAGATTGGCTTCCTGCCTTGTCTACACTTTGCTACGCTTGTTTATCACCAAGATCATTTGCATACTTCAGTGGATGTTTATGTTAAGATGTTGTTATAGCATTAACAAGTAACTGTTTATCCAACAATGTTTGTCATTAGCAACCTCAGCCACAGTTCTGAAGAAAGGTAAAGATCTTCAGAACAAGGAGACAAAAATGGTGATGAGATGTGCCTATGCAAAGTAAAGTATATTTCTAAACATTGATGAACGTCACAGCTGCCTGAAAACAACCAGAAATACATTGGCAGTGTGTTACAATGAATCTCCAGTCACAAAGAAAATTACCACAATCCTTTAATGGTTCCTACAGCAAAGACCTTCACGGACTATACTGACTGGTAAGTTCCACTTTATTAAATCTCTAAAAAGCTTCTCTTCCTATAGTAGGAATGGACAATTTGTTCTTGTATTTTCATTTCCACATCTGCAGGTGCTCTCAAACCTGCAAAACTATATTGCCTGTCCCTGCACATCTTTGGAGATTTATTTTTTTTACTGGCCCTTCTTCACAAGACTGAACACATTCATTTGGTAGTAAATCTTGCTGCAAAGCTGGCCCCTGCCTCTGCCATAGGTGCTTAACTCTGGCAGGCTTAAAAACCATGGCTTTGAACAATATATTATTTAAAAATAATATAGATTGTAGGAGTGGATGAAAACTATCTTTCTCAGTTTACAGTTTTATGCCTCTGTGTTTAAGGAAGGGAAGCGCAGTGGAAGGAAAGGTACTTCCAAATCTGAAACAGCAGTGAGAAAAACTCTGGCATATTGACCAGAAGCATATGGCTAATTTACAGCAACCACATCCAACAGCATTTGTGTTTATACAGTGTAAAACCATGGATAACAGCCACAGCATCCAAACTCTGGAATTAGTGAAAATACACAGACTATATTGGGAGAGAAAAGTTGTGGCCTGAAAATTATTTTCAATCCATGCGAACTCGCCGTCTTTTATAGTAGAACATTACATTAAATAAGAAACACAAAAATACTGAAACAGTTCTATATTTACTGAGTGCACACCTAGAGAGATGGAGAATATGCCAAACGCCTTCAAATTTTGGCTGCAAAAGAAATTCAGATTAGATATTGCTACACAGAAATTGATAGCTAGTAAGTATTCAATCAGAAAAATGGTTTTCTTTTAAATATTACAATCACATGTTATAATACATCACTTGTGTCAAGTTAAATTTAATCATATCAGCATACTTAAAAGAAAAAACCTGAATACCTACTCATATACCCATGCCAAGAGGGATTATATGAGACTCTATGAAGCCTTTTCCCTTTATTTAATATTCTGATATCTATATAGAACAATTTTGATATGTATTATACCCCCAAACTCATCTATTCCATTGTCATTTTAATGCACAGTCTAAACTCATGGTTACAGTATCATCTCCTGTCAGTTATGTTCTTCTCAATTCTGCCGGCGCAAAAGGGAAGACATTTCCCTCGGAACAGCAGTGGGTACAATGAGTGTTGCTAATTTTTCTGAGAGTAAAGCAACATCATCTGCTTTGAAATATATTAAGAGCACATTTAAGAAGAAACAATAATTTATGTGCTCACTAATCTCAGATTTAAAGGAAGGACTGTGCATTTTTAGGTCTGAAACTGTGACTTCCCAGGAACCCTTATTGTGCAGGATCATCTCTGAGAACCAAACTATGTCTCTACAGAAACTGTAACATTTTCTCAGTGACCATGGAAGCAACAAGCAATTTTAGATGTTTTCAAGACACTCCCCAGATAAGGCAGACACACAGAGCTTAGTCTCCAACAAGGAAGCCCTTTTCACCTGAACAACAGTTCACCACGAATAGCAGTTCAGTAGAATCCAAACTTTTACATTCAAATATAACCCAAACTTCTTGCACGTTGTTGTAAATGACAAAGCATTGAGAGTATCTGACAGCAATAGCGCAATTTGCACGGACTCTGCTCAAGGTGCATTTCACTTTCAGGAGATGACTGTGTCCCATGAAGACACTCTGCTGAACGTATTTTTTCGTTTCATGTATCAGTGCTTTTGCTTTGCAGAAATTGTTACGTACATCTTTTTAACTCTAAGCCACTGAATTGAGCAAGAACAGTGCAGTAGAAGAATAGTTACAGTGCAGTAAGTTTGATCTACTTACTCAGATACTAAGTTAGATTAGATTTTGGGATGTGTATTGTTTTTATGAATACAATGCACTTGGCAGTCAGATGATCATCAAGGAAGCAACAATGCCTCACATGTCACTGCCCGCAAGGTCAGAGGGAATTTGGAAGCTCCTTACATGCATCTGCACAATCACCTGCTTTGCCTTTTTGGACACCCAAAATAGTTCAGTACATGTATATGCAAACTCATCCTCCATCAAATCAGACAAAGTCTGTGCACATAATATATTTTTTCTGTCTCAACTGGAGCATTATCACCTCCAACTAGAGCTTCTAAAAGCACCACAGTAATTCCTGCAATGATTACACAGCAGACTTCTGGAAAACACAAGTAAGGTATGGACAATGATGCAGGGATATCCCTTCACCGGGAATCAGGAAAATATGCAATAACTGCTCTATTTGCAAGAAGTGTTCATTTTAACAACTGATTTTTGAATGTGAGCTGAGACAACTAGATTTGACAAAGTCTGCACTTGTGAACTCAGAACAACAGATTCTCTTGCTAGCTTAAAAACACACATGAGAAAAAAAGACTGCAAAGGCATAAATACTTGGCCTGAGAGATTAGCAGTGACTGGAAAATAAAAATCTTCCTAAAATCTGAACAGAAGGGGTGGTAACCCTTTAGGTTATACAAGTGCACACATAAGGTTGCTGTATTAGAGAGATTTAAAATACTTCTTCACTTCTGTTCAGATTTAATAATACTTTGATCTAAGCCCAAAAAAGTTCGCAGAGAATCCCATTCACTAAAGAGAGAGGAGAGAAGTAATAAATATAAAGTGACAGCTAGACCAACCTTACCCATGGAATGACAGCAATGCAATAGTTAGGACAACCTAGAGGGTAGAGACAGCATTTTAAAGATTTGCACACCTGTGTTATATTGGATTTAAATGTAGGTAATTGCACTTCAGGAAATATGTATCAGCTGTGACAAATAAAAAGTTATCTGCCTGTGGAAGTTTAGAGTGTTTAACTCCACTCTCTGTGCTATGATCTCCAACTCCAGGCTGGGTTGGTTCCGTGATCAGACCCAGGGGCTCAGGGCTTTATCCACCCATTTTCCAAGGCCAGTAAGGACAAAGGTCATGTAAACTCTCCAGACAACCTGTTCCAACATTAAACTGTCTTCACGGGTTAAGTTTTTTCATATCTAGTTCTAATGTTACAATGTGTGTTGCCTCTTATCCTTCCACCATATGGCCCTGTGAAGAGCTCCTTCTTGATAACCCCTTTGTAGGCACTGAAAGGCAGCTCTGAGGTCATCCTGGAGTCTTCTCTTCTCCAGGCTGAACAAGTTCCCTCATTCTCTTATCACATACCATGTGCTCCAGCACATCTTAGGGGCCTTGTGCTGAAATTCATTTCTTGTACTGGAGGGCCACAAACTTGGCCAGATTTAACTTGATTTAACAAGTTAGCAGGTAAAGGGAGAAAATTGCTTGTGTCAATTTACTGGCTACTCTCCCGTTTATACAGCCCAGGATAACACCCACTGGCTTTCTCTACTGCCAGAGCAAATATACAAATCCAGTAGAGATTCACTGTTGGAAACACTTAAAATGATTATTACTATTACTACCAGAACTGCTCACAGAAACACCAATTCTGAGGGGCTGTGTTAATAGTAGCTATCTTTGTGGTCAAGAAGAAGCTTGGGTAGTCCCCCTACAAACCTCTGGGGTGCAAACAAAAAGCAGCTCTGCATTTGGAAAAGTTTCAGCCTGGAGTTAGAATTTCAGTAACAAGGAATTCTAGCAATAAGGATAATAAGGAGTCATTTTGTTTCAAGAAAGACCTGACCAATTTATTTCACCTCTACGAATCAAAGAAAGCTCTACAGCCGTTATTTATAGCAGTCACTACCTGACACGATCATTTTAAAACAACAACTGAGATAAATAGAAGAGGGAAAGAGTAGAACAGTGGGTGGGGGAATATGTATTTTCAAGGTAAAATAGATAAAGATGTTATAAGCACCAGCATGTACATGGGGAGTCACATCACCCACCATAAACCAGTTATTTAATAGGTTGCTTAAGAGCTAAGAGAGCTCTTCACCCTACCTCTACCCCACTTAGCGCATTAGCTTGTGCTAATGGTGAGCTCTCATCCAGAAATACACAGCACCTCTGCCTGTGGGTATTACCACAGGATGCAAATGAAGTTGTAAAGAGAAATCAACTCATCAATCACAATCACAAGGGGACACTGAGCAATGCAAAAGGATTAGCATTTCAGCCCTGCTCAGGTCTTTCCTATCACCACTCTACTTTAATTAAATACCACCTCGAGTGCTTTATTACTACCAGAAATCTCAGTGTTGAAGGCTGGCATCCCGGATTCTAAGTGCTGAAGCTAATTAGAAATGAGAAGGAGAAGCATGTTCATTAAAAATTGTGGGATTCCCTTACCAGAAATGATCTACATCTTGGAATAAAGATTTGCCTTTCTGTGGATTTAGAATACCATGTTAAATAGCTTTCATTAAGGTGAAATCTTTTACTTTGTACCACACGCCTGCTATTGTCTTTCATAAGTAAAGGCAGATTTAGCCGTATCCACCAAACCATTGTTGGAATTTAAAAGATTCTCGGCTTATGGTTAGCTGATAAGAGCCTTAATTCCTCTTCTTCTAACATTTGATACACTAATTTAAATTTTTTCAGACTTGGCACACTCAAGGGCTTTTTTGCCTTACTTCCCCGGATATTCATAAGCTAGTCATTACTATTTATGAAGGCGATGAAAGGAAACATTAAACAGTCAAAGAAATATAAATCTTAGATTCTAACACAGAGAGTGCAACAGCAGGATCAAAAACAAAACAAAATGAAACAAAAACCTGAAGCAAATAGAAAGACATTTGCAATTTAAAGCAATACAATATAGTGGAAAAGCAGTTTTCTCTTCCACTTGACTGCCAAGTGACCTGACTCAGGATTTTATGGCTTTCCCAGGAACAAGCTGAGAATATCAGTAACATCCAAAAAAAAAAAACCTCAGCAGAGAATTTCCATCATCATGTGAGAAGTAAGGAGGAGACAGCACTTCTGATTCAAGGGATAAAGTAAATATTTTCCTAATTTTTAGATACGCTAATATGGAAATATAAAATTGCTTTTGGCCACCACCTTTATTAAATAAATTTATTTTCCTAGAAAAGATCTGAATAAGGCCTACACATTCCCTACATCCCAGTCAGCATTTGCAGGATGCTTTCTTGTTCAGTTTAGTGTGCCACACTTGTTTTTAATGTCTGAAATGATTTCACAATGCAAATAACAACTCAAATATTAGCAAAAAAACCTCTATAACTTTTTTAAATACACCATACATTATTTGAATAATGTAAAAAAAAAATCAACCTATATTTAATCTAAATTATTTTTGAACTATCAGTTAACTGCTAAACACTAATGAAAATACTATTACTTTTAACTCCAAGGGAAACAGATGACTTTAAATAGTTACTTATTTCATCATATGGAAATCAATCATTGAAATATGAAGAATCAAACAGCAAACTCTGTCATTTTCAATTGATTTTCACTAATAAGAGCAAAATACAAGAACACAACTCATATGTAAAAGAATCCAACTTTAGTTTAAATTGCAACAGAACAAGGAAGGTATTAAAAAGATTTGTTTGAGCTATAATATTAGATTTTGTTCATAAGCACTGGTTTATTTGGGGGTGTTTTTAATTATTTTGTAGAAAACAATTTGTGATGCGTGTACATTTTTTCATTCATCTACCGCCTGAAACCCCCAAAGATTATAAATTCCCCTGTAAACAGCTCTCAAGTCATTAAAAAATGGAGCAAGTGATAAAGAGTTCTTCATCAGAAGGCAGCAAAAGAAAACACAGGGAGCAGTGAAGGTGTGAAAGAGCTGCATGGGTTGTCTCTGGGACTGACCAACACAGTAGAGCTCCCTTTTCTCATCTGGCAAAACAAATGAAACCTGTATTAAAGTACAAATTAAATGACAATCAACACTCCAGTTTTACTACCACAGTGAAAAGCATCATCATCATCATCATCAATGTAACGATGGATGATACTTCACAAGAGTATTAAGAGCAAATGCATCTTACCCTAGTCTTGTCATTGCAGTTTTCAAATAAGAGTGTAGAGGTTTGTCAGCTAAATCTATGTCAGTTCATTGACTTAAACATAATCAGAAGCTTAAGTGAATTAAACTAGTTTATTTTGCCATCTCAGGCAGCTGGCAACTTTCTAAAGCTCCAGGAAAAGTTTCCCATTTTTTGCTTCATTTTTTTCCCCATCAGCTTACATGACAACATATTTTAAAGGAACCTCTGCATTATCCTCAGCTGGTGGGCAGAATTGTACTTTCTTCAGAATATTTTTTAGGACTCTGTTTCTTAAAAGGAAAAAAAGGCTGCTTAGGCGTTCCATGATTTCTGTGCAGAACATTCCCAATGTGGGAGTGCCTCATCTGCATAGAAGCGTGTGGGTAGGATTTGGACAAGCACACTGAAGGATATGACAATCAAAAAGAGATATGTGGGAAATCTCTTTTAAATGTAAAAAGACCTCGCCCAGGTTTTACTGACTTAGGTAAACATTCTTTCTAAGGAAGAAATGAATGCATAAACTATCATGAGGTAAAAATTGGCTCCAACCACTGTAATTTCTGTTGCGTAAAAAAATACAACAGAGAAAAATTTCTTATTCTGTCTTAGGTCTAACGCAGCAAAAATCAGTGAGAAATGGAATTTTGATCCGTGCTAAAAATTTGCATGTGATTTTTTCAGTTAATGACATGCAGAACAAGTTATAGCTGATTTCTGCCACTGACATTCTGTCAATTTAATAATAGATCTGTCTTTTGACATAACTTGACTGCCATTAGCATTCCAAATATAGAGAACTGTTTTGTTAATATCTCTATGGAAAGCTGAAGTGAAAATGTAAAACAGAAGGCAACCTGGGCCAGTTCCTTGTGCACAGAACTTGTCTCTAATCCAGTGCTGTCTGAAAATGCGTAAATCCAGTTTCTTACCAAACTGGGAGAGCAGAAATTCCCAGTTTGCAGCAGATAGAGATTACTAGCAAAAACTTCCTCTGCAGAAACAAACATGAAAGCTTGAAGAAGATAACATTTAGAAGCACCCCATGGAACTGCCCTCTTCCTTTGAAACCGAGCTGACCGGGCCTGACTCACGCACTGGCCTAGAAAATGAGTCACCACTCCTGAAAAAACAGCCATGAACGTTCCTGGGCCTACCTTTCCATGATGTAATCCCCCACCAGCTACACTGATTCTAGGAAGACTCTTGCAGCTTTCACAAGCTCACAAAGTGGTCCAGTCTACATGAATGTCTTGTCTTAAGCTGAGTCAGGGGAGGTTTAGGCCTGACGTTAGGCAGAACTTTTTCATTTCACAGAGAGAGAGATTTCCCACTGGAATGGGCTGCCCAGGAAGGTGGTTGAGTCACCATCCCTGGATGCGTTTAAGAAGAGATTGGACGAGGCACTTAGTGCCGTGAATTAGATTATAAAATGATGTTGAGCAATAGGTTGGACTCAATGATCTCAGTGGTCTTTTCCAACATTGTTAATTCTGGGATTTGGAACAAGGAAGTGCCTCCTCCTGCTGGGCTGCAGCACAGAGGTGGAGGACTCTCAGACCATGTCAGCACTGTCTCATGTCAGTACAGTGTGCACCAACAACTCGGGCTTAGGCTTCTTTAGGAAACAAACACTCTGAAGGTTGCCTGATCAGGGGATTTAATTACATAATATTGTACCCACTTCTTGTATTTCCTTTGAGGTTTTGTTCTAACTAACCTAGACTTGCACAACTCTAAAATGTTATTTACTTCTCCTAAATTCTTTTTGCTAATGTTTTGATTTTAAGGATCAAACAGATACCTAAATTATTCTAATTCTATGAACTCCCTCAAAAAAATTATAATCAGAGAATGGATCTAGCATTAAGACTTTGTAAAATATTATGACAAGCTTTTGATTGAAGCTGGTTAAGGTGACAAATAAGGTGACATTGTATTTTATGCATAGTGTGTATGTATGTGTATGTATTCCCAGCAGTATTTTCTTTCACTAATATTGAGTCAGTTTATGGGAACTCCTTTTCTGTGACTGGTTTTGGCTATCTGCCACATGCAGCACAGATTCAACGATGCAGGGAAAAGGTCTCAGCTAGTCCACATTCTCAAAAAGGCTCCTTGCAATTCAGCTGAACATTTGATGTTGCCAGAATATTGACATTTTTAATACAGGACAATTACACTAATTTGTTAACAGTTAAAAGCTAAACAAAAGATAAGCAAGTAGTACACAAAGGCAAAAAGCAAGAAAGACCCAGGAACAAATAGATTCACAATGTTTCACCACTTATTTCCAGAAATCTCTTGTGGTCTGGTCCGTTTAGCACCTGCTAAACCTGAACTCCGTCTTAAAAAACTGTGAGTAACTGAGGTATAGATTCATTTTCAGTTCTGATCCCTTGCTGGTATAAATACAGTGTGGAAAAGCAAGGTCATCCTTCTGGTCCTACTCTAATTCACATACACAAAAAAAGGTATGGATTGGTCTCAAGCAGAAGCCAAAAGACTTAAAACAAGCCCCTGCGAACTCGACTTGCGTGTAACTGCTGCCATCTTAATAAGGTGAGAGCAGCTTTTAAATCCCAGGCAGCTTCAGAAGCTGCAGCCCAGTCCCTGCCATATGGAGACAGCCTGGAATCTGTCAAGTTCACTTAGTGAATTTTATCTTTGGGGAGTCAGTCAGGCAAGCTAGATCAGAATAAACAGGATGCTGTTGAGATCTGGAGGCTAATGCTGGTACAGGCTGGACTACTGAACCAAAAAAATCAGTTTGAAATAAACATGTGGTAACTAGAAAAATTAACAATAATTAAAGCTGTAAAGCCACAAAAACAACTCCATGGGTTTTAACGGGCTCTGAAAGATGCTGTTCTCCCTTTCTTTCCACAATTCCTAATATGGGGTGACAAAACAACAACATCTAGTGCTTCACATCAGCTTTAAGTATCAATCGTTTAAAATACCATATTTAAACATTCTGCCTAATCATACAATTCTTCAGAATTGTATAATTCTTCTTCAGAAGTGTTCAAGGAAATGAGGAATGTCATGTTCATACAATCTCCCTGCAAGCCCAAGCTGCTGTTTCATGCTCCAGTAGAAGGAGATGAAAATCTGGGGTCTCCAAACCTATCAAATTCTGTTCTGATGGATGGGGATAAGATAGACTTTGTTGTGCTCTGGGTAAAAGCCAGAATGTTAAATGTAATCTTCTGCACATGCTTTTACTGATATTCAGCATAAAAATAAGCCTTATCCATTTTTATTAGTTGGTCTGAGCCAGAACCAATTCTTTTGATGTCACCTAGCTTATAAAATGCAGCACTATAAGCAAGGGAGGTTTTAAAATGCTTCATAGACTTTATCCATTATATTAATGGGTTTCAAATTGCAATCTGTGGAGCACTTTCTGGTGCTGATCCACAGGCAGCTGGCCAGTCACCTGGAGCTGGCTCCTCTCCTTGTTTCCCTCTGTTTATTCCCCATAAAAGGCAGAGCTGAAAACGGGCAAACAAAAAAAAGACATAATGCCATTTTTAATGCTATTTTTCCAGATAAACACTTCCAGTCCTTGCCACATGACCACCCTGAGAGGAAAGGACTATGCAGTTAGGAAAGGCAACACCAGCTTGCTGGCACTGTGAGCAGAGGACTGTACCCAGCAGGAGAGGGGCAAGGAACAGAACAAGAGAAAGAATAATTTTACTATAGGATTAATTTGATTAAACTTGAAAGTGAATTGTTAAAATAGCTCATCTTTCAGCATCCCCTTATTTTCAGTCAACAAGCTGAATTTTTCCTCTTCCCCCAACCACATGAACTTGCACGGCGTTTCCAGAACTATTTCCAGTTTAAACCACTTCTTTTTAAACTATTTCCAGTTTAAACCGCTTCTTTCGATAATGTACGGAGAACTACTCTTTAGAAATTATATCTTGCACTGGAAAGACCATTTCTTTGAATATTTTAAGTGTTATGTACAGATTCATCCAGGGAATTCTCTCTTTATATAAAGTAAGTAAAGAAAGCTACACTGGCCTGGGTCACCTGGGCAGGAAAGGCTTCTGGGAACCTAATCATTAAATCATAATTAACAATATATGTGTATTTACCAATTTTGTTTAAATGTTTCTACACTACTGGCTGTTTCACTTAAATTGTTTCTAATATTCAGATATATATTTTCTATGTATTTATATACTCTATGCATTTTAGCAGGTTTTGCCACCATGGCAGATTTTTATAAGCTGTGGAATCACACCAGTAAGTCAAAACTAATAGTAGAGTACAGCTTAATATTGAACAGATTCAACAGCTGAAATCATTTAAGCTATCAGTAATAGCTGTTATTAGATCACAGAAAATATTTGTGAGTGCATGCCCAAGCAGATTATAAATAGCACACAGCAGGAGAGAGGGTCATTCAAAGCAGCACTGGAACATGCAATTTACTGGTTTCAGTCCCATGAAAGGAGCCTGGGGTACAGCCAGATCTGTGCTCCAGGAAACCTTCCCCCTGTGAGGAACAGGATGGAAAAGCCTCTCCAGTCAGGAAAAGCCTGACTGATAAAAGCACCGGGGCAGGGAGGCAAGACAACTGATAAGAAATGCTTGATCCTCATTATTTGGGTTTGATATCCACAACGTCAGTACAGCCTAATAAAGCCTAAGATCGAAATATTTACTGGACATGATGATTGAAAATCCTTATTTTCCAATTAAACAATTTCCTGCTTAAATTGAGGATCCCTCTCAGCCTAGAAGTTACTCTTTACAAGGATGAAATCTCCCACAGCAAAAGTTTGGACTCCTTATCACATGCATCTGGCTTTAATATATGTGCTTTGGGGTTCTCAAGATATTACTCAGTAATGTTTTACTCTCAAACTCAATATTAAATAAATAAAATTATAAATTACTTAATTTTCAATAGCACAGGTTCACTGTCTTGAATTATATTTTTACTGTCATGAAACACTGTATTGTTAGCACTAACAGCATCTTTATTCACATGCCAAACACATTAAACAGTAACTCTTCTCTGCACGCTGTTTAATTGTTGAGCACTGTTAATTGAGCAAAAATGGATAAACTAGTATGTAGGACTCTGACTGGAGACTGATGAAGTTAAACCATGAACTTCCATTAAAATAAAAGATAACAACAAAAAAGAGAAAAATAGACTGTAAAATCAGTGATGTAACTTGTAACGATTCAATTATATCTTAATTTTTACCTCCATACCCTCTACACAGCCTTCACTTTATACCCTAGCAACTATAAAGTCTACACCTTCATAATTTATTGGCAGTTCTCAGTCTGGAGAACCATTAGGTGTGTTCTGTGAAGTACAACACTGCAAAGCAGGATGAAAATGACTGGCAAAATCTGGACTATGACCACGTCAGCAGCGAAGGGGTCGATCAGCCCAAGCCTCCCTTGGTCCTGGCAAGAACAAATCCTGCCAAAGGGTCACTGGGTCAGGTAACAGGCAGTTATTTCCCAACATGCTGCTGCTTTTCTTTTCAAGTGCCATTAGCCAGTGGGGCATTCAGTTGGAATAAAAATGTGAAGAGGGAACACGCTGCCCTTGCCGCGCAAATCTGTACCGCGGGAAGATGTTCTGTGTGAGGATCTCCTGGAAATCCTGAATCCTAAAAGATTAGAAGTAAAACAGCAACTGCAAAAGTATTGGTCACGACGACATACTGACAACACCATTTCCAGGCTAAAGAAGGAAAGATGCTTCCTCCCAGTTATCTGAGCTGTGTTACTGAGCAGGAATGGGAAAGGGATTGGCCCAGACACGGCTGACCAGTTAAATGACTGTTCCAGAACAGACTGCTGGCATTAATATATGGAGATTTCATGCTGTTCCCTCCATAAGCACTATTTTTCCAGAAAAGTCCTGTAAGATATCAGCACATTGTAACTCAAGACACAAATAGATTTTACAATTATTGTAAACATATGTAGATTGTGGGAGACCTGACATTTAGGTTTTCGTGGTATTTTTCTAAAAAGCTATGGAAATATAAAAAATAATTATCTCCTTTTTAGAAGACTTGTAAGCAAGTCTTCTGGCACACTGTCAACCAGTCTAACCAAAATACATTTCAAGGTTGGTTTCAAAATTAAGGTAGGTCACACAGGATCTTCCTTCAATTAATTTGCAAAACACGTATTCTTTTATGTACCTGATGATAAAAAGCAGGGTACAGAAGATGGGATATTTTCATTCTTTTTATTGTTCCACAGTACGTTCAAAGGATCTGTCAAGTATTTTTGCTGGATGTGCTTAATCCTAGAGCTTTCAGACACAGCTTGTTACCTTCTTTCCACTTCAACGGAGTTTCCTGATGTATTTATGAGGCTGAGACTAAACTAGGTCTGCTTGGAAAAGGTAAAATCTAAGGAAAAAATACTTTAACCCATTTAGGCTGAATCCCTGATAACCACTGGCAAAGATCTACATATACCATCTGTCTAAAGAAAAAGTAGCATGTGAAGTTCTTACTGCAAATATTGCCCAATTTTATGAAGAGTAACATTCTTATATATTAGACTATAAATGTGTGCTTTGCTATTAAAACACTGAAAAAAAAAATGGCAGTTATATGAAGGAGAAGAGCAATACACCAGATCCACTGGTCTGGCTGTAATTCAGATTATTGTTGAGACATGTCCTGGCAAACTTATTTAATGCTCTGAATCTGTTTTTATTCTGAAGATGGCTATCTTTCCTACCAGAGAAGCAACACAGATGTTGGCAGTCGCTGTTGGTCACAGAAGTCAAGCTGAGAAATTAACCAAAATGGACAAATCCCACCATTCATTGAGAGGGGGGATTGTATTTCCATCAACGTACTATTCCACCTATTTGGCATCTCTGCCTCTTGGAAAGCATATTGGAGAATGGTTTTAAGTGCTTCACAGAATATTCTGAGTTGGAAGGGACCCACAAGGATCATCGAGTCCAACTCTTAACACTGTCTCCCTGGCGGGAATCGAACCCGCGTCTCCCACACGCCAGGTGGGGACATATTAGATTTAAGGGTACAGCTGCAGCTTTCAACTTAATATAAAAGTGGTGAAGTTGGAGATGCATCAGGCACCAGAGAAATAGATATTTATTGGAATGTCCTCCAAGATAGCTTTAGAAGGGATTTAGTGAAGAAAATGGAAGGAAACAGGTTAAAACAAAAGGACCCAGAGCCGAAATTTTAAATTGTCTGAAGCACTTCAGTCTCAACAGCCTAGCATTTGCTTAAACAATCAAAATTAAGTCCTTAAATACTTCACTTCTGAAGAAAAACTCAAGAAGTTTTTTTTTAAAAAACTGGTGGGACACAATGTTATCTTTGTCTCCCTTTACCTGTGAGAACTGTGAACTCTTACACCCAGGGAAAGCATCAGCTAAGAAGGTGTCTAACATTAATGATCCTTAAATGCCAAGGAATGGTGTAAATACAAGCAGGAAAGGGAAGGACGTTGAAAAAGTGAAATAGCCTGATAGAAGCTATCATGCAAAAATTCAGGTTTGTAGGTGTTAACAGCACTTGTTTTTCAAATAATCATATTGTTCGTAATTTTAAAGCAGGAAAACTCAGATTTCTGAGCTTTTAAAACCTTACAAGCTTTTGCTTCTTAAAGGTTAAAATCTTTTCTTTCCTCACAAGTGGAAAACATGCACACAAAAGTGAAAAGTGAACCCGCTTCTCAGTTAGAGTGCTCTTTTACAGAAACTGCTGTGTCAATAATTTAGGATTTTATTAAAGTAATTATACATATGATTTAAAGTGGTTCCTGCTGGCTTTAGTAATAGTTGTCTGCAAAAGTTACCAAGAGCTGCTCATTGTAAGAGGAATGCAAGTGCAGCATTTCTTTTTCCCATTTTGTAGGTTTGTTTCACATGTTTGTTTTTCCTGGCTGCAGAATTCCCATCGAGCGTATTCCATCATTTACAGGAAGAGCACAAGAAAATCTCTTCAGTGACAATTGAAGTGTGCTACATTTGCTCCATTTCTCAAGAAGCCGTAAGAAAAAAAAAAAAAAAATCCACCTTTTACTCAACTTTCACCAGACCTGAAATTATTGAATTGTTCAGCCGTCAGCTCTCGCAGTGATGTAGCGTCTGTCAGAGCCACTGGAGTGCATTTCCTTCCCTGAGCTCACAGCTGCATGCCCTGCCTCTGCCAGGGAGATCTGGGAGCCTCCTGCTCCCAGGAGCCTGACCCACACCTCTGCTTCAAGAGTAACGTGCCCACTACTCACCCAAATTAAAAATGACGGCTCTGATCGCCCACCTTGAGTATGCGCCAATTTCGCTGAGAAGCCTTAATTTTTCAAAAATAAATTATATTATCCCTATTTCAAAGATTGGAAGTGAAGCATGGAGAGGTTTCACAATTCGTTCAAGGCCATGCAGCTCCTCAGGGGCACACAGGAAAGTGGGACACAATAATACTCATTTATAGACATTAACTGAAAATTTCTTAGTCCAGACATCTCGTGATACTATAGAAGCAACATCAGCACTCCAGAAAGTTCAACCCTGTAAATATTTCTAAATATCAAAGAAGGATATCAAAAGTTATTAAAAATACTTTAAAACAGGCTAACTCATGGAATGCTATTTTCAGCTTCCCAAGTTTTTTTCCCCTTAGGACTTGTTTAGCAAATAGGCATTATTTGTATTTGTAATAAATTAATATTACAAATAGATTTGTAATAGTAATTCTCTTCAAAACAACTACTTTTTCTAATGGTCTCTGCTACCCATGACAGAAATAGCACTCAGGCCATTTTTATTTTATGTTTCTGCTGTAGAACAACATGAAAATATTATATTATCTGAGTATATCTATATTCTTTCCTTCACTTTAAAGAAGACCTGGTCTTGGTCATAAAGGCACAGAACAAGTGAAGGACTCCAGAATTCTCAGCCTGTTTTGGGCACTGATCCACTGCAGTGCCTAGATCCCTGTCTCTTCTCCTTGAAGAAACAGATTATATTGGTTACCTACATTTCTATCGCTCATGTTGTCAGGATTACTCCTTCTAAGGTGCTTTGAAGATTAAAATTCTGCTAATTTAACTTTTCTTGCTATTTTTACATATTCTCCAAACAGGCTGTTCTCTCTCTCCACAGAAAACATTTTATCTCACACATGAACAGTGTGTGAAGAACTTTCTTCAGTGAACTCAGTAATATGCACCAGTTTATTCACATCAGACTCTGCTCAGTACTCAATATTTAACTTCATATATCCACTATATCAACATAAATAGTCATTGGGAATATAATAAAATAGAACATCAGGTGCAGATCTCTAAGCATTGTCCTTAGAATCATATTTTGGACTGCCTGAGTAAACAAACATCGTCATCTGGACAAACCTCTGGTGGTTTGAATTTCAAAGTACCAAAACAAGAGTCACAGGAATGGACATTTAAAAATCTTCCTCATCTTCCCCGCCTCAAAGCCATAAGCTAGAGCCAGCAGTTGAGAGTTAAAAGAGCAAAAAAAGACGCCCTCAACCTTTATGGGTTTATGGAAGTACATTCATTTTAATATGTTCATTCTCCATGTCAAACATCCCCCTTTAAAAGAATTTCATACCATGCATTGCATTCAAAATTGCAAATATGAAGTATCTGATAACATTTAATGGCCTCTAGGTATAATCAGCATAAAACCAGCATAAAAGAGACTCAATATGAATATAAAATGTTTAAACCAAATGTGATGGAACCTCATGGGGAATTCTGCCACACAGGCTGTCCTTTCTTCTAGGAGGTCCTTCACTGTCCTTGTTGGGGGTAGAGCAAAACGATATGGAAAAGAAAAGAAACCTAAAGCATCAGTGTGCTGCAGCAGTGTTTAACCACTGCTTCAATGAAGGCAGCTTTGATCACTTCTGAAGGAAAAGCAATGACCTGTCCTTTAAGGAGAGAGTTTTCTCCTTTGATCTCAACGTTGCACTCATTTAAACTGAGTTCCAAGTGCTAGTGTCTCATTTAATTCTTAGTTATAAAAATATCATATAAACAGATAAAAATTCATGACACTCACAAATCCCCATCCAGTTATTTTATATTGTAGCTGACTGGTAACTTTGAAAGATGTCAGAAGTAGGTTCTAATGTACTACAAAATCTGCAGTAGTAAGTAGCAAGTACTGTATATATCAGCTAAATATAACCACACTATTTATCTATTATTTACACACTAAATTCCACATCTGCCAATGCAAAAGTGCAAGTGCTCAATCGTCATTGCTGCATTTGTCCCAGGATAATATTAACTATCCATGTAAATGATAGGGATGATACTCAGCTACAGCTGAATATCTAAAAGCAGAGACTGCACTAGAATCATCTGTAACACATATTTTCTAAGTTATAGAAGATAATGACACTCGTAATTGATTAATACTTGTCCATTAAGAACTGGAGTAAAATATTCCTACTTATTTCAATTCAACAGTTCAAATATAATTAATGGTTTTAGACCCCATGATCCTTCTGGTCTATGGAGTCACACCTGATTTGGAAAAGGAGCTGAAGGGATGGTAGGTGGTTTTAGAAGACCTTTACACACCTTGTTGGGTACCTGTACTTTGGGTGACTTTCATTTTGGAAAACTTTAGCTTCCAACTCTTCATAAATTTGTAGCCCAATTTCAGGATTGACAGTACTTCAGGACTTGAGGGAAGCAAATTTAACCATAACTAATGAAGGGAGAAAATCTCACTATTTCTGCCCTCAGTCATCCTGAGCATCTTGCCACATCAAAAGGGGTAAAATACTTGAGGCTCTTGCTTAGCCCGTTGGCACATTATGTTTGGGGATTTCTAGATGAATGACTGGTATCTGTGTTTACAGCCTTTCAGCAGAGTGCTCACTGTTTACTCTGGAATTAATCCAGGTCCATAAAACTAGTGATACATCAAGGTAACAGATGTGCTTAAGTGATGATGCATTATAAGGCAATTTGCTTTACTTATAAAAACTCAGTGACCAGTTGTAAGTTGATTTTGAAAATCACAGTCAAATCACTCCTCAGCATCTACTGCACTAATCCCTGTTAGTGAATTTCTAGTTCTAAGGACTTGATTATTTAATTACTTAACTTTCAAAAGTGTCTAAACCAATAAAGCTAATAGAGTTGGAGCACAATGTCCTAATTCTTGGCATAAGTCTAATTTATCCCTATAATATCTCTACGATGAAAACAGGTTAATGTCTACTCATCCCATACCTATAAACTGCTGGAATGTAAACAAAGTTCCTTGGTCTTCAGGGCACAGGATGGAGCCCAAGGAAATGCTGATGCTGCTCTCTAAAGCAGCAAATAAAAATGCAAGCTGTATTTAACAACTCCTAATGTATTTGGTTTTAGAAGTTTTGTTAAGAGGCCGTTGTCATTATTATCTACTTTTCCAATCAATATGTGACTTGCTTGCAACTCAACTATGAATATTTGAGTTGAAAGTTTCTGAAACATGTCAGAGCTTTCTCCTCCTGCACTTGCCTTTGTCAGAATTCTTTCAGAGACAGTGGTATGAACTGCCACACGTTTAATACAAAATAAATCTATTTTAGAATGCTTTTTCTTCTTTTTCTTTGATGCTCTCCATTGTGAAACTTTTATAATGTTGATCATAGTGAACTCCTTTCTTCAAAGCTAATAATATCACTGAACTGATAGCAGAAGAAACAATTCTAGGCTTGAGACTGAAATGTCCTAAAGAGTGCACTGAACATTTTGTGCTCTCCAGTTTGAAAGGTCTCTCTGTTTGATCTTCTGTCACAGCCAGCAGACCCTGACTGCATTTTTCATCACACCTAAGTTTGTGGGCTTGGCATGGAAACAGGTCTCCACATGCAGCTCTGTAACACTATGCACAAGTTGTCTTAGTCGATATTGATTTTTTTTAAAGGTATAGGTAGAAATGCCATGGGTTTCATTATGTGGAATAACCAGGTGTCAGGTGGAAGCAAGTCTCCTATAAAACACAGTATAGTTTAAGATTTCACAACCTCTTAGTCTGTCTTAACTAAAGGCAGGGTCAGAATCTAAATTTTAAGTGTGATAAAGCCTAACCCCTTCATGTGAATATATGCATTTTGAAGTGATACGTATTTGTATTGAATTGTCAAACTACAATGTTACTCTAAGTATAATGCTCCTGAAATGCCTTTACAAAGCCAGCTGGAAACCTTGACATTTCATCCATATTGTTATTTATATACATATTTACTGCTGCCACCTGCTTGTAACTTGGCTCATACCATGAAGCAGTACATTTCCCTTGTTTCATTATACTTTGACATTTCACTATAACTACATAGCTGCCCATTTCTCAGTTTCCAATTGCTCTGCAGCCACTCTTGAATTATATTGGCTTAGTAATAGAATAAAGATCTTTCTCTGTGGTAGCACTAACCTCTTTTTTTCATACCCAGATGGTACAAATCGCTGCTGGCACATGTAACAATTATAGCACAGCTTCTGCTGCTTAAATGAACCCCCCAAAACCCCACAGAGCTAGATTAGATTAGGGAATTGGGAGGTGAGGAGGAGGTCTGGCCAGTGGTCTCAGCTGAAACAGAGAAGGATTTGGTCCAGGCAGTGTATGGCAGTGATGGAATACACAGCAGGCTCACAGTGTGCTGCTCACTGAGCCTGCTCCTAAGGAACAAAGGGAAATGAGCTAACAAAGTTAATAAACCTAATTACATAATCACCCCACCACCTATTTTTACTCCTATTCAAATAACTGGATTAACTGTCTGATGTCTCATGAAACTTCAACTTCCCAAGGAATGATGCTGGAAACAGCAATCACCAGGAGGCACTCAGACCCACTGCTCAAATTCACCTTGTGTTCTTTCTGCACTCAGACTATCCAGCAAACTAAGTAGCTCTTGGATGTTTCTGAAGGCTGGTGACCCCAATCCATACACTCAGACATATAAAAATTCATACAAATTTCCAGTTCCTCTGTGCCTGTCTCTGAGCAGAACCAACAGCAGCTGAGCAGAGTGTAAAGGGATTAACTAAAGAGGCCCTGTGAGAACACTGAACTCGGCTGCTTTGGAGAAGAAGAACAATTCACTCTGGGCCCATCTACTTGACAGACAAAAAATGTTTCTACGTTGTCAGTCCAAGAGTTTGTCATGAGCCATTTTAAAAGCACAAAAGAAAAAATCTACAGCATGAAAATCTTTACACGTGATATAAATTTTTCTTGACTTCAAAGTTATGCTGCTTTAAATTTGATACAAACTAGAACACAACCTAGCATGTACACTATATATATATAATTAATTATTTTTAAGGAAGATCCTCCAGTTATTCAGTATCTAAAAGATACTAAAATTGAGGGGAAAAAATATATCCTTCTTTCGAAAGATAACCAATATATTAAAAATGAATGTTGAATGATGTGCACTTGGCATTCACATAAGTAGTAAAAACAATCTAAAAAAAAAAAGTCTACATAATATTTACAGTGCAAAATCATGCATAATATTGCACTTCTAAGTCAAACACAATATGCTAACGTAGAGAAACACATTTTTTAATTATTAAAATTAATTTAGGAATATACTAAAATAAGAAGAACTACATGTGATGCACTAATTTCTGCTGCTGTCCTGATGAAACCACATCTGAGGACAGACAAGGAAAAGGCAAAGACTATTCATTACTCATATAGTATGTACACAAAACTGAAACATAGAAAACCCAAGCAATTGAAGAAAACAATCTTAAGTTTGTAAACCTCATTTCTATCTTAGTTGGGAATGAGTAAACCCCGACATTCACTCAGCCTCAAAATCAAGGCCCAGTTTCGAAGGACAGCTTAACTTCTAGCTTCTGTTTAGGCCCTGGAAAAATAAACCTTTTATACAAAAGACTAGGAGCCATGACAATCATCAGCTCTTCTGAGAATTTGGCTATTTATTTTGATGTCAAAATTTGGCTTTACAAAAACTGTTAAGTAAGACAGGGGGATTTCTTTTTAATACTGAAAGTGATAAGGTACCCCAGTGACAAACACTTCAAACACATTCTGATGAAACCACAGACACTGTGAATGTGAAGCACACATCTGCCCAAAACTGAGCATCACAGATCTCTCAGGAAAGACACAAATCCTCAGGAATCACCTACACCAGTGAGGGGATAGAGTCTGTCAAGCACACAAACTCACACACAGCTCAAAGAAAAGGGAACCCCTCATGTTCTGATTGCAAATCCAAACATGGGAAGTGAAGCAACAACACAACTAAACACACAAAGCTGCTTCTCTTAATTGACTCCTCCAAAGGAAGATCTAAAGTGAAGGAAGGATTATTTTCCCTTGAAATTTGGTTCCAAGTCCTGTCCTTCAGAGCTGCTCACATTGCGCTCCCCCTGAGAATGCACAAAATTAGCTACAGAGGCATATTATTTCAGTCTTCTTCAGAAATGATCTGACCAGCAAAAAACGTAACTTTGGGTTTTTCTTTTATGTAAAAGAATTTATTTCTCTTTCTGAAGAATGTTAAATGCATCTGTGGTGACACCTCTCTCTCCTCGCTGTTCTGGTTTTGAACTAGAGAAAATTCAAGAGAACTTTTTTCCTTTAAGGCTTTACAAGAATTGATTTGGAGACAGAGCTGAAATTCTAAATTTTAAAATGAAAGGCAGACTTTCCCTTCAGTCAAAGCAGTTCTATTATCCGTCTGGATCAATAAACCAGCATTTTCCTCAAATCTCCTAAATTCTGTTCCTTTTTATAGAACAGCATGCATGTGGAAAATTCAGCAGAAACTGCCTGGTTTGATTTCTAATTGTGAGAAAAACAAATGCAGACACAGCAGGAGGAAAGAGCTACGATAAAATAGGTTGAAGACTTGCAAAGTACTCAGGCTACCTGAAGAAGAACAGTTAAAATGTGACCTATTATAATAGCTGGAAATACATTTGCAAGTCTGGTATTTGACTTAGGATCTAAAATGCAACAGCAGAGGGTAGGACACCATTGATTAAAAACCTAGAGAGCAGGTCAGAATTAAATATTGCTACTCTCTCCTTTAATACCACTTTTGAGATACCAAGTTCTGAGGTTTGACTCACTACTGCTGACAAACTCGACAATCTCTGGGCAACTTTTGCTAATCTGAACATGTGTTTTCCTCATTCTGTTTGCCTTATAAAGACCAAATATTAGAAAAACATTTAAGTGGGAGTTAGATTAGGAGAGAAAATAAGCTGAAATAATACATGCATGGGAGAAGTAAGACTCATGAAAGGATGAAATTAAAACACAGCAAAAAAAAAAGTTATGTTTAAAGAACAGAAACATGACATATTAAGTCTTGGCCTCACTTAACGTGACTTTGCATTTCAATTAAATACCATAGAGACATGAATATATATGAACATGATAATCACTGAATTAGCTGATGAATGTGTTTCTGCTATTTACACTTTGAGAAATTTGTAATGCAACCTTTAATCAGTTTGCTAAACTTTATGGAGTAACATAAATTTAAAATAATATTTTAGTTAATTCATTTTTATTCCCTGTACACACTTTTTACTTTAGCTTTGTAATACCCAAACAATATGTACTTACCTTCTTTTCAACACATACCTTGTATTTTAAAGAAACTTATACAAAAGTCTCAAGTCACAAAGTCAAATTGAACCTTAGGAACAAGGTCAGTCAGTTAAGCTAAAAAATATTAATTTTCAAATAAATTATATTTTTCCTACACTTGGCAAACAACACTTATACAGTGGAAACAAAACTTTTAGACAGCAAATTTTTGCACTGTAAACTGACTGTAAAAGCTGGTGTGAAATTCAATAAAGGCAACTAACATGCATTTTTGTGACCACCTGAACCACTATTCTATTGGATGAGTGAAACCTAAGAAATACTTTTTGGATAGTTCACAGATCACAGAATACTCCGAGTTGGAAGAAACCCACAAGTTCTTCACAGTAACAACAGATGTAACGGAAACATCAAAAAGAATCTTGCACTAAAAATTCCATTTTACCTCTGAAGCTACCTGCTAATAGAACACAGAAATCCATGTTTAAAAAGAAAATTAAACTACCAATACAAGCTTTAGAACATAAAAACATAAAATGATGGATGAATTTTTTAAATCCATCCTTGCATTAGAACAAGTACAACGTGGTCCATGGTCAGCTTTATCACCCCTGTCCAAGCACAGTCTGTCTATAAATGACTACACCTGGTTGCAAGCACCACCATTCAGCAATCAATAACAAAGTGATAGTAATGTTTAGAAAGCATCACATACTGGTCATCAAGTCCCTGCTCCTGACAAACCAAATCTTCCCTTGACATATCCACCACCTTATTCATTCAAGTTTGTCAGTAGAACAAGCATGTGGCATGTCTTGTATTAGCAATCAAGTCTTACAATCCCTATTGACAAGACGGACAACAATCCACTCTCGTAAAAGATTCATGACACAACTTTGCACTCTCTACTGCTTGCTTTCTCATAAAACCAGTGCAAATCCCATCAAAAATTTAGCAGAACCCCTGCCTCATCTGTTTAGGCCTGAAGCTAGTTGCAGGGACAACTCATTAGGGACAAGCTCATTAAAACCAGCCCTGGAGCAAAAGCAGTTTGCAAGTCTCCTCATTTTTATTCACTTTCACCTAGCCATTCCAGTTCCTTGTGTTTCCCAGATACAGAGCTTCTAATGACTTGATACAATAAGCAAGACCATTTCCAACCTTACGCTACGACCAGGGTTCCACAAATCCTTCTGTACTCCAAAGCTGAGAGTTCTGTTCATTTGTAAGGCTTAGATGGTTCTATACGGACCGGCAGCAGCAGAAAACCTAGAGGACTCTCTTCTGAGTGCATGAGCAAAAGGTATCTCTGAGTAACTATCAAACACACACTAAGATCCAAGGAGAAATCAGGATGTTCAGAATTAAAGACAGCAGATAAACATGCCCAAATATTCAGTCATGTAAGAGGGCATTTGGTATTTTTAGCACCA
>WEKX01023040.1:0-28724 GCA_013390025.1 Pitta sordida | reverse complement strand
GTCTGACATGCACAATTTTTTATTATTGCCATGAAAACTGTTGCACCAATATAATTACTCCACCACATTGTCAGGTGCAATGAGCATACAGTACCTCAAGCAATCCAGGTAAATTGATGGGGTGTGAAGTTTGTTTCATGCACAGACCGTTCCCTAACTGCTCAATACACAGTATCACTTACTCAGCATCAACACAATCCCCAGATCAACAGTCCTGGGCACAATTCTCAGCTGAAGGTTAAGCAAATCAGCCTTACCTTGTACTGAAATGGAGTAGGACCATTTAATGGGTAGTTTAAGGAGCAGCTTCAGGAATAGGAAAAGAACAATTGTTTTTTGATTGTGTTCTTAGAAAAAATCTGTCTCTCCACTCAGTCTTCAATGAGGGCTTCAATAAGTTTACATTCTGGAGTATGAGGCACTCACAGCACTAAATTAAAGTCTTAGCTGAAAAACACTATTAACAATGTTTTTTACAATATTTCCTCTGCTCCCCTGTGTGAAGGATGAAAGCTGCAATACCGTCAACATAGACTGAAATAATGAAATTCAAGTTTTCTGAAAAATGAGAACTCAGGGAGTAAGCTATTTAAGATTAAAACATATAACAAGCTATGTATATATATATATCTAAAAAGGTACTTTATCTAATCCACTAGCACAAGCTTTCAGCATTTCAAAAACATTAAAAGGGCCTCGTTTATTTTCCTATTAGTCTCTTGTGTCTCCATTAAAAAACTACCTGAAGGCTGAGAACCTACGTGTCTCATAAAACTTACTCCAGATATGGAAACTTCATAAAACGTGAATTTGTAAAGAAGACAATTACAATATAAATGCATTTAGAGTGAGAATAGCAATGTTACTTTCCTCCTTTAAATCCCAACAAAATTTATCAGAAGAGAAGCTTAGCAACACAAGGACTGAAATTCAAATGCTTTAAAATATAAATAAAGACACTTTTAATAACACCAGTTTTTTGATTTCTAGACAAATACTGTAAAGCTTTATTTAATCTTTCTTATAGCTTTTCAAAGGCACCTTAGATGTAATGCTGCTTTTACATTTAAGCCTGAAGTGTAAAAGAAGTTGAATACAACTCGTTACCACATTAGCTCTACTTTTTTCTAAACTATTTTCTTAGAAAAACAAGTAATTGCTCAGCTTTCAAGTGAACTATAAAATATAAGCAAATTCAATGTAGAGCATTTTGAAAGGATGTGAATGCATCATATATGTCACTTACTGTGTGGGGGAAAATCTGGAAACAAATAGCTACAGAAAGGTTTCATTACTGCAATACTCAGTGTTAATAGCATAATATCAATAAAACTGAAAGATGTAAATAGGTAATTTGGATTAAGCATTTGGATTACTCGTCATTAGTTATTAAGTATTGCTCCAAATGAACTTGCTTTAAGGCACTAACATATTTACAAATCTCATGACTTCTTTTCCCGAAGACACTTGAAACACACCAATGCCATTAGAGAGGAATTTGGTGGGTCCTCTAAGCAAAAATGCAATGACTTCCCTGAGCTTCATTACTAACATAACTTTCCCTTATTAAAAATTCCAAACAAACAGGTGCTTCGCACTAGGTCTACTTCTAAAATTGCTTTCTTTTTATTCCCAGGGATACATCAAGAGCTGAGGGAGAATTCATGCAGTATAGATCAGTCAGGCATTGACAGCACATCAGACTTTGACAAGCTGCTTGGCTCTGTTTAAAGTCTAAGTTAGGCCTTGGCCCATCAAGGCCATGGCTATTGAATTATTGACAGCCTCTCACTGTGGCGCAAAGGGAAGGAGTGCTGCAGCCTCAGTTCAGTAAAGATGAAATGGAAACCCTCTCTGAAGCTTACTTTAGCACGTTAAAGGAGTTTTAATGGTCTTGTTTAAAATTCAGTAAGAGAATACATTAGACTGATTATATTTTCAACACCTAAACAAAAAGTTTGGGAAGCTGTGAAGATTATAAATGAGAGGAAAACTACACAAAGTATAAATTTTAGCTACACCAAGCAACTGACTAACATTCCAAACTCATGCGAAATCACCCAGCTTCACATACTTAACCATTTTCACTCTTCTGTGCTGTTAGACCGTATGCAGTCAAGGGTTAAGAATTATGTGGAGGTTCATCATCCTAAAATACAGGCTGGCTTTTATAATAGTTCCTTTCTGTTGATGCCATTAAATCTCCAAACCAATGCAATAGCCAGTCCATGTTTACAGTCTACCAACACCAACAGTTCTGTATCTCTTCTCCTGTCTGGCTATCAAAGGTTCACTTAGAGGTGCCAGCAAGGAACTGGCAACCCAATGTCTGTTTGTTTTTCCAACAAAACTCTTCCACAGAATAAACCACCATTCTTCCCCAACCAGCCGATTAATATTAACAATCCTCATGTTCTTACATAATCTCTTTTCTTCTTCAAATTTATACCTGCCAAGCTTTACTTGTATTTTAATAGCTGATGTCAGACAAGCAACATGCAGAAAGTTCCATCTCAGGACTATAATTTTAAATACAATGAGACTCCCATCAACTGTCGCACAGACATGCGGAAAATTATTCCACATGGACTTCTAAAGTGCATCCTAAAAGCTTCAAAGAATGAGTACGTTTTTTAAAGAATTTAAATGGATGATCAGGGAGCAGGAAGAGGGGGGGTGTTAAGCAATTTGTCTAATGTGACCCTATACTCATTTCTCCAACATCACTTCCAATATGCTGCCTCCTGTCAAATCAACAAAGAGAGCCAAACAGCACATCTAAATTTGTGTTCATTTGCCTTCTGCAGGATTATCTTTGCCACGTCAAGCATTATAAGTAAATCAAAGATGCTTCTCAGGGGCTGTAAGAGTGGGGCTAATCTCCAGACAAATATTTAGAAGGCAGCTTAGCCTGTTCTGGCTTTAATCGTTTCCAACTGATTTGACTTATTCTAATTACACCCTTTATGTTATAAAAGACATTTTTATGTTGCTGAGGAGCAGTTTCACTGCAAATACATGAAATTTTGCTGAGTTTCTGTTCCCATGTCGATTATGGAAATGGTACTCTACAGCTTTCCTCTAATTAGAAAAAACACGCTGCACAGAGCACCATAANAACACACTGCACAGAGCACCATAATTTTGAACATTAATAACAGACTGACAGTGTCCTTTTGTGTGTCTTTAAATAACTTCTGAAAATATGACACCACAAAGCCACTGTATTCCACTTGGGTATCATAGTAGGAACGATTTTCACATTTTTGCATATTTTATTTATTCAAACACAGAACCACCATCTTTGAAGAAGCTGTTTAGTAATTTAACCTAACAGAATAAGATAATTAAACTTCTGGATAGTTTGTGGTGAGGTGAGTTCAAGCCCATGAACTTGAAAAATTGCAACACTCATGCACAAAGCAAATGATACACATCCTTTGACTAATCAGACAGGATGGCTACCTACTACTTTTAATATTTCCTTACCCTGCTATCATTTCCCATAATGAAGACAGCTGAGATAATACAGTTTTGCTTTGCATCAACTCACTGGTTTTTCTTGCTGTTTAATGGAAATTAACTCAAATGCTGGGAACAATAGAAATCAATGCAGAGGAGTCACAAAACATGTAACATATGTCCATTCTAACTTCTATACATTACTAAGTAATGCCTCCCTTGAACAGAAAAGACCTTTTCATTTTTCATCAAAGCTTACCCCTGAAAAAACCAGTTACAATGAAATATTTAAAAGGCATGTAATAATATATATTAAGTTTTTTATGGCTCTACATAACAGACTACTCAAAGAATCAAGATTAATATCGTGATATGATGAGAAAAATAAAAATGAGATTAAAGCACTAAAAGCTGGTATGACTTTGTTACATACAGAAAAGACGCTTTGGGAGTCAAAACTGACAGAAAATGTAACCCTGAAGTTTCTGCATTAGATATAGATGCTTAAAAATATACACGTGTCACTCCCAATACTGTGACTGGTCAAATCAAACAGCTCTAGAATATAACAGGATATTTGTGAGGCATTTACAGTATGACCTCTGATGTCTCTATGAAATAACAGCTAGCACTATCACACAGTTTTGCATACTGCTGTGACAATAATGTCTCCAAGTTCCTTTCCTTCCTCTGAAAAATCTAGCCTTGTTGACACAATCCTGTTAGGTGTCAGCAGAAAGTGTTTATATGTCCCCATTTGCTTAAATGGAGGACATAAATTAGTCAGGCAACAATTCTGACTGCTGTATCGTTATGGAGACTTGTTCCATAATATTTTGTTATCCTTTTTGTAAAAATTAAAGCTCTCTTATTTTTGATTAGAATTCAGATATCAATTACATTAATGATAAATTATTGTCTTTACGTGCAAGTACCTCATCTTTCTCATCCATAACTTTTAAAAATTGGTGAAGAAACTTAAAAGAAAACAAAACTATGTGATATTCCTAACAAAATAAACAACAACTTTCTAACCTCCTACTTTGTTTAGCTTAGAGACGTCCTGAGATGAAATTGTGTTCTGTGCATCTAGTAACTCCTGGTTTTATCTTAAATTTTGGAATGCTAGAAATTTGACCAATTTCCTTGGTCAAACCAAGGAAAACAACACAGGGAAGCACCCAGGAGAAGGAGGAGGCAGCCACCAGGATGTTTCTGAAGTGGAGACTGGGTTTATGTTTTTTAGAAGAAGCCAGTTAGTGGCGCTACCTTATAAACCACCACAGTAATGGAATAAGCTCCTTGGGTTTCAGATACACTCACTATTGAGCCATACAATCTCCTGTGGGTGTTTCCCACAACCCCAAGATTCACCCTCTTCCAGACTGAGTGTCAGCCAGGTAGTGTATCAGGAATATTCTAGATGGCAGGCAGCCAAGAGTCCCTTCCTAATGCACTGCATAGATCCAATAAAAGTCTTTTTTTCTTCCTGCACTGCACATCCTCACTTCATTGTCCGTTTTAGCACTTACTTATAAAACATTCCACCATTAATCCTGTAGGTCTAGGGTAGAAACACTGAGGAATAGACAATAAAACACATGACTACACCTTTACTTGAAATATCAGTCTCTGTTACACCAGTTCTGCAAAGACTATATTGGCTCTGTTTGCATATCAAATTTACTTTGGTTTAGAACAAAACACTTCTCATGTGCTTGTCATCCTGGCTATTCAAGAGACTTTCACCCTATCACAGAATCAAAAAGTCTATAAGTCTTATATTTGCCCTAATTATACCCCCAAAGTCCTGCCATCTTAAGATATCCTTCAACAGATGAGGCACAACAATCTTTGCCCATAGCTTTCACACTGTCGAACCTCTAAAAGTTCCCACAGCCTGAAGAGTGACTGTAGAAGTTCCTCAGGAAAGACACAAAACTGATGCGAGAGGCAGCAAACCAGAAGTGCTTACCTTATACTATTCTATATAAAGAAGCATCTATACAGTGAAACCAAGTAACTTTTCCAAGGTATTAAAGACAAGACAGTAAGCATTTTCAGATGTGATTATCTCCCACTTCAATATCCCAGTGCAATCTGGTGTTTTTCATTGTTGTGAGGAAATAGACTCATTGCTGTCAGGAAATTGAGATCTTGATGCCTCTGTGAAAAAAAAAATTATTAGCATAGCCATGCTGACTGTACAAATCTTGCTTTTCTTCGACCAGTTCTTCATAAGGTAAACCTTCCCTAACAATACATTGTATTTGGGACTTTGTAATCTAGTAAATAAGTTTTTCCTCAACTTTTTGAAACACAAAACTTCCAGATGTAATAGAGATACGTATTACATTTTATAGTTTACATCAACCTCTGTCTGCAGAAAATTATGACCAAATCTTTGAAAAAGGCACACTATCTCTCACCTACTTGTTACTTGGTCTTCTCTGAGGAAGAATATCTGACCAAAGAACAAAAAAAAATGCTCTAAAATGATAGCAATGGGGTTGCTACAATTTAAATCAAAAAACTAATTTGCAAACCCAAAAAAAAAATGTAAAATTCTATATAGTTGTTTTTAAATAAAAATTAAAGTACGATAAACATCCCTGACACTCTCTACAAGCTTCACATAAAACAGAATGTTTTAGAGTAAATCAGTCATCAGAATAATTTCTGCCTTAGACTGTCAATGTTGCTTGCTTATACAGGATTTTATTTTAGTTCTATATATACCAGCTTCCATAAGCAAACCATAGATAACTTCAAGAACAAAAGAAAAATTGAATAACATACTCAATTCTGCATCCCAACTCAATTAAAATGGAGGGGGGAAAAGAAGGTAAACTTTTAGTGCTATTTGAGAAAAAATGCCCACCACCAACAAACAAACACATCTTCCAACATTTTATAAAGAAAGGTAGAAGAAATTCTCCTATAAATAACTCACATGCTAACTGCTGGATAAGAAAGCTTCAAGACTGAGACTCCATTTCCATTGCATTGGCCATTGTTCAAACACTCATATTTGCTGCTTAATGAAGAAAGGACTTAAAATGTCCCACTCAAGACATGAGAGCTTCCAAATGCAGTTGTGAGCTCTCCTAATTTGAAGATAAATCAGAACACCTCACATTTTTAAATGCATAATCTGTGTGGTCACAGGGGACAGAAAAACACGGCCCAATCTACACAGTTTCTTTCTTTCCTGTCTTCTTTCCTTCCTCTAATACCTTGCATTGTTCAGTGATGAGCTTGCACGAGGGACTCTTTCCAAAATGTGGTGCCAGTCTTGCTCCTGGCCCATACTGGCCTCTGCAGTGCCCTGTCACAGGCACTGACCCAAACTCACACACAAGGTTGGGTGAACAAGACTGGGAATTCAGCTTTGGTTAAATTAACCCACAGCAATTTGGTCAGCTTCCCCCAGACGAGTTTCACGATGTGGTTCAATGAACAGCTGAACAAACACTCACACAGGTACAAGGAAGGGCAGGACTTCCTTATTCATTGCAGAGTTTATCTTATTTCCCCCAGGAGGTGGGTGAGGATTGAGCCATATTTTTCCACTCTCCAACAGAAGCCTCCTGCTACCCAAGAGAGTTATGGGAGGCACAAAAGAAGAAGATTCTACCAGCCTTTTACTGATTGTCCTCTGGAAACCGCAGACAGCAAAGGCATGAGAAACAATTTGGGTTTATAATTTTTAATACATGCTCAAAAAGGTGTCAATTTTCTGAGCTAATTATAAAAACACCACAATAGCAGTCAAATTATCAGCCCTAGTCA
Source organism: Pitta sordida (assembly GCA_013390025.1). Classification (NCBI taxonomy): domain Eukaryota; kingdom Metazoa; phylum Chordata; class Aves; order Passeriformes; family Pittidae; genus Pitta; species Pitta sordida. The sequence goes on along the minus strand of WEKX01023040.1, from coordinate 21,470 downwards.
TTCAGAGTCATATCACTTCTGGAGCCACTGCAGCCTGCCCTGCCTCCCCACCCCTACAACGCTGGTAGCACGAGCATTACAGACCTGACTTCACTGAGGTACAGTCTGGGCCTCAATAACAGAAGTGCTCATTGCAGTGCAATTTTTAAAAGTCTTTCCTCAGAAATGAGACTCTAAAACTACCTGCCAACCAAGTGCAATCAGGTACACTAAAGCCTGACCATTAAAGGAAAAAGGAGCACAGCTAACACCAAAGGTCACTGTTTGATGTTCCATGTCTGTATTACACACGATATTTCAGTACAACACAATTCAATTCTGCCCTTAGAGACTAAACTGAATTTCTTCCTGTGGAAATTACCAAAGCAGACTTTTCTCCACCTTACCAGTTTCCTCGTTTTTATCCCAAAATCGCAAACTACGCAAGCAGGACATCCCAACGGTATTTAAACAGTCCTTGCGAAGCAAGAAACCGCACTTTGAAGGAACCAGAACATCAATGTGCTAAGAGATGATTCACTGAAAGACTGGGGAAAGTACCTGCATGCCAACTCCACACCTCTCAGGAAGCTGGAGTGTCTGCAACCATCACTATGTTTCATTCCTGATGATGATTCACTGTGGCTCTGGACACAGGGTAGGGCAGCTGCATTGGGAAACATGCTGCAGTCCTTGTCCCTTTTGCCTTGACACATCTTCTAGAGACACTGGGAAAGGAGACCGTGAACAGTTTGGGTCCTGACAGACTCACAATGTGTCCTGATCACTCACTTGGAACTAGAAATCACAACCTGGACATGGGACACCACAGCATATGCCCAGGAGAAATACTGTATCACATTGGATGAAGTAGGGCAAGAGAGACTTTGAGGATGAAAGAACACCTGACAATGTACAATTTTATAATTAATCCTTGGGAAATCCACAGCAAGCTGTTAATATAATGAAATCTGAACCCATTCAGATTTTACACATCTCACACTCTTTTTCACCTTGACTTACGTCACTAACAGTCCTGCTCCTTCAGGGCACTGATTTTGTACCCTTCCATGTATCTGTGCAGACCCGGTACATTCTGGGTTGCAATCACCAAATAAAAACTGTTCTACTTATCTGCTGCAACCCTCTGTTACATCAAGCCCTCAAACAAAGCAACAAAAAAGTGGAAAGAAGTTTAATAAAGTTACATACAGATATCAGTCTGTGGATACAGAAATCTACCTTTTAAATAAATCCACTATTTTTAAGCGTAGAAAATACAAAACAATGCTCTGTCCTACACAATCATGAGCTCACACGACTTAAAATAGTTTTTGCTTGCATAACTGTGGAAACGTAAAATTTCAGGTCTTTCAGCAGCACTTCAGAAAAAAATCAGAGAGGCACCATTTTCTATAGAATGACACAGAAGAACAGGAAATTAAGTCTATCATTCAGTGTCCTTTAAAACAATGAATTGGCAGTATTTCACCTTACAACTAAGGTACACTTATTACTTAAATAAACTTTAAAGCCCTGGACACTGAGCAGTCCTACAGCTCTGGAAGACAGATGTGCTGTCAGGCAGGAGTTCTCAGCAATGTGTCTTGTGAAGTGACTACATACATTTTCTATGGTTCTGCATCTAGTACCTTTAAAAAGCATGAAAAACAATCCAGAAATAGTTCTGAGAGGCTTTTTATTTTTCTTCTTGCTTGTGCCTTTGTAATACCAAAAGCTCAGCAGCTACTATATAATAGAATTTAAGATATTTTTTAATGTTTAGTGTTTGCCAGATAAAGAAAAAACACAAATAAATATACAAGAGGAAACAGTTTATTCATATCCTCCATTTGCAAGAAAAGAAAACAAATGACAGGTGTTAGTACTTGGCTGCCTTATAAAAATTTATGGGATACATTTTTGCAGCCACATTAAAAATGAGCAACACGGTGTATGATTGAAGACAAAATGTAAGGGCTAAAGAATAACAGGGTTCCTCATCAAAATATTTCCTGCAAAATGGGTCCCATATCAGACTGCAGTTACATCTTGGATCCCTTAATGATCCACCCCAGGCTTCCAAAGGATTTAACACAAGATGAGAATCTTTGGACAGGCACACCTGATAATGGGAACGTTTTTTCACTAGAGCTGACAGCTCCAGACAGGACAACAGCAGGATGTGAAATGGAAAATAAGGAGCAGTAATTTTGGAGTGACCTCATTCAGGCTATTATTCCTGCCCTATCTGCTTTAGTCACTCAAATGAAAACAGGCATAAACACTGGCACTAGGATTTTTCCATACTTTGTATTTCTTTAAACAACAAAGAAAAACTGAGCTTGAAAATAGCATTCTGACACAGAGTAAAATAATGGCTATTGTTTTAGGAGAAAATGTGTTTGAAGATGTATCGACAAAATACACGATAGGCCTGTGGAACATTCAGAAACTGACACTACAATTTTGGGATAGACAGATGCTTTTCTTTACCTAGCTGTAGGTGTGTACTGCATAGAAAGTCATCTCTCAACAATCTAAAAGCAGAAAACTTTGTCCAGTTTTGTTTGTTCCTGTTCTGTAGGATCAAATTCAACAGTGACTTGTAATAACAGGTGACATTTCTGAGGTGTCTGTGCCTCTCAATGGCCCAAGCCTAGAGCTGTTTTCCTATATTTTAGCAGTCTACTTCAAGTGGTTCAGACATGTTAAAATAACTTGCTTGTATTAAATTCTCTAAAGCATGTAAATTAAAATATATTCACTAATGTGTTCCTGAAACACACCTTTATCATCAGCAAAATAAACCTCAAGAACAGAAAGGAGATAAAGGAAATTTAAATTACAGCAGTTGGCCATTACTCAGATTGTATGACACTGCAGAGGTCTTTCGAATCCATTCCTACAGTTTCTTTAAAACCACCTAATTAAAATAATTAAGAGCTCTGTCAATAAAGCAGTAACAAAACTTACAAAAGCCAGAGAACGTAAGCTTCAGAGCGAAGATTCTGTGTTGTACCAATAGAATAAGAAACCCCTTCTCACCCTTGGTATGACTTGGAGGTGGACCAAAATAATAAGTAATAAATAGTTAGAAATTTTCACTCGGGCCCTTCATATTCTTCTGCATTGTAACTAATACACAGTTGGAGAAGTTAGCTCTCCATTCTCAGCCTTTCATTGGCGCTGTTCTCACTTGTCAGTGTATGTCATTATCACTTCAAAAGGATGACATCAGTTACCTGTCACCAGGCTTGCAATTAAAGTAATGTTTAGAGAAAGTGGAGTCTACTCGTCTATTGATGCAGGGGGGAAACCGTCTGTGATTTTAATCGAGGTTACTTGCATGTGCTCATAAAAGATGAGACCTGTTAGTGTCATCATTTTGCTTTCATCGTTAGGTGTTCTGCTTTAAGCTTTTTGTTCTCTAATTTTAAAAAACTCTCATTGTGATGTTTTAAAAGGAAAACGGAGTCACATTAAAATAGCGCTGGAAGCTGAACACTGTTATTAGATAAAAGTGGCTCTAATGCATTAGGAGGTGTTGAGTTAATAGGAAAACAGCTTTGATTCACTAGCCTCTGTCTAACATGCCACTACAACAGAAGAAAAAAGGCAGTGGGCAACTCCCCTCTAATCACCTCCTGTTAGCTGCAACTATAGGCAAATTGCTAGTGAGGATTAAGTGGGGAGACTATCACAGGATCAGTGTCAAGCAGAAAGAAAGACTCAATTTGTGAGCAATCATGACTCCCTAATCACTTCTCTAAGAGCTTTAGGAATTACTAACAGTAGTCTTTAGAAGTGTGGACACATCATGTGATTCTGTGTGATTCTGTGATCATAAGTACCGACCTACGGAGATAAGGAATCTCTTTTTACCACAAAACACGATTGCGACAGATAGAACAGTTAAGTATATAGATAATAAAATAAATGAGGGCTGAAAAAATAATTCACCAATACTGTACATCTTCAGACGGCTGAGATTATGATATGTGTGTGTCAACATTGTGACTGCAAGCTGAGATAAGATAAGACTTGTATGGTTTGGAGGCAGCGTTAGGAACAAATCTGTCAGCAACCATGAGAAGAAAATGCCGTACTATTGCAAATGCTGTTCCACCTAAGAAGAGCTAAAGAGATTCCACCCATAACATATTTTCAAGCAGTTGCCAAATATTTATTCCCTGTCGATTTTTTTGTTCACAGCTATTTTTACTTTTAGTAAAATATTAAAAAAAAAATAGAAACACAAACACCTACTACTTAATTTGAAGACAATCTTATTGATATTGACTTCAGTTTTTTATGCATCATAACCCTCCATTAGATTATAAAATTCAATAAAGTCTACAAGCACTAGCTTTGTAATACCTGACAGATCTGTAATTGCAGGGGTCTAAAATTCAGCGTGCCCAATAAATGCTACCATTTTTAGAGATCACAAAGTTTATTCTGCCTTTGCTGTCTGGGTTACAAGACGATGGGCTCGACTGCTTGACCAAAAATTACTTCTGCTATTGTTTCACTTTACCCAATTTCTTAGTATCAAAAATAACAATATTAATGAATTTAGCCACAGTGGAAAATAATACAACAGAAGACATTGTTCAAAACAGAGCAAGCCACAACAGTTTCAGTGCTTTTGCTGCGCTGTAAGTCACAGTGTTCACACATATCAAGACTTGGCATCACTAACGTTAATAGAGAGAAAAGGGATAAAAAACAATTAGGGCTCAGTGATCAATCAATGCCCATTCCTTCTACTAATGTACTGATAATCCCAAAGGCAATGAAAATAAATAAATAAATAAGCCACAGAAAAAAGCACTGCCCCCAGGTGTTCTGTGCATCTCGAACTTGAACTGGAAATAGTATAATAACATTATAAACTACCTTCCAGGAACAAAAGAGCTCCTTCCACAGTACAGTAAGAATTCCTAATAAAGCCTAACTGAAAATTAACAATGACAACAATGTGTGCACCACGTAGAATTGTAAGGAAGAGTATTAAAATAATGCATTGAATATTGAGACTATGTTATACCAGCTTGCTTGCAATACACGCTTGTAAAGTCTGATTAGAAATAGAGTACCTCAAGTTTAGAAAATATTTTCTTGCAGCTAAATGCTAGAAGACAGATACAAGATATACAGTATACATCTTCAATATCTGTATGGCATTGGGACTCATTGAATCTTATGGGTCCCTTCCAACTTGAGATATTCTATCTCAGAATATGCATAATACCTTTATGTTTGCTGTGTATCTTGTCACTATGTAGGAAACCTTTTGCCTGTCTTGTATCAATGCTTTTAAATCACAAGAGAAAACATGAATACACAAATTTACTTTTAAACACAAATTAAAATTAAAACCAGTTGCAATCCATATGCTCTATAAGTCCAAAATAGGTATATAACTGTATTATTCTCTTTCCTTACCACCTGAGAAGTATTGCAGAGGTTAAAAAGTACACCACCCCATCCCACCTTCAGGAAAAACCGCAAGAGTAGCTCCTTAGTACAGTTTCCTCTGCTCCTTTTCCAAACAAAACTAAGCAGCTGTATGTACACCTACACATATATGTATTTATAAAATCCCTTGCTATCAGTTTACAAACATTTTAATTAAGCAGCTTGTATATTTTGTATTGTGTTTCCAGACAAGAAATCCTTGGCATTTCACCGTATCACACCGTGAACTGACAAAAGCAAATGTAAATTGGACATAATAAAACACACTCTAACACAGCAACTTCCTAAAACTCATCAAGCGTAGACACCTGGACTCAAAATGGAGCTGCTCCATCCGCCAGCCCCTTTATACAGACTGGACACATGACCCGGTCAGCGAATCACAGGCGAGAGCCCGGCGGTGTCCCGGGTTGTCCCGGGTTGTCCCGGGTGTCCCCCGCACGTGGGAGCGGGACCCGCACCCATCCCCGGCTCCCCCGCCTCCAGCCCCGGGAGCTGCCCGTGACACCGTGTCGGGATTGCCCTCGCACACCCCCAAATGAACAAACCGCCTCGTTGGGAGTGCAAACCAAGAAATTCTTTCCGTTACAACGAGCCTTGTAAAAGCCTTGTTAAGAGAAGAAAAACCACGAGCACCACCACCAAAAAAAACACCACCAACCCGCAGTTTGTCCAATTATCTGCCATTAACCCCCATTTGCTCTCCAGTTGCACCCTCTCTATGCAATCAAGGTTTCTAAAGGGGCAGTTTTAATGAGCTTGGCTAAGGAGAGGCAATGTTTGTCTGCCGAAGCAGTGCAGAGATCTGTACAACTAACAGGCAGGCACTGCAACACATTTCTTGCCTTCTAGGTCAGCATTAACTCTAGTTTTAGCAGTTGTAGCTAAAGGCAACTGTACTGTAATCAAGCATCTCAGGGATAGGTTTCCTGTTTTCCTTTCTTTCTTTTTTTTTTTTTTTCGGTTGTTGCTGCTTCTTTGCAGAACCCCCTATTTTAATATACAAACTCACCCCACTGTGAAGTAAGCCCTTGCAGGGTTGGGTAGCCACGAGAATGTTAGTGGCTAGTGGTTAGCTCCATGGAAAGGAAAAAAAAAAAAAGAAAGAAAAAAAAGAAAAAAGGAATGAAGAAAAGGAGGGGAAGGGTGGGGGGGAAGAAAAAGAAAAGCCTTTAAAAAAAGGCAAAGCGTCAGGGGTATGCGTAAAGGAAGGGAAAAAGGATGGAAAATTAATAATCCAACAGGCAGGTTCCCTCAGTGTTATTAATCATGCTGCTTCTCACAAGCTAGAGAGGAGCCGAGATTTGCACATGGGAGGGGAGGGGAATGTACACTATTGGCCAACTAGCTCATTCCTATACATCTCAGCCAATCCTTCTTCTTTTTTTTTCTTCCTCCTTCCCCCTCCCCCCTCGCCTTAAGGTACAAATATATCTGAGAAGCAGTTACAAAACCCTGGAAGATGAAAAATCATGCTCCCAGGCTAGGCAACGCTTGGTCCAGTTAATGCACTATAAACTTTATTTGAGCTGACTTCTCATTTGATCCCCTTGTGACAGGGTCAGTGAACGGCAAGCAATTCCATCCCAAATCATGCCATAATCGAATTGCTGCCTATTTCCCGAACCTATAATGAAAAAGGCAACCGAAATAATGCAGGTAATGTTGGCAGCCTCCCCTCGCTGTCGTACATTATTACTGCCGATTGCTTGCCTCCATTTCCCCTGTACTCTAACAATGAATATATTTCACAGCTCACTTGCTTTCCTGTGTGGGTGGTATGGCATAGACACCTACATGATATGAAAGAAAATCTAAAACAATAGGGTTTTGTTCCTGTGCACAGCACCTAACAGGCTGCTGGTAGGAAAGGCAATTTTGTCAAACTGCTACAGGAAAAAACAGGAGACTAGTGAGGCTTAAACAAGACTTTGGGAAAAAAAAAATACCACCAACTTCTTTTTATCTGTTTAACCCCAGCTTCACCTACTCATCTACAGAATGATTAAAGCATTTATTGGCTGCCTTTAAATAAATTCCATTAGACAGCTGCTCCCAAAAGATTGTTTTAAAGTTAAGATTTCCTAAACAAGCCACTTTATAGAGACAGGGAGGTATTTCTTCCCCAATACGTCAAAGATCCACGTATTAACAGCCTGAAATATACCCTGAGAGTTATCTCCATTCGAATCTCTACCAATTCACTGAATTATCACAACTATTGAAGCAAAACCCGCAATTCCTGCTCTCACTTATCCCCTCCCTGTAATGACAGCAGGACACACACCACAGAAAGAGCTGCAGGGTTTAGGTTATTCCAGCCTGTCGAGCACCCCCTGTCCACTACCAGCCTGGAGTATGACTGCTTTTAAAAACACAGGCCGGGACTGTATAAAGCAGGCAGTAATCATGACGCAATTATATTTTCAAATGACATAAATTAACCACAATTGTGAGAAATATTCCCTTTGATCCACCGCTGGATGGCATAAATATGAGTGTTTATATAACCCTTTACTTTGAATCTCACTTTAGAAGAGTTTGAAGCATGAGGCACAGAAAGCAAAGACTTACGTAATGGACAAAAAAATATATTTAATAAGGACAAGGCAATATCCTAGTGCATGTCCCTCAAAAACGCACACAATGAAAAGCAATGTGGATAACAGTATAGAGCAGCATCCTACACAAAATCCAAGTGCTGACATGCTTGAACCCTGTTACAGCTTCAGTTCAGACCTGAACATCTCACCAGTCCATCACTCCATGCCAGGGCAAACCACAAACCCCAGGCTAAATGCGAAATTCAGCCCATATTTTGTTCTGACCGACAAAGACATCTCAGGGCAAACACACTAAGGCATTTTATCATAAATCAGCATCAAACATTTGGATCAAATTATTTATCAGCTCATGCACTGACATGAAGAGGAAAGAAACAATTTTAAAATATCACAGCTGGAACACAATGAGAATCCTGATACGGTATCTGAAATTACAGCCAGTACATTTCTATTATATTAGCACCTTTGATGGTATTTACAAAGCTAAACACTCTGCTGTACAACTGCAGATTTCAATGAGAACACTTTACCACATGGAAGTGACTTTCAAAACACATATTTTAATTTTATCTGGATTATAATTGCTAATAAAAGATGTTTTCATTAATTGGCCAGAACCCTCATTTCATTATCTCAGACAAGAGAAACAGGGACTATAAGTAGGTATTGTAATTTTAAAGTAATGCAATCCTTCATCTGACTAGAATACAATATGAATATTTCACTATTTGAATGACTCTAATTTTTCACTTACTGCTCAGGCAGAACTGATTCGAGACAGCATTCCATTTTTTTAAAAAAAGATGCATGGGTTCAAAAGTGCATGCCAACATATGGACACAGAGTAATTCTTTAAAAACTCAGCACTGGAGGCTATGAAGAGCAGATCTTATACAGAAAAAAAAAAGATCAATATAAAGAAAAAAATTGTTCTAGATGTAATTGAAGTCATACATTTTTACATGACTTCTGCTATACACCCAATTACTGCTATTTATCAAACAGCAGACAACATTGAACCTGGCAGCATAAAAAACAAATTTTACTAAGTTAGGGAAAAAAATATCATCAGAAAGGGAAGGGAAAAAAGATACAAATAATAAATAATTCAATATTCCTGAGGAAAGCTCTTGCAGAAAAGGCCTGACTGATTCAAACATCAGACGTGAGGCTGACAAGAGATATATCGATTTAGACAATTCTATCATTATTATTCCAGCCTGAGTCCTTCAGAAAAGCTGTTCTTTTTGCCCCTGTTTTTATTGCTGTAACTACCACCCTTTTCTCTTCTACCTTCCTCTCTTTGAACTCGTATTCATTATGGCTTTATTCTCAGCCTAGCTATAAAACAGTAAACAGAAGCCCTAGTCTCATTTGTTTGAAATCTAAGTTCAGTTTAAGATACAATGGTGGAAAATATTTGCTTTTATATACATGCGACTTCAATGCTTCCTTAAAATAGGTCAAGTGCTTCTTGAAGTTTCTAATTATAAGAACAGGCCTTCAACTTCAGGATTAAATACTACATGCAAGATGACAGGACTGTTTATCCCCAATTTAACTTGACTAAATTCAGGCCTTTACCAAACTTACCAACAACTGCTTCTAAGTTTAGTTTATGTGTGTAGGTAAAGTACTTGTTTTTAAAAAACAAACTGATTTTTTAGTTTGTTTTCCCTATCTATGTAAGACTATACCACTGTAGGTGTTCTCAAAAAAACCCAAACCCCCAAATCCTTTCAGGTCAATGCAAATCAGGAAAATGAAGCTGTATAATTACTGGAAGAAAGCATTCCTCCACTAGGCATCTGCAAGCAGAACTATTTCTTTGCTGTTCGATGTGTTAATTACAAGTAGATAGGATATGCCACAGAAAATTAACAGTCTTGCAAAGACATCAGAGGTAAACACACAAAACAGGAGCTGCTCAAGGGTCAGGAGAGCAAGTCAATTTTGAAGAAAGATAAAAGAACTGTCATGTATATGATTGCTTATGAAAGAGAAGAGGGCAATCCTGCCTTGTTATCATCAGTTAATTAGGCACTACAGTCAGGCGTGCATACACTGCAACATTTGCCACGGTAATCAAATGTATTATTCAAATGTGAAACAAAACAAAAGCAACTGCAACTCTGACAGGGGAGAATATAATCTGCCCACATAAAGGTGCTGAATTAACTTTATCTGTTAAAAGGAAGCTCAGGAATATGTTATATGAACTTTCTCAAGTGACACTGCCTTGAAATCCAGACTACAGTCACACTTCTGAAGAAAATACTCTTTTCCAAATGTGATTCACATGTGAGGTGATGACCTTTGCAAGCCAAGACAAGGGTAATGAAAAGCAATTGATAGTGCAGTAGGATTCTGTTATGTCTTTAATATAAATATGACAGTGAGACTAACAAATGTGCTCTTGACAAAGCACACAATCTCCTCAGTTAAAAAAAAATAAAAGGAGAAAGCAATATACCACATTTTCTCTGTCCTGAGCTGTAACTGCAAGCAAAAATAAAACTAATAACTGCTCTGCAAATGATGTGATGACATTATGTGATAACCACCCTTTCAGCCTCACTAAGGTTATAGCACATGACTAGGTATATAACCAGTGTTTTTCCAGTTCATACAAGGTGGATATTTGGGGGTTATTTGTATCCAACTGGACAGAAGACATTCAATACTAAATTCAGTACCAAAATTAGGAATTTAGCCAGGGAATGACAGAGAGCTAATGGCTTTTCATGTCTTGATATTAACTTTTACACAACATAATTTTCAGATAATCTGTTTCCTTTACGTAAGATTGGCAGCAAAAATCCCACGAGACTTCTTGGAATTTAACCAAGCAGCGCATCCCTAAAGGGGTGACTCCAAGGAAAAGGCCAGCTCCCTGCTAGGACTGTGGAAATGGAGAGCAGGGCCTCCTCAGGAAACCCTGGGAGAGGTGGAGTCCAATGAGCTCTGAACCACCACCACAGGCTGCTTGTCAGGGCTCCCAGTTCTGACACAACAAAGGTGATGAAGGAATATATGAAACTGTGATAATCCCCCAATATTTTATAATCCCCTGCCTCCTCCCTTTCTTGGAGCATGGAAACAAACCAGCAAGGGAAGGGATTCCTCCAACCAGCACCATCACTATTGACTGGTCTGTCAAATCCTGGTCTGATACCCCTGAACTGAAGATCAGACAGTAGCCCATGTTCTGTTGGGTGGAGCATTCTCTATAGCTCCAGACCTACTTCTGTAAGACTAGAAAATAATTTAGACTTTCTCATAGCCATGTCGCAGAATCTCCTCTGCAGTTCTTCAGACATTTTTTCACTTTTTTTTCTAGCACAAAAACTACGGCTTTCTCATATTTTGGGGAAAAAAAAGGAAAAATGACAATACATTAAAGAAAAGCATCTTTGCTGATTGTGCAAGTACTGACCCACTTCAATGATTAAAATATTCTACAAATATCAGTAAAAAGAAGTAATAAAAATACAACATTATGTAGCACAGTATTATCTATTATGCTATTATTTTGAAGACAGCTGCCATCAAAAGATTTATATCCATAGTGAAAATCAATGCAAATAGAATTTATCTAACAAATCTGTATTATTTTTTGAATGTCTCTCTTTTCTAATTCCTTTTCCTGCACAATATTCTCAGTGTTTGACCATCTCAATCAAATGCTATAGGAGAAAATAACACGATGCAGAAGTTTCTCCCCTGATCAAATTAGTCTAACAGGGATCGATATGAAGCCTTAGTGCATCTGCAATCTCAGAGCCTTCAGTGTCCAGGAATACAGCAATCTGTGAGAAAGAAGTAATATCTGTTTCTTTGACACGGACATTTTCTTTTAGTCAGTCTGTCACTTCCCATTTCAGTTAACAAAATATTGAATGCAGCTCATCCTTGGACAAATATTACAGCCCTATAGAGTACAAAATGGGAGGAATTGTTCAGACTGAAAATTTAATACACAAACAGATCTGCAAGGAATTCCAGAGATACATAAATATGAAAACATAACACTATATATGCACCTTATGTTTCCATAATCCTTTCAGAAATGCCCAAAATTTGTTCTGAAAGAAAAGCATAATAATAAAAATATATAAAACAGGAAACAGACAAACAAATCAACTTGATGCAATTCAGCTTTCCAGCCTCTCAAAACAGGCCTTTTTTCCCCTTCTAATCAATGCAAATGTTTAGAGTGATCACAGATAGAAGACCTGACTACTAAATCAGTTAAACATTCATCTTGCTAACACAAACATATATGTTGTCATAGTCTATAGCTGCAAGTGGCTTGTGGTCAGTGGCCATATCACCTGGACTGATGAGTGCTGTGGGTACACAAGGCGATATTCTGCCAAATGAAGTCCATTCATTCCTCTTGAGCTTTTACTGCATTTACACCTGTCAGTTATGCAGGTGGAATTCGAAGTGAGAATGGAGCAATGATCTGAGATTCACTCTTCCCTCTGTGTGTTACCCACGACTGTTTCAGACACTCACTGAAGCCTCCAAGACCTTTGTCAAGGATGAACAAGACTCATCCTATGAAAGGTCATACAACTGTTCGATATGTAAAGAGAGGAATGGCTACATGTGGAAAATCAGCAGCTTTCCTGCTGCTCATTGTTTAAACATGTGAACTTAAAAAAAAAAAAAGAAAAGGATGTTTTTCTTTCTTACTAGTCTACCTGGATAAATAAATTAAAAGAGAGAAGAAAACAAATCACCCTTTCACTTGGCATCCCCTAAGGTACCTACAACCATTACATCACATACTAAAACTTCTCAGACATTGGTTTGTATCCACCAAACTTATTCAGATTTCTGCTTCATTGCGAAACACTTTACACTAACATAAAGAAACAGTGAACAAAAACTATTCCATCTTTAATAACTCTCAGACTGATTTCCATGAAAAAAAAGTTGGTGGCAAGAGAACCGACTAAGTCTCCCTAGCCCAACACAGGAAGAAACAATAATCTATTAAGATCTATTAAGAACCTACTGATAGGATATACAAGCATCTACCAATAAAGCTATGCTTCCATATCTGCACAATTCAGAAACGTTAATTAAAACTCTGCAGAAGACCTTCAAGTGTAATGCCAGAATTTTTTAGATTACATAACACTTTAAAAGTTCAAATACTGTACAGCTTACTGATGCAGAACATAAAAACTGATTTTCAAGAGTAAGGGTCAACATGGAACCACAGCATTATTACAAGGAACTCAATTTACCAGTTCAGCCTCTTCATTTGAAGACATTTCAGTTTTATCAATTTTTTCCACACTTTAATTTGTTTGATTATTAGGCAAATACTATATCAAAGCAGTGAGACTAAAGAGAAATTTCATGCTCTTGAACTTCAGTAAGAAATGCCCACCAGCAAGAAAGTGAGTACAATAAAATCTTGAATTTCTAAGGCTCATCCCAGTCCCAAAGAGAGCAGGTAGGTGGTGCTTAGAAAAATACAGTTGTCTGGAAAGGCTAAGTGCATCATGAGAAGCTTTTCTTCCACATGACTATTATTTCCTGATTATAATAGTGTCACATGGTTTTCTTTTTCCTACATCAGCAGGAAATAACAACACTTTAGGATTTTAACAATCTCTGGATATGTATAATAAATTAAACATATATTATTCTGCATTCTCTTTCAATAGGATTGTGCTCTGAGTGGGTATGGATATGATTATAGTATTAGCTTTTCCTCTTTTGCATTTAGAACATTTTTCCCCTGCTCATGTTGATAGGAGAAAAAAAAGTATCCTCAATCCACTAAAATAAATACTTCTGTTATATTCTGTTGCTTCAACAATGAATAAAGCAACCATGCAGGTTTATAATATCAATTCACAGGGTTCTTTCTGCTTCAGTGAACTGTTACTGAAAGGTTCAGAACAAAGCTACAGGCAGATCGGACAAAGCTGCTGTAACAGGATTTACATTACACTCAAACTGATAAGACCACATCAGAGAACTGCTCAATCTCCAGTACCTTTGGTGAGGGTGGCACAAGGGCTCTGAGGATTTGGCATCTCAGCACCCCATCACAGCATCTGGATTACACCCACCAGCTTAAATGCTGATCCAATCTTACAGAGGGGGAGGATAATTTATGCCTCCTCTTTCTCCTTTCCTCCTTCTCTCTCAAGTGCATTAGGATGGCAAAAAAGTGGGAACCCGGGAAAGCTCCAGCAATATTGAGTTATCTACTGCACTCATATAGTGATGAAAAGGGACAAATTACTTACACACTAACATCTACTGAGATCTAAAGTAATTAAAATATTCTACATTCAAGTAATTAGTTGATACTCGGTGGAAGGAGGGCAACACAAGGAGGAAAGTAATATCCCAAGGGAAGGCAAATATAATGCTGAATAAATAATTAATTAAATACACCAGGTTAAGTCATTGTCCTGGATTTCTTACAAGAAACAGGTTTCTTTGTGCCGACTTAGCTACAGTCACATTTTTGCATATGTTTCTGCTTCAATAACTGCTACATATCAGGTTTTTCGTTCCTTCTCCCTTAACCACGTTTACCTTTGCAACCCACACTGTCTGTGCCAGAATACCCCCCAAAAATCCTGGTTTCATTGCTGCGAAGTGGAGTAAACATTCAAATAGAAAACACCTGTGCACGACAATAAACTGAAAGCTTTAATTAAATAAAGTGCGAAAGAAACCAACACTGATAGGAGGGCAGAATTTAACGCTGCAATTACCTGCTACAAGGCAATTCCCCCAAACTTCCTGGCTCAGGGCCGTACCCAACAGAGATTTTTTGCATCTCCAACACAGCACTGCAATTACACACCTTTTTTTAATTTAATTTTTTTAATTTTTTTTTCATCTCTACTGTCCACGATCCAGCCCTTTTGACTAAAACCACAGTAATACCTGAACAACAGTTCAAGAAGAACAGCGATTAAAATGCACATGGCTTTTTATGTCAGGAGCACAATGGCTGGGCTCACCAGGGAGGCAGGAGAGAGACAAGGCTCGGAATTGATTCCTGCTGTTTGCCCGAGCATTTGGCACTGCACTGTTGTGATCCCTCACAAGTTTGGGGCTCTTATTACCTCGAGCAGACGTTGGCTTTTGAAAGTACATTTTCTTCCCGGAATGAGACAAAAACCTGAAACAGAACTGACTTGTGATATATAAAAGTCCTGACTCAGCAAGACAAAGAGCAAACAAAGGAAAGAAGCATCTTCACCCAAGTTAGTGGGAGTAAAGTGTCTGCAGCGACTTTGCTTATTGGAATGAAAAAAACCCACCAAAACCACTAAACTTCAGCAATTTGAACATCTCTCTAAAGTAGATCACCCAAAATTAAGGCAGCAACATAGAGGAATATTTACAGCAGTCTGTGAGTGAATATCTTCCTGTCATAAGAAATAATCCATTTTTAAGAATGTGAGACCCATAAATGATTTCATTTGGCAGCAGATTGTTTGAGTCCTAGTGATTAGTTACAAAGAAAAGAGGTTGGCTCTGAAATGAGCAAGGAAGATGTTCCTGCTTTAGAAAGTTTTCAATGGCTGTGCTCATGGATCCTTCACGCTTGCTCTGAGCAACTTTCACTTGAGCTATAAACTTCCCTTTGGCTTTATGTTCTTTGGCAACACCTGGTGGAATTTGGATAAAACTACAATAATAATGTAGAAGAAAAGTTACGGCAACTCTAGGACTTTTTGGTTAAATACTTCTGATAAAGTTGCTTCTTAAACTGGTCACAAGTAAACTTCAAGTTCGAGGGAAATAGTTTACGGGGTTACACAAAGCATCAACGGGTATTTTAGTAATAATTTGCATTTAACGATGGTTACAATATCTGGTTTTAATACTGAGATTAATTAGTCAGCTAGTTTCAAATTCTAACAGAGAAAAAAGAATAGTAAATAAAATTTAATAATGCCACCTATTTAATACAATCCAGGAAAAAAAAATTTCCTATTTACAATAAATTAACTATCACCCACAGCAACACATCAAAAACATGCCTATGCAAAAGAATACAATGAAATAAGGCACATGTTTTTAAAGACATTTCAGAGAAAGGATCTGAGCACATTTTCTACTTCCTCTGTCAATTATGTAAAACTTTGTCTGTTGAGTCACTAGCAGACAGCAATCATTGCAACTAAACAACCAGCAGGTGATTAGGTGTTATCTGCTTGTGGTGGACACCTGAAATTATCATGTCCTATCAAAAGTATTCACCTGGGAGAAGAGACTTCTCAGAGTAATACTACACAAAGTGTTAGGAAATACGAGACAGAGGCTGTCAAATTAGTCTCATTTGAAATACTGTAATTAAGAGAAGTGAGCCCCATGTACTTATCACAGTCAGTCACTTGCCTTCAAATCGTGCTGTTGAGTTCTGAGGGCCAGAAACATATTTCCCGTGTTTCTTTTTGTTCACTAAAATCTACATTTTACCTCAAGGTTAACCTTTAAAAAACATTTGGGATTTTATTTTGTTTTCTCTTTATATGGCCTAGGAATAAATTAATCAAGTAAACTACTAACAAAGGTGAGACCACCTTTTAAGGAAGACTTCAATTTTTTAAAATTTAGCTTAAAACAAAACACATCGCTAAGAAGTAATTGTACCAATTATCCTTTTTTTTTGGGGGGGGGTGGGCAATCTCTCCTATTGAAAACAATTTTGGATTCTTTTGTTTAGAAATGCACTGTCTTCTTTGTAATTTCGCTTTGAGATGTTAAACATTCTTGTCAAGCAGAAATACAGCATGAGATTACTTTATATATCTGAAATACCTTGCAGATCACTGCTCATCATCCCAGCCCATCTCTGATATATTCATTTTACTAACAGATACAATACTCCAGGTTGAAAGCTAAGCCAAAAGGAGTTGTAAACTAAAATATTACCGTGACACAGAGTTTAGATGTAGAGCAAGTAAACATAGGCATAACACTATCCATTTAAAAATTAGGCTCTAAACTTTAAACAACAGGACAGCTTAAATTTCCTTGGGTGCCTGTCACCTGAGCACTACAAAGCACTTGGCAGAAAGTAAACCTCTCCGAGGTCTGAAGAAGAGTATGGCTATCATTTAACCCACCACTTAAAAGCCACCTTCGAAGCGAAGCCCAGATGCACCAGGACATCCTACAACTGCTTCTGGAAGAAAATGGAGAAACCTGCATCTTGGTAAAAAAAAAAAAAAAAAGCAAAGTATACCTTCAGTGTCATGCTGTTTGTCTGTGACGTGACTTCAGCATCCTGCGCTTACCAAGAAGCTGAGATACAACTTTTTGCATGCTTTCAATTCAGCTGGGAAGTCGGCACAGCTATCGTTAAAAATCAATGCTTTAAGGCCACAGGATCCTGGTCAGATTTGTGAGCTGGTGTTCTGTGTCTCACACTGCAGGCTCACAACATATTCTGAGGCCAGGGTCCTGTATGACTGCACATTTCTGATGTTAGAAAGATCTCTGTTTACATGCTGCAACTCAGAACTGTACAAATCTGAGGGATATACAATTTTCAATTAATAGATTCAGGCTTTTTTTTCCTCAGTTCAACTACATTAAGAAAAAGTTACTTTTTTCAAACTCTTCAGTGGCATTATAACCTCTTTTCCTCTTAACAAACAAGATCGGTGCAATTTAGATCCTGCATATCTTTCATTTACTTAAGATCTGCTGTCAGCTAATGGTAGAAAAGTAGAAGACAAAAGGTCCAGCAACAGAAGTACAAGATTCAATTCCCTTAAATGCATTTACTTGAAGGCTCTAAAAGCCATGTTATAGTGTCTTCCCTAAACCATTCAGTTCCTGCTAGATTTAGCACTTTTGTCCCTTTGTATTCACAGACTTCTCCCAGGCTGGCAGGTCAACATATTAGAAATAAAATGCAATTCTGCTATCTGACACTTCAATTTAGCTTCTTCAGTAGCAAAGATCATCAACTGCACTGCTTTCTCTCATGACAGAAGATCACCTAAATATCACTTAACTGATGTGAGCTCTGTTGGTAATGCATACACTGTCTCCCCACTACATTACCACCATGCTGCCTAGAACAAAAATCAATTTTTAATTGACTGGATTATTTGAGGAATGTGGCCCATCCACTGTGCACTGCTGATAGATTCTCCTAGTTTTCCTGTCAGCAAAGACTGTAAAATTTCAAGCATCTTCAATACAATAATTCAGGGATTTATCCAGAAGCCATATGAACAGAACAACATCACAGGTTTTTTTCAGTACTACCCCTCCATTACTCTCTTTCCTGGCGAGCCAAATGAGATCTCTGAAGCACAGCATGAAGGATAAACCACTGACATAGGAAAGATGGTGAGGATTTCATTGAAATCAAAATCATGCAAAAGATGCAAATAAATAAAGAACACAGAGGAATCCACTAGAGTGGACTTGAAAATTTCCTTTTAAAGCATGGAAAGGAAGGCTGTGGATAACACTGTAGATTATTAGAAAGTTTCCAGAACAATCTGCAACATCTGACCCCAGCAGGAACCAAAGTATGATTTCTCAGCTGAGCACCAATGCCGTTTTCAGAGTTATCACTGCTGCTGTGAGACACAGACCCAAGCAGTTAAGGAAAAGGGTTGACATGAACAAGAAACAGATGAAAACATGGAGGTGAGTGGTTATAGAACACTCGACAGTTGCCCGGTAAATACTGCAGTAAGCAATTTGATAAAATGCAGTGTAAGCCATTCACTGACTATATTGTAGAGACTATCAAAGTCTTTACCACTTCCAGGAATGCTCTGACAGGTCAGGTGTCTAATCTTACTAACTTTTATCTTTCCCTTTCTTACTGCTGAAACAAAAGACAACTGCACTGATGTGCTAAACAAAATTCTAGCCTCATACCATAACCCTTTCCAGCACGCTCAAGTGCCAAATTCTGCCCTGCACTCACATTAGCTTTAATTGATTAATGCTGATCAATGCCAAAAATCAGCACAGCTCCTGAAACTGCACATTTAAGACACTGATATGTTGCCAGCATCAATATATATAAAGATACATTTGGCTTCTTAATTTTTTTTGTGTCTCATGTCACAAAAGTGTTAGAGCTTGTGGCTGGATTACCTGCAGTACAAATCTCAGCAAATTAGCCACAGTTATTTTTCTACCCAATAAACTGGAACACGCGGATCAGAGGGGGGCTTGTGCTGGCTTTATGAAAGCTGGGAGAAGACAGAAATACCTGATCCTGCATAAAGTCTGAGTGACACAGCAGGAGGATGCCTGAGTCGGGTTAGACCTGTCAGTACAAAGGGAGCCTGCTGAAGTTTCTCTCAGATCAGCACCCGTTAGCCTGGCATTTCTGATGCACTACAGAAAACTTTCCCACTTTAACAACAAACAAAACCTTTTTTTTTTTTCCCCCTTCCCAGAGCACTATCCACATTCAAGATGCTCCAGGAACTCCTAAAGTTGAAAAGAACAAAGAAATATTTCAACTGATTTTTTTGCTTTATTTTCCGGTGATCCGTGGAAGTAACATCATCAAAGATTAAATACAAGCTGGATAAAATCAAGCCACTCGTAAATATGCAAATTCTTAGAGCTTTCTGAATAATTCAGTAATTGTCAACAACTATTCCAAAAGAAGTATTTAAAACTAAATTTATGCTTTGAAAGAAAACACGTGTGATTAAAATTACTTCAGAACACCAGTTAAAAATTAGAGTAGACCTTTGCACCTTCCTTATCTTTCAGAACCAACAATGATTTTGGTCCACATTGAAATTTATATTTCATAAGCTACTAATGTCCATTTCCAATACAATTCTGGCTTCATCCAAATATTTTGCAACTGCTGGATACAACAACTCAGTGTCTCCAGCTCACTGACAGCCAGTGAGGAAGTTCTCAAATATTTTCCTGATGTCTGTGCTTGTGCCTTGCCCTCCAGGAGCTCTAGGCTTCTGTTCAGCCTGCAGGATTGCTTCCTCTAAGAGACAAGGAACTATATATTTATAGTTGGTTATTGTCCTTCTGTTATTATTAACAATAACTGAAATCCTAAATACGGAAATTACTTAAAGGGCTTCAAGTAATCAGCTCGTGATTGACCTTGTAGAAGAGTTCTATAAAGTCACCTTCACAACAGGCCTTCTGGTCCAGATACTAATGCTGATCTAGAACTATGAAAAGCAGCTGCTTAGGAAAAATGAGTTATCAATTAAACAAACAACAACGTGCTCAACTATAAAAATGACTGGATTTGATCCCTAATAATCCCTCAAGCTGCTGGTCCATTAACACTTTGAATGTGTAACACAGCTCAGCTTGGACAAATTCACAGTGTGGTGTTAACAGCCTATGGCACCTAAAAGACAATCCATGCATATTAAAATATCACAGTCAAGTTCCTGCTCCTTTGCTAATGCTGCTAATTGAAAAATTGGGGTTTTCTTTCCCTCTTAATGACAAGAAATTTAGATTATGTATAACTGTGAGAGAGTACCCTGGGGATGAGAACAAAATGCAAAAGATTCCAGTGTTATTTTAATACAAACAGCAATAATACACTACCATTACACAGTACATCCCCTCTATTAATCCTGTTCTACAAATAAAACTGTATAGGTTGAAATCAACATTTGCAAGTATTACTTAAGTTGCTGCAGATTGGCTGAAGTGTACATCACCTCCTAAAATAAAGCCTGGGTATCTAAAATTGGGAATCCATCTGCTGAGACCTCTAAGAAAACAGATTTCCTCAACGACAAAGAAAGCAGAGTAAAGCTTCTACTGAAAGCCAAGAGTCCTGATACTTTGCTTTACCTTTGGGCTTCTCACGTTCCCATGCACCTTCAGCAGCTGTACAGGAATTGTGACTTGGCACCGTTTTCAGGTTTAGAAAGCAGCCCTTCAGTAAGCGTTAAAGTAGAGCCAGGCTGAACTTGATTTGATGCAGTACTTGGAGTAAAACAACAGCCTAAGGGTTCCTGCTGTTCCAGGTCATGATGAGGAAACTAGGACTGAATGAAGAACATGCCAGGATGCAGGAGACTCACATTCTTAAAATGTGAACTCAGATCAAATCTGAATTTTAAAAATGAGTTTACCTTCCTTTACAGTTGGGGGGGCATATGAAGCACTTGTATTAAACATTAATATTCTTTATAGCTAATAATATAAGATAATAAATTTAAATATCACTGAATCATCTCACCAAAAGTTAATACTTTATCTGATGAGCACAACTGAAGACCTGAACAATTGAAGTACAACATGAAGACACAACTTTGTTAAATTCCTTCTTAGTCAATATCAAAGCTGACTATTACTGTACTTATTCCCACAAAATCAACGAGATTATATTGGTGGGCCAATATGATCAGCTCTGTTTCAGAGACATGGAAAATTGATTCTATTCTGCAGATCAGAAAAGAT
>WEKX01023035.1:0-12225 GCA_013390025.1 Pitta sordida | reverse complement strand
GTTGTTCAGCCTGGAGAAGAGGAGGCTCAGAGGTGACCTCATTGCTGTTTACAACTACCTGCGGGGAGGCTGCCGCCAGGTGAGTGTGGACCTCTTCTTTCAGGCTGACGACACCAGAACGAGAGGGCATGGCCTCAAGCTACGACAGGGGAGGTTTAGACTGAATGTTAGGAAGAGGTTTTTCACAGAGAGAGTGATCTCTCATTGGAATGGACTGCCCAGAGAGGTGGTGGAGTCGTAATCCCTGGAGGTGTTTAAGAGAAGACTCGATGAGGAGGTTAGTGACATGGTCTAGCTGGGGGGTGTAGGGCTGGATGATCCTGTGGGTCTCTCCTCTCTTGGAGTTGCCTGTGCACCTCTGAAAGATCTAGGTTTATGTTTACCACTCTGGGATGTGTGTTCGGTCTGTGTACGAGTGTTAGATGGTGAGTTGGACTAGATGATCCCTGTGGGTCCCTTCCAGCTCATAGTATTCTGTGATTCTGTGATTCTGTGATCTGAGGAGATGCTCAGATATATTTTATGTTACACACTGACAACCCGAAGACCACAGTGTTACTTTCTGCATTGAAAATAAATCTTTTTCCAATGAGAGCAGTCAGTGAAGAAGTAGTGGAAGACACATATGTAGCAAGAAATGAACTAGTAAATTCAAAACTTTTGTATGCTACTGGAGAAAACTGCTCCTGTAAACTTCATGGATTTCATTACTGCTGATTTGTTTCTGTGAGGCTTTAACCACTTTTGCTCTGGGTGCACAGGAGAAACACAGTGTCTCCTCTGCTGTGCCAAAATGACTGAGATGAAAAGTTTCAAACCACTAGAATCCATTTTTTTTTTATTAAAAGCCACTCTGAAACCATATGGCATAACTGAGTCACTGTTAAATTATTTCCGTAAGGATAAAATATTGTAAGAGATATTTTCAATACAATAGGAAATTTGACTGCAGTTTAACAGATGTTTAATGGGAATTAGGAAGTTTTCACAGTTTTAAGTTTGTTTCATTTTATCTCCCAAGGAAATATCAAAAAGCGAGGATGTAAAAAATTGATTTCACCTGTTTCCTTATTTCCAGATATCAGGGTTAGACACGGGTCGAGAAATATTCAGAAATAGATTATGATAGTGACTAGATATATTTAATAACATTTTCAAAAACAACATTGTAAGTTTTGGTTATAAAGAAGTGGATGACATTTATTCATATCTTGCAAAATGCTGAGTCAACCACATAGAAAGATGGTAAAGCTTTAAATTATAAGAGTTAAAGACAATGTTATGGGATAATCCTATATGTCAAAGTCATTTATGACTGAAATATCATTAATTAATAATAACATTACCCTGTTCTGCAGTGTGTTATTGATTAAAGTAGTTTGGTCTACTCTGATATGTTCATGGAGTAAGATGAAGCATTGGAGCATATGCCATCACTTCTAAATGCATGGTGTCAGTAAAACCATCAGGTCGTTCAGTCATCATGCTAGCATTCTCTATTTATTTGAGATGAAATAACAGTAGAGTCAAGGATGTAGATTTTCTCACCTTGGTTGAACTAAGAGAAAAACAGGTATTGTTCTGTAGCGTAAAATATTACAGAAACAATAAGGAGAAATGGACTAACAATCTGTGCCATTCTAAGATAAGTCTCAGATTTCCAGTATATAAATATCTGAGGAAATCCAGTCGACTAATAATATGCAGGCTGAAATGTTAAGACTATTTTGCAGAGAAATCTGGAATATTTTAAAAGGACACAACACAGGATGCTCCTACCCAATTCACGCTGAGAGAGCTGCTTCTGAAGCTTACCATGGGAAATCCTGTCAAAGGCTGTACTAAGATCCAAGTACACAACATCCACAGCCTTTCTATCACCAGCCAGGCGTGTCACCAGTTCATAAAAGGAGATCAGGTTGGTCAGGCAGGACCTACCTCTCCTAAATCCATGTTGACTAGATCTAATATCATAGTTGTTTTGCAGGTGCTGCAGATACAACCCATTTGAACTGGATGATGGCACTGATGGTGAAATACTGGGAGAGCATTTTGTCCTTGCCACAGGGATCCTTGAGAGGGTACAGGAGTGTTTGCAGGATGACTCTGGCGACTGTGCCGAAAGGAGTCAGCTTGTGACAAATGTGTTTGTGACTTATGTGTAGAAAATGCTTACCATGCTGTGCTCACCACGGAACCCACAGCTGTCCTGTCCACCCAGTCTCCACCTACACCAAAGGGAGAGGAGCAGCTAAATCCTACAATGGTTGCCCACGTGCAGTTGAAAAAATATAAAACCCAGTGTCATGGTTTGACCTTGACTGGATGCCAGAGATTCACCACAACCTCTCCTGGAGGAGAAAAACTGGAAAATAAAACTGGAAAATAAAACTGGTCACAGGCAAAAAAGCAAGGCAACGACAAGTAAAGAATATAAAGGATTTATTTACTAACTAACAAGATCAGAACTGCAAAGGAAGCATCATTTAAAAGGCAACCTTTCCCCCCCACCCCTCCTTTTCTTACAACAGATGTCATATTCCCTTTTTTCACCAGGAGACAAAGGGGAAACATAGGGTAGGGGTAAACCAGGCAAGTAGGTATTTCTGACCAGATCCAGGGTAGGAACAATCTCTCTGACCTTCCATAACGTTCTCTCTCTCTCTCAAGAGAGGGAAAAGTCTTTCATGACCCCCTCCCAAGCTAGATCTTGACCCAAGGATGACAGCTCTTACAAAATTCTCTGTTGTCCAAGTGTCACATCACAGGATGCAGCTTTTAAGTACTGGCTTTTTTTACTGCTTCATAAGGAGCCCATCCCAAAGTACATAGTTCAGATCCTACCACAATGCACAAAACGTCCGTCCAAAGGATCTCTGTCGAGCTCTCAGCTAGCTCCAGGCTTCTGTTTCTGGGTTCCGAAAAACATCTGGAGCTTTTCTCAGCTTTATCTCCATCTTCAGTCATGGTTTAGATGGATTCTGAATCACTGTTTCAATTCTCTTTAGTCCATAGGTTTACATCATGGTCGGGCTAATTCACGAGCAGCAGCGGGATGCCTGGAAGAACATTCCTACCCCTTGTCTCGTGGGCCTGGATAGGCCTTCAATCTCTCAGCCTCCCGACGCAGGTTCTGAACTGGCCCTTACATCTTGCTACTGAGTTTTTTTCTTCTCTCCCAAATATGTTATTCATAGAGACGTCTCTATCTCTATAATCTTGAATGCCTGAGCTGAGAGCTGAGCTGTTAACCCCCTCACTGCCAGAGCAGAAAAAAACCCTAAACCATAACACCCAGACTGCACACACAGGTGATAGTGTGTGTGGGAATCTGGATCATCAGGGCCAGAGCAGGATCAGTGCCCATACTGATCACTGAATCATTGTCTTGTGCAATCTATGCAATCTGTGCAAACTGCTCCATCTGAAATAGGACATCACAAAACAACCAGGTGAGAGGCTGCCTGTCTAGTTGCTCTGGATCCGGGAAGCAGGCAGTGACAGCAGTATCATAGTGTATCATAGTATCACAGTATCAATATTGATAAGGTAGGAAAACACCTTAAAAGTCATCTAGCCCAACCTATAATCCAACTAAAACCTAACATCTATAACATTTATATCATGACCCTCAAGACCTCATCCAGTCTACCCTTAAACACCTCCAGGGACGGCGACTCAACTACCTCCATGGGCAACCCATTCCAGTGTCAAATCACTCTTCCAGTGAAAAACTTTCTCCTAATGTCAAGTCTAAATCTCCCTTGCTGGAGCTTAAGATCATGGCCTCTCATTCTATCTCCAATGGCCAGAGAGAAAAGATTGACCCCAGCTTGTCTACAACCCCCTTTTAGGTAGTTATGGACAGTGATAAGATCACCCCTGAGCCTCCTCTTTTCCAGGCTAAAGACACTCAACTCCCTAAGCCGCTCCTCATAGGGCTTATCTTCCAGCCCCTTTATCATCCTTGTTGCCCTTCTCAGAATGCGTTCCAACACCTTAACATCTTTCTTAAATGGAGGGGCCCAGAACTAGACACAATACTAAAGATGCGGTCTAACCAGTGCTGAGTACAGGGGAAGGGTAACTTCCCCTGCCCTGCTAGCCACACCATTCTTGATGCAGGCCAGGATGCCATTAGCCCTCTTGGCTGCCTGGGCACACTGCTGGCTCACGTTGAATTTGCTGTCCACTAATATCCCCAAGTCCCTTTCCACCTGACCACTCTCTAAGCATTCCATCCCCAGCCTATAGTTCTGCTTGGGGTTGTTATAACCAAAGTTATAACCCAACATTTAGACTTGTTAAAACTTATCCTGTTGGAGTCTGTCCATCTCTCCAGTCTGTCCAAATCCCTCTGCAGGGCCCTCCTACCCTATAAGAGATCACATGCTCTAAGCTTGGTGTCATCTGCAAATTTGCTCATGATTGACTCAATCCCATCCTTGATGGCCAGGAAGCCAGAAATTTGGATGGCCTGTCCGAGGACACCCCCTCAGCCTCTGATAATGACTTTTCATCTGCATGAAAGAAAGATATGCCAGTGCGATAGATGTACAGCAGAAGCAACAAAGTTTATTATTTTCCTCAATCCCTCCTGCCTGTCATTCTATTTTATATAATTCAACAAATAAACCATAACCGTCTTCTATAAATAAAGACACTGTTTCTAATATTCCTGACACAAACACATGTAACACCACTGGCAGATATCAAGCAACACAGAATGCAAAGGTTCTAGGAAATTAATGCATAGGGCCAATACCAGACTTGCACACTGACATGTGGTCATTCATATTTTTAAATTCTTAACTTGGCCACTGAAATAATTTTTAACTTAACCACCATGGTCAGAGACTATGTTGAGGCACAGTTTAATGGGGCCACATGGGCCAGGGACTCTTCCTCACAAGCAATCTGTATGCAGTTACTACATTTTTTGACAAACGGAAATTTATCTACATAGAAATTAGCTGTACCAAGGCAGATGGCAGTAGGGACAAAGAATAGTTTAGGATGCATTTTCTTTATTAGCATCTACACAACAAATAACATGACCTCTCTATGTAACTACATCTATTTGGATTCTTCATCCTTGCTTTTAGTTTTGCAGTGTGGCGAGTGATGTTTAACAATTCAGAAGCCAGCATGATTTGTGCACTACTGCAAAACCTTCACGTATTTATTTTTAACTAAGAAAAGT
Source organism: Pitta sordida (assembly GCA_013390025.1). Taxonomy (NCBI): domain Eukaryota; kingdom Metazoa; phylum Chordata; class Aves; order Passeriformes; family Pittidae; genus Pitta; species Pitta sordida. The sequence goes on along the minus strand of WEKX01023035.1, from coordinate 7,022 downwards.
GGATGATTAAAATCAACATAATTCTTTATTAGTGCAATGCTTTGTGATAACATTTCTTTCCTAAAATATTCTGTGGAAGTCATAAATGGTTCTGTACAAATTCTGTCACACTGCCTAATTCCCAAAAGTGTTTAAAGATGAATTGATGTAGTAGGCATGCTCCAGCCAGAGGATTACATGTTGTTTGTTTCGTGACATTCACGGCTGAAGCTAAAACCCTGAATGTCAGAGAGACATTCAGAATTCTATGCAATATTGTCTGCAGAGACTGTTTAACCTTCACTACGGTACTTGCTGGGGGCATTCTAGTCTCCTGAAGGCTCATAGGAAGCCACATACACCTATGGCTTGTTTTGGCACAATGTAAAATCTAGTGCGGAGAAATGTTCACTTTGGAGAGAGCTTGCAAAGCAATTAAGCCATGCTTTTAAAGCATAAAATATCAGATGGTATTTAAGCTTCCAGATCTTCTAGTTTCTGTAGTGTCAAAAAAGTGAGGATCTACATTGGCTGACCTAGAGGATTTTGGATTAAGTTCTATAGAAGAAGTCCAAAGATGGTACAAATTTCCTGCAAACCTTATCTGCTAAACTCATAGTTATGCATATGTACTTTTAATAAGCCTTTATTACTTACATCTGTCAGTACTACCTTAGCTGGAACCACACAGGCAGAAAAAATTTCCACATATTCTTCAGCTACAGACTGGTTATAATATATACTTCTCTGCTTAATTTATTATTTTATTTTCTGTAATTTTTTAATGTTTCATGGGACAGAATCAACTTTAAATTTAAAATTGCTTGTGTCTTTATATTGTAAAACTGGTAAGCATGCAGGTAAACTCAGATGACCAAACCTCTGCTAAGGTATTAAGGAAAAGTTTATTTTAAAGTTGAAAACCGTAAATACACGGTTGAATCATGCAGCAGGCAAAAGAGCAGCCCCAAGAGGCCCATTCCATTGCTTTTCTAACAACACCTTTCACATGCACGCAACTTCAAAGAGATAATCTCTCCTGTGCTTTATGGTTTCTTTCTTTTTCCAAGACACCTCAGTGAAGTGTGAGAACTTTCATCTCTTGCAACATGGGAGTTAACTTCTCACAACAGACAGGCAAACAATAAGTAGTACTGTTCATGGTAAAGAATTTTCTCCCATACCGGATTTTTCCTAGGCCTAGTTTTCCCAGCAGAAAAAAACCTCCTTGACTGAAACTCTTTTTTCCTTCTCAAATAAATCTTCCATGTTTACCCTTCTTTTTCTACAACACCCTTTTCTGAAAACCTAGTCTGAGGTACCTTGACGACTAATTTTCACACCCAGCTCTGGCGTACTGCTCTTCTGGAGAGACCACACCTGCCTCCAGCTCTTCCAAGACATACATGGTTAGAACTACATTTAGTAGCACTTTTCAGAGTATGCTTAAATGTCTTGCTTAGAAACAATATCTTTCTATAATAACACAAAGAAATCTGGATGTTGCTTTCCTACATGCTGCTGTAATATTTTTACAGGAATCGAGGGAAAAATAATGAAATTTTCTGTACTACATTTCTTGGAAAAGTGGAGTTTGCCTCTTGAGTGACCTATTTGGATAAACAGATAGAAGGAGTGAGAAATGCAGGATATGAAAAGAGCCATAAAAGCCACTTTTTATAGTTTGATATTTTACTATACATATAAGCTGAAATGTTGCCATCTTAAAAAATACAAGTGTCTTGCAACAATTTCTCCCCAAGGAATGTTCCTCACCATACTCATTCCTACTTTCAAAGAGGTCTGATTTCTATCTGTAAATTTTCTTATCAATGGCACATTTTAAAGCTGTCTGAACCAATTAATACACATAGTATGTTTTCAGAGTGGAAAAATTACCAGAGAATGTCAGACTACCCTTTTGTAATATTCTGTGGCAAGCCCTTCAAATGTCCCATTAATGGGAAGAAAAATGTTTGTTTAATTGCATATTTTCCTTCTCCACTGTACAGAAGAAGCAGTTTTTGGCTAGAGGATGTGAATACATAACTCTTGAATGCATCGTGAGCTTCTCGCAGGAAATTTATAACTCATGCTTCCTTATCTGCACATAACATGCTCCCATTATGGAATAAGTCAAGTTTTGTTTTTTTCCTAAACCATAAAAGATGACTGCTTTGGAGGACTGTTCTAGAGTCTAAGAGGCTCTTGCTGAAGGATTAATGTAAGATAGTAAGAAGTTCAAAATATTTAACAGGAGGGAGAGACTTATGAAAAAATCTTTCTTCAGTTTATTCATCAATATGCATCTTAAAAAATTGTAATGAAGCCAGAAAATTACAGTGGAATTATACCAGAATGTGGTGGTTTGACCCTGACTGGATGCCAGAGATTCATCCACAGCCATTCTCTCACTTCATTCCCCCCGCTCCCCCCATACAAACGGGGGGAGAGAGGAAAAGAAAAAAGCCTGAAGGGTTTTTGCTACAGCAGGAATGAGGACTGTTAGAAATCTTTTACTGTCACACACAAAACAAACTCCAAAGTGGGAAGGATTGCTTCTAACAAGATCAGAGCTTAACATGAGAACTATCATCTTAAAGGCAACCTTCTTCCCCACCCCTCCGTCACTTACAATAGATACCACGTTCCCCCTTTCTTCCAGGAGGAAGGAGGGGTCATGAGTAGGGGAAAAACAGGCGCTTGGTGCTTCTCTGCCGCTCTTCAGGGGAGGAGGCCATTTCCCTGCATTCCACGGGGTCTTTCCCACGGGAGAAAGTCCTTCATGACCCTTCCCAGTGCAAGTCCAATCCCAAGGGCCACAGCTCTTCCATATTTTGCTGCCCATGGGTCACTCCACAGGGTGCAGTTCTTTGGGCACCCACTGCTTCAGCATGGGTTCCATCCCAAAGCACACAGATCCTACCAGGTACGGTTCTGCCATAGAGCATGGACTCTCCTGTCCATGAGCTACACGTCTCTCCTGGGACTGCTCCAATGTGGGCTCCAAAGGGCTGCAGCCTCCCTCCAGCATCCACCTACTCCAGTGTGAGGTCCCTCTCCACGGGCTACAGGTGGATCTTCTTCATCTCTGTGTTCTCTCCACTTCATGGGCTGCAGGGGGACAGCATGCATCACCATAGTCATCACCCCGAGCTGCAGGGAGATGCCCGGAACACCTCCTCCCCCTCCATCGGCCCTGGCCTTGGTGCCTGAATTTGCTGTTACAACTTCTCAAAGCTCTTCTCCAGCAGCCTTCTTCTTCTTGCTGTAACATTCTTTTTCTTCCCTTCTTAAATATGTTATCACATAGGCATATCTCTCTCTCCTGATTGGCCTGGCCTTGGCTGGCAGTTGGCCCAGCTGGCTGGCATTACCTGTGCCAGCTGTGAGGGAGGTTTCCAGCAACTTCTCAAAGAAAGCCTCTTCCATAGCCCCCCAGCTACCAAAAAAACCCCAGCCACAGCAAACCCAGCACACAGAAGAATTGTAAACTGAATGAAACAAATATCTGGGAAGAATATAAGAGAAAATAAAATACACTTAAGAATGATTGAAAGGAAAACTTCACAAGATTAAATGTTTCAAAAAAACCCAGAAAAATTAAGTCACAGTTTAGATAAAATAGCAATCAGATAAATGATAGACCTATCTACCTAAAACTTATAAAAAGACATGCCATTAGTGTACAGTTCATATTTTAGTAGTTATAGCAGTCCTCAAAAGTTGAGACAAGTTCAAATCTGCTGCAGTTATCTACTTATGCTGATTTCATTCAATTTCCCTCTGTTCTGTGGAAGCCTCTGCTCAGAGTAACCTGAGTCTTTCAGACCACTCCACAGGAAGACTTGGCACCTCCCCTCTCATGGCACATGTTTAGAAAATGTGTGCTATAAAGTATTTAACACAATGAGCCCCCACATATTCGTGATCCAGTATTTGTGAGATTCAGTATTTGCGAGTGATTTTTCCGTGAGCTGTGCGACCTCTGCACATGCGCAGAATGTGCTACCTGCATGGCATACTGTCATTAAGGACAGGGACTTGAAGTCAAAGGTATTTTTCTGACTAAGTACCAAAAATTTCTGAAAGTTAAAGTTCTAAAATCAGTGAAAAATTTGGGTCCAAATCATTGAACCAGCAGCATGGTTACAGAGCTTTCTAAGCATCGTGAGATTTACTTTTCCAAATTGAAGCATTGTCAGCAAAATTAACAATCTTTAGCTTGCATCTCAAGTTACTTATTTAGCTTGCTAACAGACGACCAAAGAGTCAGGACAGTATCAAAAATGATTATTCTCCTTGAGGGTGTCAGAAAGTGTCTGTCATCTATGCTAGGTATTAGAAATTGTATCACAGTCAATGAAGAATTAAGCTATAAAAGTAACAAACCTTGGGGAGTTATTAATTCAAATACAAAAGTTGTTTCAGATGCTGGAAAGTATCCTATCTTGCATCTGCGTCCAGCCCAGTCTCCATGTGCTGCTCCAGAGAGGTAGAGGTCATCTGTAACATTGTGGCGTGTCAGCCTTATATATGTGTCCTGGATACTAATCTGAAACGGCTCAAGAAAGCAGTATTTAAGTAAACAAATCCCTCCTTAGCTGCTAATGCTCAGATAAGATTAATTGCTCTCTAATCTGCATTAATTGCATTGACTGAATCTCCACTACATATAATGAAAGACCTGAAAATCTGAGTGCTTGTGGATGTCTACATCCAGACACTCAGTCCCACTATTTTAATGTCGTGATGTATTCTATTTTAGCTGGCCACAGTGACATCTAACTGAAAATTTTGTAACAACATCAGCTTCTTGACTCTGATGAATATTAATTAATATTTCACGGAGTGTTGGCTCTCTTTAGGAGAAAATAATCTATACCTGTGAGGTTTATTTGTAATCAGTATTACTATCTGATTAAAAGTTTAAGGCCATAAACTTTTAAGTTTAACTTTTAAGTTTTGCTAGCCCAGAGAAACAGAAAAAAGAATTCTATCACAGCTAAATTACAAGAATGGAAAAAAGATACAGAGCAACAGAAAAGAAAGAGTATAAAAATAGATGAATTAAAAGAAAAAATGGTGGTTGGGTAAAACCAAGATAACAAGAACACTAAGAGTTCTTGTCATGGGTTAGTGTTTGAGATTTTTTTTTTTCAATATGCACTTGTTTTGATTTTTTTTCCACTTTTTCCCAGGGTGAATTCAGGCAGATTTTTTTTTTATTGGAGGATGCGGAGCAGCAGGTGTTACAGGAAGCACAGCGTAGGCGCATACGTGTCATCCATCGCTGTCCACTTGTCCCACAGAGGGTGAGAGTCTGCTGGTGGGTGCTTCCCAGGCTCTGAGACCCTGGTGGGGCGGAGACAGCTGCGGCAGGAAGCCCTACATGGCAAACACCACTCAGGCTCTCTGTGCCATTTCTTGAGGCTGGCAGGATGGGTGGCTCTGCCAGCAGAGGCAGGCACTTGGATCCTGCCTCTCTAGGCTATCTAGCCATGTGAGGTCCGCACGATGGAGGCCGCCACTGAGCTGTGACCCAGGCCACCTTCTCTAATGGAGTAAACAGAAATGAGAACTGAAGTCTTAATGTATTGGAGCTGCTTGTGACCGTTAGAGGCCAGTAAGTGTGATTATTAAATGGCAAGAGACTAGCCAGAGGTCAAAACACCAACTTTATTAATGTATATTGAAAAAATTGAATGCATGGTGGTTAAGGAATGTCAAGGAAGAGAACCAGGGAAAAAAGGAAGGTAAATCAGTCACATATAAATCAGTAACAACAACAATCCCTAATTTTCCCAACCCCGAGGTCTTTTTGCCTTGAAATGATGTTCCAGGTGTTGTACCACTGGGATGCAGCAGGTATCAGAGTATCAGAGTATCACAGTATGAGCAAGGTCAGAGGAGACCTTGGAGATCATTGAGTCCAACCTGTAACCCAACAACAATGCATTGTCTAAACCATGATAGTAAATGCCTTATCCAGCCTACTCTTAAACACCTCCAGGGATGGCGACTCCACCACCTCCCTGGGCAGACCATTCCAATGAGAGATCACTCTCTCTGTGAAAAACTGCTTCTTAACATTCAGTCTAAACTTCCCGTGGTGTAGCTTAAGGCCATGCCCTCTCATTCTGGTGTCATCAGCCTGAGAGAAGAGATCCTCACCTACCTGGCGGCAGCCTCCCCGCAGGTAGTTGTAAACAGCAATCAGGTCACCTCTGAGCCTCCTCTTCTATAGGCTGAACAACCCCNTGAACAGTGCCAGGCCTAACAGTGACCCCTGTGGGACTCCACTAGTGACTGTCTGCCAGCTGGATGTTGCACCATTCACCAACACTGTGGCGCTGTAGGGGGCAGAAGCTGCAGTGGCTCTCCTCTGGCCGGCAGGTGGCACTGGGGAGCCCCGTGGCTGCAGCACTGCTCTCTGGCCATGAGGTAGGGGGGAGCTTCCAAGCCAGGAGGACGAGAACAAAGGTTCAAACACGTGCAAATGGTGGCTTCTCCCTGGCCCAGGCCAGCCAGGTAGAGAAAGGCACTGGATGCAAAGAGAGAGAGAGCAAAAAAAAATCACGTGGGCACCGGGGGTGGGGGGGGTGGAGGAGTGGGGGTTTTAAATGAGCCCAGTGCAGCAGAAGCTCTCTCTCTTTACTTCCTTTCCTGACAGAGTAAGCTGAGCCAGATGTCTCACGGTCGCTCCTTGCCAGCAGACACAGCAGCCACGCAACTGCTTCCAGCAGCATGCTCAGCTTTCATCTACCTTCTCCACATACCCAGTGAAAAAAGGACAGTTTTAAAACATTTTTTTCCTTCTCCCCATCAGTTTTTTTGATTGCCTCCATTTTATTTTTATTATTACTTTTCTCTTCTCCTTTTGTTGTCGCTTTCCCTTCCCTCTCTATCCTCTCTGTTAGGAGGAAGTGGGAAACATTTACATATAATATATTGTTTTGGTTTGAAGGGGTTTTTTCCAATGGCAGCAAAGGGGCCAGACAGCTGCTGCCTGAGCTTCCACTGCTGCCAAGAATTCAAGGTCA
>WEKX01023034.1:22188-32806 GCA_013390025.1 Pitta sordida | reverse complement strand
GCTCTGGGATGTGCTCTCAGTCTCTGTACGGGTGTTAGATGGTGAGTTGGACTAGATGATTCTTGTGGGTCCCTTCCAACTCATAATATTCTGTGTGTGATTCTGTGTGATTTTTCTTGTTACAAATTTGATATTATTCTTAGTTGTACATCTTTGCAATTTAACCTAGTAAAATTGACATATTAGTAAATTCTAATCTAAGATATTGCTAGCATGATTCCTTGTGTTTGTAATGTCATAAGCAATACTTTTTTGCTTATGCTCTCAAGATGTGGCATTATGTGGAAAATGACCTTCAATACATACAATAAAGATATGTTATGCTATAAACATTCACGAGGAGGGATTGTGCTGAGATTTAGCAGGTTGACAGAACCTTATATCAGTACACATGCTTCTTGAAAGCAGACAAGGCCATTTACCCTCCACTGTGACTATTCATTAGCTTTTTAATTGTCTTAGACTACTTCTTTACAAGAAACCATTAAATCATTATATAAAAGAAAGAATGCATGGTGAGCGAGAGCATCTGTGTTGTTAATTTCTAAGTAAATAAATATCACCTATTTAAACACAATTTCCAACACCTGCTCAAGAGCAATTTAAGCTAATATATTCTTGGTCGGTTACTTTTTAAGCAGTTGTTGATGGAAGGACAAAGAAACAATTTCTAGTCACAACGGCTCTAAAGTTTGTGGTAGGAATACTTAGAAATGAGAATGTAGATTTGATTTCCTTTAATGAAAATTTGTTTTTGAATGAAAAAAATACAGCTTCTGAGAAAAAAGTTAATTGATTACGTTCTCCTGTTTTGTTTCAGTAGGTGAACAAATCCCTTATAATAAATCTGATGTCACAATGTCACAGATGGAGTGGCTTCACTCATAAGACAGAAGTAATAATATATTTATTGATATAAGGGAGTAAGTTAACAGTTTGATAGCAAATGTGACAGTGGTTTAACCTGGTTCAGTGGCAAAGTACACTTGATTATGTATTGCATGGTCAACAAAGTCAGAAAAGAATTCCCAGGGAGACCTGTCCTTTGAGATGTTTTATGTCTAAAGGATCGTATGTGCACAACCAGAAAATTATATCACTTAGTTAAGATTTTAAAGTTTAGCATGCTATGAATCACTTGCACAAGGATTTGTTGCAGGAAGGAGTCTCTCATACTCAAGAAGTAACCTTGGCAGGTGTCCCTACTTATGGGGAGATCCTGGTGGTCCATTTCCACAGAGAGTTCAACAGGCCCTGAGCTGTACACTATTCTATAAAGGAAGGTAATTGACTTACAGCCATATTTGCACGGTGAACACAGGAGGTAATTTCTGTCAAACTTGGCTTGAACCAGACCTTGACCATCTCTGTTGCTGGGTAGACAGAGGGTGCTCAAACCAACTCTTGGTTATTGTGTTGTTATGGGTCTAATGCAGCCATCACAACCAGATACATCCATAGAGTTATGGGAAATAAGGGTCAGGCTGGGGAGAGGGCAGCACACTGTCACCCACATGAAAAGTCTATTGAAATGTATGTGTGAGAAATAGTTTGAATTATACAGTCTTTGAATCAAAAATTAAGAATCGGAAATCCAGCATCTAAACTTTATGCCTGAACCAATTGTCATGGAAGTCAGTTCCCCATAAGGGATTTGGTTTAAGTCCTTCTAAACCAAGGTTAAATTCTTACATCCCATTAGACTAGAGAAGTATGAAGGAAGTTAAGAAGATCTCACTATCTCTGAGAGGTTTTCTACTTTGTGTGCATAACAGATTGACTATTCTTGAACAAGTTTTGAGAAGACCAGAAGTGAAACTTAATATGGACCAAATCCCATGTGAAAGAGGTACTATATGAATTACATGCTTAGGCACCTCTTGTGTTTCCATTTAGACAGAACATATTAACTTAGACTTTATTTGATTTATTAACGTTTCATTTATTTTGTAATCCAAGAGGAGGTAGTCAGAGACTTGCTGAATGGCTTGGCCCCTCATAAGTCTATGGGACCGGATGGAATCCACCCGAGGGTCATGAAAGAACTAGCAGATGACCTCGCCAAGCCACTCTGCATAATCTACCAACAGTCCTGGCTTACCGGTGTTGTGCCACAAGACTGGAAATTGGCCAACGTGACACCCATCCACAAGAGGGGTAGGAAAGATGATCCTAACAACTATAGGCCAGTCAGCCTGACCTCAGTCCCATGCAAAGTCATGGAACAGATGGTCTTGTGTGCCATTACACAGCAACTGCAGAACAACCATGACATTGGATCTAGTCAGCATGGATTTCGGAAAGGCAGGTCCTGCCTGACTAACCTGATCTCCTTTTATGATCCAGTGACTNCCAGAACGAGAGGGCACAGCTTCAAGCTACGCCAGGGGAGGTTTAATCTTAACGTTAGGAAGCGGTTTTTCACGGAGAGAGTAATTGCATATTGGAATGGGCTGCCCAGGGAGGTGGTGGAGTCGCCATCCCTGGAAGTGTTTAAGAGAAGACTGGACGAGGAGCTTAGTGACATGGTCTAGCTGGGGGGTGTAGGGCTGGGTGACCCTGGGCCCCTTCCGGCTCGGAGTGGCCTGCTAGACTGTGAGGCATCTAGGTTGGTATTACGCTCTAGGATGTGCTCTTGGTCACTGTACGGGTATTAGATGGTGAGTTGGACTAGATGATCCTTGTGGGTCCCTTCCAACTCATAATTTTCTGTGTGATTCTGTGTGATTTTCAAATAAACCAATGTATATTTTTTTTAAGTGTGTGGTTAATAGGCAGGAGCTCTGTTCTGGGCATCTGATCCGTGGTGTTTCTCATAGTCATATTACATTTAACAATGTGAATTTACCTTATCAAAAATATTTCATAACTATGAGTATGAGAAAGTGCAGAAATGTTCTTTTCTCATTTTCCCATTTTCTGCCTTCAAGGAGATAGTTTCCAAAGTACCTTAAGGACATAGTTGCTTGATTTCCACTGGCTGTTAAACCACAGTCAAACAGTTGATTTCCCCTCACAAAGTAGGTGGGGAAAAACTATCACAAGTACCTTTAGTTTTACTGAAAGTAACATAACAGGTCTAATATCTAAGTGGCTTAATTTATTAATTATACTCCAGATTTCTTCAATCACGTTATTTTATAAATATTAAATATTTTTAGCTTTTATCTGTAGCATAGGCCACTATATCTAACAAATTCTCTGCTGTTACTCTACCTAAGACTTAAGTGAACCTCTTGAACTTTAAATTCCACTGTCCCCCCTTTTACCCCTATAACTGATTTTCCTGGCATGGGTCCTGATTTTATGACAGTGTACTGGAAAGACTTCAGAAGAAAATGTGAAGAAAATGTTAACTCTTCTGAAAGAAGCCTTTATTTCACGGTCAACGGCTTTCAGGAGTGAGAAAAGAGACGATGACTGATTCAATCACTTCAGTAGTTCCTGACAGTTGTATCTTTTGGTGACTTGTGCTTCTTATAAAATTAGCTGATTCTCACAACATTGCTGTGAACAAAAACCTTCTGTCTATGATCTGGTATTAAATTCAACCTACTTTTATTTTTTAAATTGAAGAATATTAGTAGTGTAATCAGACAAATAACGCATATAGAATATGCTCAAAAATCTTTAAGCAGATTATAGGAATCCATGTTCAGTTTTGAAAGGCCATAATAGGTTACAATCCATAGATGTTTTTGTTTCTGTTATGGACTATATATTTTTATAGAATTTACCTATAATGCTAAACTTAAAGTGAAAGTTACTTGTAGGATGTTTGTGGACAATAATATGCCAAATTTCATCTAACATTAGTATTCAAGCAAACCTTTTCTCCCTGATACTCAATTTACCATAGAGTTATTTCTTTTGGTTTTCTTCTTAATCTACCATGTCATGCTTTCCCAGTAGGTAATTTCAGTAATAAAAAATAACAGAAATTGGGAAATGACTCTCAAAGGAGATCCCTCCAAACCCTAAATAAGTCACATTGTTTAGGAGACCTGTGGGATGTCATTCTACTTGTTTTAAGTGCCTATATTTAAGAACAATGCTTGTCCAATATTTTTACAAGCACAAGGTTCACTTCTTAAATGAAATATTTCTAACTACATGACTAAGAAAATGCAGAAGTATTGGCTTTTCAAACTCCGTTGCTTTGTGCCATGGAATAATACACTTGAGACACTCTAACTATTGCAGAAACAAGCATCCCTGCAGACAATAGAATTCATAGAATTCATAGAATATTCTAAATTGGAAGGGACCCACAAGGATCATCGAGTCCTACTCTTAAATGGCACCACTGCCTCCCTGGCAGAATCAAACCCCTGGTCTCCCACATGAGAGACGGGGACACTCACCACTGTACTAAAGTGGATTTTAATATCAGAAAGTTATTTTGTTATCTGGTTAAAGAGATATGAAACAATGCTGAATAGGTTTTTCATGCTGTGTAAATTTACCTTGAACAGACAGACTTCTTAGAAGTTTCCTCAATATTCAGTCAATAAAGACATTATGAGATGTTGTGTTAGGTATTAGGTTGGCAATAGGTTAGGTTAAGTAATAGGTAATAGGTTGGACTCGATGATCTCTATATTCTTTTCCAGCCTTATAAATTCTGTGATATTCAGGCTAATGTTTCTCTAATCAAAAGAAAGCAGAAAAAATTTGACTGAATAGGAATTAAGCAGAGATAAAATTTCAATAACTCGAGGAAAATGGAAAAGGACAGAGGAACAATCAAGAAAATTCACAATTTAGAATTAACATAAAACATAGTTTGTAGTTGAAAGTCCTAGAAAAAACAGATCTACAGTCTTGCCTCGTTTATTTGTGCTTGGGTTTTGTGTTTGTCTTTCTTCATGGACTGTTTTTCAGTGCAATTTATTCAATTATTTGTGGAGCTTCCTGGTTGATGCACATGCAGTACCTCTACTTCGCTGAGGCATGGCGCTGGCGCTCCCCTGTGGGACAGGAGGACCACAACCTGTGGGGCGTGGGGATGGAACCTCTCACTCATTCCAGTGAGCTGCTGCCCTGGCACTATTCCCAGAGGCGGCACAGGCTGGCTCTAGGACCCAGCACCAGTCCCTGCCAGGAACTGTCCTGGGACTCTATCTAGAGGCAGTGCAGGCTGGCTCTAGGACTCAGAGCTGATCCCTGCTCCATGGCTGCCCTGATGCTGTTCCCAGAGACAGCATGGGTTGCTCTGGGTCTTAGTGCCCTCCTGCCTACCTGGGACGCCGGAGCACCCAGGCACTGCTGCAGCCGCACGCAGGGACCTGTGTGCTATCATGCAGCGCTGGGCAGGAGTGAAGCTCCCAGCTAGGCGCAGAAAGACAAGTTCCTGCATGTGAGCCCTTCTCTGGCTGGCTCCTGGCTCCCCATCAGCTACCTCGCGGTGCTGTGGGTGGCAGCAAAAGCAGCAAAATAATGACCACAGGTAAATCTAGAAACTCCCTGGGCAGGAAGTGCTGAGAATGATTCTGTTTGCTTCCCTGACTTGTCCAAGGGCACGGGGCAGTGCCAGGAACACCCTCTGGCACTCAGCATCTGAGCGGAGTGGGGAATGGGCATGGCTTATTTGCATATTCATGACACGCTTGTGTTCATGGGTTGGGCAATTCACAGGACCCAAGAGGACCTGTAATCCGTGAGTTTTGAGGTATGATTAATAAATTAAGTAGCAATAATGTTGACTAAAAGTATTTCAAGAAAGCCAGGCTTTTATGAGGAAAATTAAAATAGCCTCTTATTGGTGAGTAAGGACATGCTGCTTCTTTAAAGAAAATCAGTGGTCTTGAAGGGGTAATAATGAAATACTAGGAAATATATGCATAAATACATATGTTAGTGCATCTGGAATCACAAGCTTAAAATTACTTTGTTAACAAAAACTCCAGGTTGGCAGATACGTAAAGAATAACTGGATTGGAGAAAGCAAATGGACATTCTAGTAAATTAGGAGCAGATCATTTATTTTTTTAGATTCTGGAGAAACAGGTAATAGAATTCCATTTGTGTGGTTTTGTTTGTGCATTTTATCTGTACAAGGTGATACTTTGTTGAGGGTAAATTTGCAAAGAAACATCTTGATTTAACCTAAAGAAAAAAAAATTAGGCTTTGTAAAGAAGGATAAATTATTAACTAAATTTAGTTCTGATAATTTACTTGAAATCAAGTTCTGTTGTTCTACGTATGAATAAAAACTTTGGTTTTAGGCAGAGTTTTATTCAGTATAGAGGAAAATAAAAGACTTGCATTTCAGTTGCTGTATATCATTAATTCATGCTAGAGCATATTTTCTATGCAGTACAAATTTCAATTATTTTTTTTTTCCCCATCATAGTTTCGCACTGTAATGCCAGAATGATAGACTCCTAATGGGCTCCCTGTAGACACATACAGAAATCATTTTGTCATGGTTATCTCACCTTGTAACTGCACCTAAAACAGTTGGTCTCCATGGTCTTGCATTAAACTGTCATGTCATGTTAAAAACCCGTTCTTTCAGGAAATGGTGATGGTACATCTTGAGTCCTGTGAAAAATATCTACTTTACTGCTCATACTCACTGGTTCTGTAAAGCAAGATTACTTATTTATTAAAGAATGGGAGGGGAAAATATTTTTCAATAGCAGGTGATTGTACAGATTAACTATTTTCTTGTCTAGCTGCCTTGAAATGATCATACCAACATTTTACGACCCGAGTACTAAATTCTCCGGCAATATTTATTTTTCTTTTCTAATTTAGCTTACCTTGATATTCAAGCCATTTCAATGTAATTTTAAATATAGAGTCAGCCCTCAAATCCCATGGTACCCCGGGTCTTATTTCTCCCCTGTGCAGCCCTCTGTCTGCGCAGAGTGGCAACTCATTAATAGGCAAATTTGTCCTGGTCATGCAGTCCCCTCAGCTCCGGAGGGGCTGCAGGGTGTACTTGGAAGTTCCTCGCGTGATATGAGCAGCCAGGGGAGCAAAGGGGGCCTCGTCTGCCCCATCCCCACCTGGGAAGTCCCGGGAATTTTATCAAAGAGGTCCCTGAGCCCCTGCTGGCCCTACAGTGAGTCCTGGGCTTTGGCTGACGCCTCTGTGGCAGCTGCAGTGGGTGGAGGAGGAACCATGGGGCGTTATGCACTGGCAGAGCAGCACCCTGGTGCTGAGAAGAGGAGTTGAGGGCATGCTGCATTCTACAGGAATTTTGCAGGCTCCGGGACGCAGCCTGAAAGGGCCAAACTAGCAAAGTTTAAACCCATGTTTGACTCCAGAATTAAACTTACGTATTTAGGTAGAGTCAAGCCTAATGTGAACAAACTTTTTCCAGAAATTGAGCCTAGAAAATACATGAACTTCAAACTTCTGCTTTCAAAAAAACACATCAAAAAGACAAAAAACCCCTCTGCTTATGTGTACTGTTAAAACAAAAGCTTTGTAGAAAAGGTCACAAAATAACTCATTAAGCTGGAACGTGTGTGGCTTTTGAGCTGGCTGGCAGTCCGATTGTAACATGGGATGCAAACCAGGACAGCATGTGCCAGCGTCTCTCTGCTCCTTTCAGCATGGGGGTTGGGGGGCGACAAAAGAATGGGAGGGAATGCAGCAGGGATTTCCCATTTTGTAACCTCAGCTTTTCCACAATGCATTGTTACTTCTACAGCAGGAGGTTTGTTTTGTTGGTTTTTTAGCAAGCAAGAACTTGAAGTTGATTTTTTTAAGCTCAATGCTACACTAGGGAGGGGTGTACAGCCCCGGGGCCATGCGCCTCTGGGACCATGAGCTTCCAACACTGCACAAGTGCATGTTTAAACGCAGGTTGTGCTGCGCTCAGACCCCCTGCTGCCCAGCCCCCTCCCTCAGCTCTGGCAGAAGAGAGTGAGCAGCTGGCTGTGCCTGGCCAGCCCATTGCCATGGAAATGGTGCTGACACAGTCAGTGGCCAGGCTGGCCCTGCTGCCTCTCATGCGATGCTGCCAGCACAGGCAGGCATAGTCACACCCAGGCACTCAGACCAGTGAGTCCAGGCCAGCACAGGCAGGCACAGCCGTGCCTGGGTGCTTGGACCAGTGACTCTGGGCCAGCGCAGTGGTTTGGGGAGGGTGGGAAGAATTTGCATATTCATGATTGCCTACTTTGAATATTCATACATTTTAGGTCACACATTCACAGTCGTAAAACAAATGTCCCCAGTTATGATTATCTAACTAGATACTAGAATACTATCTATTCCGGTTATCTAACTTCTTATATTAAATACAGCTAAGCTACTCCTCTCAGAGGACATTTACTTGATTTTTAAAAATTTGTGGGTATTCATTTTTCCATGGTTTTTTCTGCTTGTATCCTGATCATATCTACACACCAGTTCACTGAGATCCTAGAATAAATTTATTTTTCTGGTGCTGTAAGAGAAAAAATTACACTAACTCAAATTTTTTGGTTCTAAGGTCAAATCTTTTTTCATTTAATAAATAAATAAAATAAATTTTAGCCACGCAGGTAGAAAGCAGTATCTCTCTGTACCAGCATCTATCTCTATGAGATGGACTACCTTTGAGTACTTAGCAGACAAAATGTATTTTGTACAAGAATAACATAGCTAAGAATGCTAAATATAGTGTACTATCTAGTATGTTCCTTTTTCATTGTAAGTAAAACAACATTCTCTGTCAAGGAAAGTCACATAATTCACGTCAATTCAAAATGACATGTTTGGTGCCAGTCCAGACATGGTCATGGGCAACAGTGTAAATGTCTGTTTGTAGTGAATCTAGATATTGGAGTTTATTCAAGAACAAACCAGATGAGAGCTCTTCCCATAACTGGTTATCTCACACATTTACCCATTAACACCCTTTCAGTGCTACATTTGTCATGGTTTGATGCAGGAAACTCAAGCAAAAAGACATCTAGGCTCATGCTGATTCTCTGCCCAAAGTTATCAGTCTTGAGCATTATCAACCAACCACAGGCCTTGATCTACATGTCATAGCATTTTAATTTTTTTCTTTCTTCTTCACATCTTTCTCAGATCTCTAGGTTCTTGCCACCCTTCTAAGTTCTTTCTTCACAGGCTCACATGCTATTCTGAGTTGGAAGAGACCCACAAGGATCATCTAGTCCAATGCCCAAGAGAACACCCACTCAGAGATTGAACCCACAACTCTGGAGCCATAGGCTCTATGCTCCATCCATCCAAGCCTCCTGTCATCTAGACCATGCCACTGAGTTCATCATCCAGTCTTTTCTTAAACACCTCCAGGGATGGCGACTCCACCACCTCCCTGGCAAGACCATTCCATTGAGGGATGAGTCTCTCTGTGAGAAAGCTCTTCGTAACATCCAGTCTAAACCTCCTCTGGCATAGCTTAAGGCCATGTCCTCTTGTTCTGGTGCTGGCAGTCTGAGAGAAGAGATTTACATCCACCGGTCTGCAACCTCCCTTCAGGTAGTTGTAAACAGTAATCAGGTCACCTCTGAGCCTCCTCTTCTCCAGGTTAAACAGACCCAGTTCCCACAGTTGCTCCCCACAGGGCTTGTTCTTTAGTCCATTCACCATCCTTGTCGCCCTTCTCTGGACCCTCTCAAGCAGCTCAAAATCTTAAACTGGGGAGCACAGAACTGGACACAATACTCAAGGTGTGACCTGACCAGTCAAGATCTTCAACTTCTTCCTTACCAATCCCTTTCTTTATAACACTTCTTCTTGTTTTCAGGAGCTACTGTTTTTAACACCAGCTCTTCTTTCTGAATGCTTGACCACCCTTAGTTCTCAGTTTCAGTCTAAACAGTACTTTTGCAGAAGCACTGCAGGTAATCTAATGGGTGATGCTCCCATGTCATCTTAATTGGAAGATTCAAGACATGTAAATCTAGTTGATCCTGGTGTTATCAAAATTTATGATAGGGTTACATATTCACAGCAGTTAACTAGTTGCAGGCTTTTGCTTGAGATGATTACCCGCACTCAAGTCCGCAATTATCTATGGTCTGGTAACATTTACAATTTTAGCTTATATTTTGGCTTTTTTTTTTAAATTTCTCCTCTGATAATCACATTAAAAAAATTGCATGTGATGAGCAGTTATAAAATTTCAAGGATGTCAATTCAAACAATTTTACCGCTTGAAAATCAACAGTTTGAGCTTCAATTTGCTACTAATATACAGGATAACAAGAAAGGCTTTTACAGGTACGTTAATGGCAAAAAAAGGGACAAGAGCAATCTCCAATCTCTACTGGATAAGGAGGGCAACATCATCACTGGGGATGAGGAAAAGGCAGAGATACTTAATGATTTTTTTGCCTCTGTCTTTAATAGTAAAGACAGCTGCTTACATAATGAAAGGTCTCTTCAAGGGTCTCTTGATACAGTCGATAGAGATGAGGAATGGTCTAACCCCTCTTTAATACAAGAGGAAGATGTAAGGGACATACTAGTACATCTAGACCCTCATAAGTCCATGGGACCTGATGGGCTACATCCTAGAGTGTTGAGAGAGCTGGCAGATGAGCTTGCTAAGCCTCTCTCAATCATCTATCAGAGGTCTTGGCTTACTGGGGAGGTCCCAAAAGATTGGAAGTTGGCCAATGTGATACCTATCCATAAGAA
>WEKX01023033.1:6482-21543 GCA_013390025.1 Pitta sordida | reverse complement strand
ACCGGGAGGAGCCGGAGGAGATCTGCGGGCGGCGCGTCAGGCGCCTCCGGGGTGGAGGAGAAGGAGGACCCGGGCGGGGAGCGCCGCTCTGGGTACCGGTGGCAGGGAGGGAAGAGCTCCGCCGGCATCCAGGGAAGGCGGGGGCAGCTCCGGTGACCTGTCGCAGATCGGCTCATGCGCCGCCGGAGGATGCACGGAGCGCCGGCCTCCCGCACGGAACCGCCGCCGCCTCCTCCCGAGGGCGGCTGCGGGCAGCGGCGGGAGCGCCAGCGGGGATAGGGGAGCCTGGGGAAAGTTGTGCGGGCCGGGCACAGGGCTGCATGCCCCGCGGGGCAGGAGGGCACTGCCGGCATCAGCGCGGAGAAAGTGGAGTTGGAAAGCAGTTTCTGGTCTCGCTGCCGGCGAAGCTCATTTAGCCATCGTTCTGGACATGAACGGGAACTGGGAAAGTAATTCGGAAAAGTGAGTGAGATTCTTTTTTTTTCTTTTTCCCTTTTTTTTCCCTCATAATCCGAAAAGACCCGTTTAAAAGGAAAGCAAAGCCTCCGTGTGCTCCCGCTGCTGGGAGAGGCACGGGAGAGGAGGGCACTGCACAGCGAAACCCTTGCCCAAGCTGGGCGAGGGTGCGGGATCCTGCGCTCGGCTCTCCCCCAACACGATCGTGTACCAAAGCAGCTACTCATGGTAAACAGATTCATCATGCGACAGAGCGCAGGAAGGTGAGAGAGAAGCAGAAACAGAAACTAAGACTGAAAGGAAGAAAGGGGGGAAAAAAAGACCAAGACCGCGAATTACTTCCAGAGAGAGTGGGTGGATATTGTGCAGCAGCGACCTGGGATTTTAGGGGATGCACCCTTACAATTTGCTTCTTTCTAGTCCGAGCTTCCCTTCTCCGGTGCCAGAAATCGGCTGTTCTTGGTTGTAATAAAACAGGAGGAAGAATAAGCAGGAGGGATTTGCTCAGCAGTGCTCGCGGTGCCCAACTGATCTGCGTTAAGGATTTTTTTTTTCTTTTCCTGGTGGATGTTGTTTTCTTGACCTTGATTTTGAGACCTATTAGTTGCATCGCAGTTTTTGTGGTTTTATTTCCTTTGGCGAAAAGTGGAAAGGGGGAGGTGGCTTCGGTGCTGAAAGTTGCAATCCTAATTTTGGAGCCAGCATGTGCACCAACATAGTCTACGAGTGGCTGAAGACCCTGCAGCTCCCCCAGTATGCGGAGTCCTTCGTCGATAATGGCTACGACGACCTGGAGGTCTGCAAGCAGATCGGAGACCCGGACCTGGATGCCATCGGCGTGGCTGNGGAAGAGGCCCGGCGGGGGGCGGCCCCACGGTCCCGGCCCGGCGGGGGGGGGCTGACCGCCTACCCCAGGCTGAAGCTGAAGATCATGATACGGGACAAGCTCGTCCGCGACGGCATCAACCTGAGTAAACCTCCCTACTCCAACAAGGTAAGAGGGTCCCGCCCGCCCGCTACCCCAGCAGGAGCCGTGGCTGCCGGGGCTGGTAGGGCAGCGGGGCCGCTGGACGAGCCCTTCCGCGGGCGGCGGCTGTAGATGAGGGGTCGGGCACGGGCCGGTCCCGTCTCTGCCGTGCACTGGTGCTGAGTGTCTCTAATTGTGCCAGTGGCATTTTCGGAGGGAAACACCTGGGCACCAGCCCGGTGTGAGGAGGAGTGAGGCCAACAAAGGTCAGATCCACGGACCTTGGTGGTACGGCGTGGCGCTGTGTTTTGGGTTTGCCCCTCTTTTTCTTTCGTTAACCAGTTCTTTTAGTCCGGTTTAATTTGAGGCGGGACAGCAGAAATTGGCAGCATGGTTTTAATGGTTTGGATTTTTGTTTGTTTGCTTCTTTTCTGTGAAACTTTTCCATTGTGCTGAAGAGGGATGATTTCTCTTGCGTTTTGCTAGGGGTCATATTGTAGTGTCAGTTTCTGTTGGTGAAATGGTTCATGAAGCAAGTGCTAATCTGGCTGGAGGAACAACTCCTTCTGTTGCCTGGATTTACTTACTGGAAGATAGTAGTAACTGGTGAATGTCAAAACTATTCATCAGCTACTCCAGCACAAGTCAGTCAATCTCACGGACGCACAGTCTGGTGAAAGGCTGGAAAAGCACACGTCTCGAGAGAGTCCATTCAAGATTGATGAAACTTCAATGTTTACCTAATTCTTATCTTTCGAAAAGGTTAATATGTGAGATCCATGTGGCTTGGAAGTTAGAAATTGTTTTGTCTGAAATTTTTGCTGGGTTTCCTGCTGAAAACATAATATGCAGAATAAATTAAACGGTACCATTAAAAGAGTAATACATACCATGGAGGAGAAAATGATTGTTATAGAAACCAAGATATTGTATTGTATGCTGGCTTCAGAGTTCAGAATGAAGTACTTTGAAGTAGTTTGATGACCCATTTTCCTGTATTTTCTTCAATAATTTGAAGTCTCATTTTTCAGAAAGACTGAGCAGTTGCGGTTGACCTTCAACTTGTGGGTACTTTTTACCTCTGAAAAGCTTATGAATGTATGGAAGCAAGGTCATAGGGAGGCCTGCAACTCTGGGTTTACAGAATTGTGAGTAACTAAAATTGAGAATGGGTTATCTGCCGTAGAGGACATGGGTGTGAGCATAATGAGTAAAATTCAACTTGGATAACACTGTGGATTTGCAGATAATAAAACTGTACATTTTAGGATTCAATTTTTTTTAATGCCTTGGTGATAGAAGCACACTAGTCACTTCGCAAGTATAGTGAAGTTGTTTGGTTTGAGATAATTGTTTGTTCCCTTTTCCTGAAACTTCTGGCCAATGACATTATTAGAGACATTGTGTCAAATTTAACATTCATGAACATCTAGTCTTTGGTACAAAATCTTCCAAAAGTTACTGTATCATTTATTCATAGGAGAGTTTTTCTTTTCTTCACCCTTTGAAGTGACTTATTAGGGTGACATCATTAGACTGAAAGTGTCATTACATGTCTGATAGAAAAGAAATTCTACGAAAGTTCTGGCTTATCAGTGTAGCTGCGCCACTACCTACTTCCATAGCTATGTTTCGCTCTTTCCTTGTAACTCTGTGTATTTTCTTAGTTACTAATTCCACATAGCAAGTGGATCTTCTATCTTCCCTCTGAGGTATTTTGAAGATGTGCAGGANGCTCCCCCAGTATGCGGAGTCCTTCGTCGATAATGGCTACGACGACCTGGAGGTCTGCAAGCAGATCGGAGACCCGGACCTGGATGCCATCGGCGTGGCTGTGCCCCACCACAGGCGCCGGATCCACGAAGCTGTGCGGCGGCTGAAGGAGGCGGACGCGACGGCGGCGGGGCTCTACTTCACCCTGGAGCCGCAGCCGCCGCCCCCCGCGGCCGGGCGCTGCCCCCGACGGGTGGGGGGGACGGAAGAGGCCCGGCGGGGGGCGGCCCCACGGTCCCGGCCCGGCGGGGGGGGGCTGACCGCCTACCCCAGGCTGAAGCTGAAGATCATGATACGGGACAAGCTCGTCCGCGACGGCATCAACCTGAGTAAACCTCCCTACTCCAACAAGGTAAGAGGGTCCCGCCCGCCCGCTACCCCAGCAGGAGCCGTGGCTGCCGGGGCTGGTAGGGCAGCGGGGCCGCTGGACGAGCCCTTCCGCGGGCGGCGGCTGTAGATGAGGGGTCGGGCACGGGCCGGTCCCGTCTCTGCCGTGCACTGGTGCTGAGTGTCTCTAATTGTGCCAGTGGCATTTTCGGAGGGAAACACCTGGGCACCAGCCCGGTGTGAGGAGGAGTGAGGCCAACAAAGGTCAGATCCACGGACCTTGGTGGTACGGCGTGGCGCTGTGTTTTGGGTTTGCCCCTCTTTTTCTTTCGTTAACCAGTTCTTTTAGTCCGGTTTAATTTGAGGCGGGACAGCAGAAATTGGCAGCATGGTTTTAATGGTTTGGATTTTTGTTTGTTTGCTTCTTTTCTGTGAAACTTTTCCATTGTGCTGAAGAGGGATGATTTCTCTTGCGTTTTGCTAGGGGTCATATTGTAGTGTCAGTTTCTGTTGGTGAAATGGNGTTGACCTTCAACTTGTGGGTACTTTTTACCTCTGAAAAGCTTATGAATGTATGGAAGCAAGGTCATAGGGAGGCCTGCAACTCTGGGTTTACAGAATTGTGAGTAACTAAAATTGAGAATGGGTTATCTGCCGTAGAGGACATGGGTGTGAGCATAATGAGTAAAATTCAACTTGGATAACACTGTGGATTTGCAGATAATAAAACTATACATTTTAGGATTCAATTTTTTTTAATGCCTTGGTGATAGAAGCACACTAGTCACTTCGCAAGTATAGTGAAGTTGTTTGGTTTGAGATAATTGTTTGTTCCCTTTTCCTGAAACTTCTGGCCAATGACATTATTAGAGACATTGTGTCAAATTTAACATTCATGAACATCTAGTCTTTGGTACAAAATCTTCCAAAAGTTACTGTATCATTTATTCATAGGAGAGTTTTTCTTTTCTTCACCCTTTGAAGTGACTTATTAGGGTGACATCATTAGACTGAAAGTGTCATTACATGTCTGATGGAAAAGAAATTCTACGAAAGTTCTGGCTTATCAGTGTAGCTGCACCACTACCTACTTCCATAGCTATGTTTCGCTCTTTCCTTGTAACTCTGTGTATTTTCTTAGTTACTAATTCCACATAGCAAGTGGATCTTCTATCTTCCCTCTGAGGTATTTTGAAGATGTGCAGGAATGGCACTTTGGGACATGGTTTAGTGGTAGACTTGGCAGTGCTGGGTAACAATTGGACTCAATGATCTTCAAGGCCTTTTTCCAGCTTGAATGATTCAATGATACCAGCATGTAAGATCAAGGCAATTTAAATCTTTGGCATTGATTTCTTCTTTAGCTCACCTTACTTTAATTTGATGGGTCTGATGATAGTGTAGATTAACTGTCAGGGCAAGCTCATCTTATATGGAAAGCATCACTCAGCTTTAATTGGTTTAAATCTTAATGCAATATTTTGAAATAGAGGAGCAAAATTTACTTTCCTAGTTTTATTTCAGGCTGTGATGTCAATGTATTTATTTTGGATAATAAATGCATATAACATCATTTTTTTACAGTAATAGATAATCTTTCCCCATCTCCTCAGTGTGAATCACTTCACATTGTAGCATGTTGTAAGAAACTGTAAAGCTGGCAAGATTTGAGTGTATGTTGCTTAACATGGGTTATTCTGAATGCCACCCACTGTAGCAATCCATCTCTAAAATGGCTTAAAGTGCATTGCAGAAGATTATGTCACTGTACATTATTTTTTGGATGTGGTTTAGAACAAGAAAGATTAAACACTTCATTCTTTCATTTGGGGAAGAGCCATATTATAAGCCAAAAACAAACCTAAAGAAACAACAAAGCCAAGCTATAGAAAACTGTGGCTAAAACTTAAGCATTATACTTTTTATATAGAATATGCAGTGTTCAGGCTTCTACATGTCAAAAGAAACTGGATGTATTCTCTGCAGTACATATGATTAAAGAATCAGCTTGAAGTTTGTGTCAAGTGTTTTTATATGTATTTATCACACATCCTTATCACGTGGGTATTCTGGAGTGGGGCCTGACCACTGGCCTATTTGACATATATTTGCATTTTTCATTCTGCTGAGATAGTCCATTGTTCACATGGAGAATGCTATCTTCTTTTCCTTTTGTACCTATGAATAGAACGTAATATCTATGAAAGGAGGAGCATGCTGGTGTGTATGTAAGTACATATATATACATATGTACTTGCATTTAGCTTTTTTCTTGAATACTTCTTGTGTTCAGTTATCTAGTTGGTCAATTTTTTAAAACAACCCTGAGAACTGGAAATGCTGTTCATCTGGCTTGTTTGGAGCCTTTTGCTACCTGCCTGAGATGTAGATGTGTCAGAAGATCAAAAATGAATATTGGATGTGACTGTGGAAATGATAAAAGCATCCATCTGCTGTCCTTCGGTTTTGCTGTAGTTTCAAATGAAGGGTGGGGAAAAAAAGAGTGGACAGAATACAAATGTATTGGCATGGTAAATTTTAGATCCACTTAATTTGATTACAGTCAGCAGAAATGGCTAACAACTACTTAGCAGAGGTTACTATAAATCCCTTAAAGACGTGCAAACTTGGAATTGAAGCCATATGTGTGGGTGACTTCAGACATGGAGAATTATCATAAGCCATCTTAATTATTTCCATGGAGAATAGAATGAGGCCTCACCTTCTCATATTTCATCTTACATATTTTTCACGTATAAACCAAGGAAGGTAGCTATAAATGAAGAGAACTCTACAGAAGTCAGATTTTGTTCCATGTTGATAATGCTCCTTAATACTCAAAGCCTTTGTTTGAGTTTCTCTACCAAGCTTGATGTTCCTGGCTGGTAGCCTTAGAAGCCTCACAAGAAACTTCTTGTGGATGTGATGGGATTGAATGCCCTTCAAACAAGAACCTGTGGTCGGGTGAAATACTTTGTCATGTCAAAGCATCTAGCTGCTTAAAAAAATGTACCTTTGATGGCTGATGGTGTTTAATTATGAACCTAATTATGACCAAGGTAGAAAGATTATTAATAGTCTTCTGTCATATAGAAGTTTTGGGAAATGAACTGATGGCAGAAGAGAACCGAAATGAGCAGCCCCACTGCAGTCCAGTGAAAATGAATGAATTCAGCACTGACCTGAACCAGCCAGATCAGAGAAGTATAGCCTTTAAGTCCATACAGAAACACTTCTTGCTTTGGTGGGCGTATTTCAAAATGGATTATGCCCATTTTGGGTTTGAGCAGGAGTAAAATCACTAAATGTCACTGTGGTAGGGAAAGCAGAGTAGCGCCTATTTTGTCAATATAAAGACAAGTCGAGTGCCTCATTGTGGAACATGCCAGGAGAAATTTAGTGTTCTATTTATCTTGAATATAGATTAAGTGACATTTAATAGTTTACTGGAATTTCATTACTATTTCTAATTGAAATAAATTGCCTGACCTGTTTCTTGAGGAACTTTATTCAATAATTTTTCATCTGCAGAGAATTGCAAGTACATTAAAAACATACATGCATTAAATCTCCCACACTAATTAAGATGATTTGCTTAGCCTCAGTAAAGTTATTGTCACGTAGATTTCAATATTTATGAGATGGAATAAAAGTGTAGTGTGACATTTGTATGTGTACATGACCTTATTGTCACTTATTGTGCAGTTCATGATTATCAGCACATTTGCAAAGTGAACAGTAAAAATTCAGCTGCGTTTGAGAACATAATCTCAAGAGTTCAAGCAGATGCAGAAAAGTAAAAAGTCAGAGCCAACTGAGTATCTGCTTAAACACCAAAACACTTTTTTTTTTGTTATGCACTGATGATAGAGCACAGATTTGTGGTTCTGATTAAGTCTTTGTTTAATCCTTGCCGCTAGGATATGAGGAATATTTCACATAAACTAAGAGTTTAGAGGTAAAGATGCCAGAAATACTATTTTGAAATACACTGGTTCAAGCTGGGGCTGGATAGTGTAATCAGTGCTTTAAAGAAGTGAATTCAGCGAATTAAAAATACTTTGCTTTGAAGAAATGGCAACACTCACCTATACTAGAATTAAACATGAACCTCTTTCTAAAGACCTGTCTGCTTTAGAATAACTGCATCAACTCTGATTAGCAGAGCGTTCTCAAATATGCCTTGGGGAAAGCTGCCTATTGACAGAAGTACTAGTGCATTAAGTAGTAACAATATTTTCATGGCAATAAATTAGCAAAGCTGCAGGCAATGTTGAGGAAGTGGAAAGATATTTTATATAAGATACCACTGAATTTGCCTTTGACTTCATAACTCTGTTTTCTTTTAAAGAAAACATAGCACCTTGTATATTTGGCAGATGTTTCAAACTCCTGGTTTATTAAACTCACAGAAAACAAACTGGGAAAGATTTTGTTTCAATCAGACCATTAAGGCAAAATGTTGCAAAATATGAATAACACAGTACTATGTTGTATTTGCATTTGAATTGTTCCTGACTATTTTAAAGTTCATTCAGTTTCCTCTGGACATGTTGAATGCAAATCTTCATGCGTTTCACCATCTCTCAGTTTTGAGAGGAGGGAAGATCTCACTATGGTGTTTTATAGATGGAGTTGTGAGAGAGAATAGTATCAACTCCTCAGCTTTCTTGCCCACTTTCTGTGATTGTGTTGGTCACATTGTTGGCTGGCAGAGGAGAAACCGAATGTGTAGTTTCAATCTCGAAGGAACTGTGAGGACTGAGCTTTGTAAGGGGGATCCTTCTTGCATCCTCCACAAGGCTCTAAGTTTGAAGGAAAAGCTAAACTTACAGATTCCTGGCAAAAGAGAAATGCCTGGCCTCTGGTAGGCTTTTGAAGTCTTGAAGGCTTTTTTCTTCCCCCAAAGGACATGATTCAGTTAGAGCTCTGGTGTACAAATATGAACTGAATTTTCCCACCTAATGTGGGGTTTTGTGTAAATACTGCACCTCAACAGGGACAGCACCAGTGGTGTGATGAAAGTCTAACTACAGGTTGCACTCCCACACACCCATAACCTGTGTTGTTTTTAAAAAGTTTGGCGATCATAAGTCTTTCTGGAAAGAATACACATTTTAGGAAAATATTTCTGTTGATGCTCCCACCCCCAGAGCTTCTGTCTCTGCCATATTTAGGATGATGAAGCCCGTACACACAACCATGTGTGAGGAATACTAAAGAAACCAATGTAATTTCTCACCAAAAAGTCATCTTGTCATCATTGTTTCTAGTTTTGCTTATGGCCAATATCGTTATTTCACGTATTCCATAATATATAGGTATGACATCTGTGTCCCTTATTCCAAATGTGAAATTGAAGAATTTGTCTAAAATTATGAAAAATTTTAGACAGATGAAACACTGGGACCCAGTACTGTGGTGTTATTGTCCGTTGCCTTAGAATTAAGAGTAAACTTGCTTAAGTGTAAATAACAGAAAAGTGATTAAGAAATAACCAGTTAATCGGCTATATGGCTATTACTCTATGTTCATATGTCATTATGAGGGGTCCTTGTCCACTAAGGTATATAGATCCACATGTATAATCTGACATATGCTAACAATCATTACAGGATTTTTGAGAAGTGCAGCAGAAGGGTTTGAATTTACAGGACTATTGTTATTGCATATTAGAAATAAATGTATTAGTATATCACTTACAGGAGCTTGCTTACTAGTTCAAAAGCAGAAGAGGAAGGAATGTGTTAAAACTAGATTGTAGGTTCAACTTTTAAATTCCATGCTTTGTCAGTTTGAATGAGCCCCTCTGCTTGGTGTTTGACAAAGCTATCTGTTCAATCTCTTTGTCTAGGCTAATATGACATCTCATATTGATGTGCTTATCTTGACAGATGTGGTAGCTTGTACACCCTGCAGGAAACATCTTTTAATAAAAGAACACGATATCTTTATGTTTAGCAATGCCATGTTATTTTGGGAATGGCTGTGCAGCAGAAAGGAGAGAGTCGGGTGAACCTTCCCTGACACTGGCAGTCTGCGAGCGAAGCTGGCCCAAAACTGTCTCCAGTGACTCATCCAGCCTCTTTAGTTTGTTACTTGCAGATAGTTTTCTTACGATTTTGCAAAGCAAAAGAGAAGTGGTGTGTCACATGAAACACAAGTAGAAGGGCCTTCAAACAGTGTCTCATGCTCATTCTCACAAACTCAGCAGGATGGGTATGACGGTGATTCATATCTCTCATGGGAGCCTTGCTCTTCCAGTTGGTCTCATTCCCAGTGAAGTCAGTGGGGGATTTGCCAGTAATTTCATTTGATGCTGGGTTTGGCATGAAGTGTTCAAATTTAAATCAGCTAACAAGCATACCCTTACCAACCGTAATTGTTGTGGTGGGGGAGAACAGGATTACATGAGATGAGAACAATAAGAACAGCAGTAGCATTAAAGAAAATGCAGAACTTTTCAGTGTTTTAAATATCACCATTAACAGCTTGAACAGCAGTGAGGCAGACTTTTGAACATAGATCTTACACATCTATGCTACAATAAATGTTTTGTAAATATTCTCTGAAACCTCTACTAATGTATATTGTCTGGAAATAAGTACACATAGTGGTTTACAGCTGTCCTCTCAGTAACTTTAAGTCGGGGAGAAATGTGATCAGGTACAAATGTATGTCTTTCACATGTTTGTTTGTTTTTCCTCAGAAGAATTGCATTGCTTTTGAGGAAACACAGCCTGAAGCTGTAATGTGGTGTTATCATTGTATATGATGTCGGTAGAAACTTTTTATGGTGAAATAAATCTGTTTCTGATGTCTCTGCTTCAAAAACCACACAGTAAATTGGGCATGGTTAAGAAAAGAGTTAAAAAGTTGGGGGGGAAAAAAGCCCTTGCCTTTCAGTCAAGGATTAAGGAAAGCTTGTACTGTTTTTTTCTCCCAGAGTTTTAGTTAAGTGGCCACTTGGCCATGCTTTCACATACATGGAAGGAAATATTTTTATTAGCAGAAAAAAGCATTGAGAACTTCCGTGACTGAGAGCTGGAGCTAGGCTTTTCATGCTGTGAAGAAGGCCAAAAGCCAGTATAAACCAAAAACTTAATAAGTTAATATTCCATAGAGGGAAAAAGCCAACCAACCTCCAAACAAAATTAGGAGTATGTACAATTTTTGCATCAGGGCCCTTAGTCTGTGGATAGAGGAGGTTGCTGGAAGTGACTCCTCTGCACTAGCAAGTTCGTGTCCCTTGGGCTCTACATCTCCCAGCCCTGTTGTCCTAGGGCCCTCAAGCTAAGCTACCCATTCTCTTGACTTCTCCTAAACCATCTCCCCTAAGTCTGCCTCAAGGCACAGTATCTTCTTCCCTAAGAGCAATCTCTCCGCCTCCCTAGAAGGTACATATTGTATCTTTGTTCTCCCTGATCTTTTTCCCTCCCAATGTAGATTCTGTATGAGTTTAGTTCTATCTCTCTCTCTTCTACTGCCCCAGTGTCTCAGGCTGCAGTTTGAATCCTTCTCTCTCCTTCCTCATGTTCTGATGATAAGAGAAACTTTCCTATTCAGGAGAGTGGGGCAATCACTTCTTTCCCGTTTCTGCTCAGTGTCCCCAGCTGCTTTCCAACTGACCAACACAGGTGGCTGAGCCCAGATTGTTTTCATAAAAACCAAAGGTCTAAACTTTGATCTCAAAAATTTCAGTCATAGAACTGCCACAAGAAGCAGTTATCCAAAGTCCCTCTAGCCTCAATTCTGTGGCAGAAAGAAAGGATTGATCTAGGAAAAGAAGGATGCGTATTAACTTTTGAACATATGTATGCGACTGACTTAGTCTTTTTGAAGCAAAACTCAGTGTGTTGTTAAATCAGGTTGTAACCTCAATGCAAAATGCACTAAATGCAAAAATTTTGAAAGGCTATTTTTTTTCTTAATTCTTTAGTGCTAACCATGTTTTCGTTAAAAAATCGCTTCTAATTGAAGCATTTCTGATTCTAGTCCAGTTGTTTATTATTTGCCAAAATGTTTTTCTTCAACTTTTATTTAAGCCTATTCTAGTAATAACTGCTTGTGTTGTACTTCATTGAGACTGTTTATTCAAATGCGTCTGTGAACTTTTGTTTACTTTGTAATTAAGATTTCCCCCTAAATATCCAACTGTTAGTTTAGCAGGGGATTTTCACAGTTAGGGAATGAAAAGTACCACAATAAAGAATCATCAAAAATCAAATGTAGGTTCAGAATATCTATCATAGATCTTCATGTACTAGTTCCTAAGCTAAAAATTTCAGCCCCAAAATTAAAACAAGTGACTATTTCAGCCTCCAAGTCTACATTCTCTATTGTATTAAACCAAATATCAGAAGGGAATCTTATTTTAAAGCACTAACCCAAAGAAACTAAGAGTGAAAATTAATAAACTGTAGAAATTACTAATCAAGAAGATTTGCTCCTTTTAAGGTGTTAACATTTAAAAGAGGAGAAAACCAAAAATAAGGAAATATGATAAACCAAATACCAAGACTCCTAAATAAGATCTTGCCAAGAGGCTATTTCAGAGAGAATTTTAACATACACTTGGTATTTACAGTGTTAAAAATAATTTTCTGTAGTTTGTGAAGTAGGATGGAGCAAGAGGAAGTTTGACAAGAATACCACTAGCTGGTTTCTGTCCAGCTCTAAACATTACATGCAGTAGTGATATACTTCGTGCAGCCAATGGCTAAGAGTAATAGAATGTGTGTGTGTCATTGCCAGAAATGTCAAAACCAAACAAAACCCCAATAACTCATTTTGTATCTCTTTAAGAAGTANAAAACAAAACCTTCTAAAAACTAACCTATGACACATCATTAACCCTAGCAAAGGTTAAGGCAAGATTCTTCAAAAAGGTTAACTTTATTTCACAGAATATTCTGAGTTGGAAAGGACCCACAAGGATCATCGAGTCCAACTTTTAACACTGTCTCTGTGGCGGGAATTGAACCCGGGTCTCCCACACGCCAGGTGGGGACACTTACCACTGTACTAAAGTGGATTATTTTTTCCCAGACTTGTGGTCTAAAAATTCAAGTGTTTGATACAATGTTGAAAAATTCTCCTTTCAGCTCTACTTTGGGGTCTTGATGCAGTAATTCCCCAGGAAAAATATTTTATTCTCTTTGGTAGAAAGACATGTGCCACCAAGTGAAAGGAACTGACTTAATTGCTATCAGGCAACAGTGGAAATCAGCTGAGTCAGGCTTGTGCTCTGGGTGCTCCCAGGCTAGTGGTCTCAGTTCTCATTTATTTCTATGAATGTGAATAGCACTGGAGAGGAATGAACTATTTGGTGATATTTTCCAAGGGAGTTTTGTTTGCAATGATCCTTGTCATAGGTAAGTTTTATGCATATCAGTGAAAGTAGAGATTGTCATAATAAGAGGTAGTCTGAATCTCTTGTGGAAGTTGTCTTGTAGCAAGTATGTGCTAGTTTGAGTGCTCTACTTTTTATAAGATGTTTTATCACTTATTGATTGAGGTATTTATTTCCCCGAGGGATTATTTCATCATTGAGCTAGAAATATACTTAAGAGAGATTTTATATTCTAAACTTTTGTGTATTAAAAAGAACTGCTTATGCAACTTTTATATTCATTAATTCCTATGGTGTCTAACAGGAAATAAGCGATTGCAGTATATCCTTCTTTTCCTTGTGTATGATGGGCTTGGGTTTGGAAGGAGCATGGTTTTGTCTGGAAGAACTAATTGTTTTCATAGCACTTGTTTTATACACATTTCAGTAGCTGAAATGGGTGTAATAGTTAGTATTACTGATCTCATTCTGGAAAATAAGGCAGAAATTCCTTTGTGCCTAGCACACTTCTTAGAGGTGTGAGGAAATGAGCATCATCATCTTAGTAAGAAATGGTAGCTTTGTACTTACAATGAATATGAATTATATTCAAGATGAAGATATTGAAGGAGTTGCAGAAGTTTATTTTTCTTTTTTCTCCTTACCTCTTTTGTCTTATTTACCTCGTAAAACATCTTTTTCTAATTTGAATTTGCTATACAGCTAGAGAAAAAGTAATTTGATCTTATTAGTATATTCTACCTTTGCAATCTTCTATTTTCTGTTGTTTTCCTTCATCATTTGTACAGCATGATATTTTTCAGTTCAGAAGTGTCTAATTTTAACTTTTCAAGATGTGTTATTTTTAACTGAAGTGGTAGCATTGTTTTTCCTTCAAATCAATCATGTATTTAAATTCTACTCTTTTAGAGTTGGTGTCTTTAAAATGACTTTCAGAATGACTCAGCTGTTTTCACTAACACCTTGCTACTTTAGATAGCCCTTCCCACAACTTATATCTGTTCTTTGGCAGGGTTTTTTTTTCTGCTACCCTTTCTTTTTTCCTTCTTCTTCCATCTCCTCACTGGTATTTGCTGATGTATCGTTTTACTCCTCTGGCTCCTGCTGACAGCAGATTAAATTCCATTCTAAATGGCATTGCTTTTTACCTGTCCTTTATTTTAGTATGTGTTTGTCTTGCAAGGTGTTCTGTTCCCCCCAAAAAACTGACAAAAAATTCTAGACTCTTTCAGATAATAATTATTCAGGTAACTATTAGTGGTTATGTATATCTCTTGGACAATGAATGTCCAATATGCTAACAAAGAAGTATTTAGGTTTCAGTATTACCTGGGTTTTGGGGCATGTATGACTATTTTAAACTGTTACCAAAATACCTAAAACCTAGACCTAAACATACCTGCATACCTGAACTTTTTTATACTTTCCTGTGCTCTGCTCGTTATCTGCTTGAAGATGAGATGTACAGAATATGTACAGTAATACCTTGCTGAATTGCGACCCCTCCATTGCGACCTCGCTGGTTTGCTAGAAATTTTATCCGCAGATCTGCCTCAGTGTTTCACGGAGCTTCCTGGACGATGCAAGCGCAGAGCCTTTGCTTCGCTGAGAGGCGGTGCCAGCGCTCCCTGTGGGGCAGGATGGGCCCAGCCCCACCGGAGGTCACGTGGTGCCTCTCACTCTTGTGGTGTTTGTAGTCCCTGCCCCGCTCCTGTGTCTCTCCATGCCCGGTCCCTACAGTGGAAGGCTCACGCCAAGATATGCCCCATGTGGCTGCTGAGACTCAGTGCAGCACTGCCACAAGTCATGCCCTCCCCTGTTACTCTAAGCCCAGCCAGGGGACTGACCCCCACCCGGCACGTGTTACAGTTTCCATGGCTACAGGTGGGGAAGGCAGTGTAATCTGTGCTTGGCGACTGCGCGCCCGGCGCACCCGGTGATATCATAGCCCCAGGAAAAGTGCCCCACGAAAGTGGGGCTAGGCTTGTTGCGGTGGGGCA
Organism: Pitta sordida; assembly: GCA_013390025.1. Taxonomy (NCBI): domain Eukaryota; kingdom Metazoa; phylum Chordata; class Aves; order Passeriformes; family Pittidae; genus Pitta; species Pitta sordida. Next base: position 6,668 of record WEKX01023033.1, on the reverse strand, counting down.
AGTGCTGTGTGCTAGGGTGGGGCAGCATCAGGACGTACTCACAAGTTTAGGGTTTCCCAGGTTCCAAGAGTGCTGACCAGAGCCCCAAGACACCCTTTCCCTGCCGTGCAGGCAGTGCAAGCGTGAGCAGTGGCAGCAGACCAGCGACAGCTGCAGAAGCAGCAACGTGTCCGAAGAGAAGCCCAG
>WEKX01022983.1:44205-54777 GCA_013390025.1 Pitta sordida | reverse complement strand
CTTTATTACAGCTTAAAATGGGATGATTATTTACTTTATTGGGAAAACACCGGAAGTCACTTATTCCAAGACTCACTTAGGCAAATCAATTTCCCCTGAGAAGAGATAGATTTCACAGGAAGACATATTTGAACATGTAAGATTAACATTTACCTTCCTGAAATTCCTCCATAGCTGTATCATTCAGATATTCTTCCAAAATATACAGAACAAGATCTCCAAGGATTAATTGCTCATTTTCCTAACATGATGCTCTTCTGTCCTGCTGATGCAGCTTTTGCAACTGTTGCTTGATAACCAGAAACAATGTATAAAACTTTGTTTCAAAATTTTAGAAACATTGCTCTGCCCTCCATTATTTTTTTTTACCCATTTAGGCAGAGTTGGCTTCATAAAAAGCAATAGTATGGAAAATAGAGCATGAAGGCTTTCTAATACGATTTATTTTGGAAAACTAAGGCATAAACCATCTGCTGTCAAAGCAGTCATCAGAAATATTAATGTAATATGTAGCATCTGGTCGCATCTTGCACCCTGTTAGAACCACCCCACCCCCCACCAAAGAGTCAGCAAACTGTATGTGGAATCCAACCTTCAAATGAAGCTAGGAGCTTTTGACACCCTTAGACCAGATTTTGTACCTAGATACCCAGCAGACACAATACCTTTAGGTGTTCACTGCAGTTACAAAACAGTAGTTACAGCATTGCAGGGATGGATTGGAGAAAAACACTGACACTCAGGTTAGTTAAGAGCCTTAACTCAGAGTTTGTTTTACCTGCTTATCNTGCTTGTTTGGTTGAATAATTGCTATTTTTCTTTAATAACAAATTACTATAAGAAAAATCTCAAACACTTACCTACATTGTATCTCTACATAGGAAGTGTTGGTGATATCCTTTTAGTTCTGAATAATTGCTGAATAAGCCCCCACATACAGTGTCTATTACGCTTCTTAGTGTGAAATAACGAGCATCATTCCATTCCCATTTGAAACTTCTCCTAACTATTAATTTTCTGGTTACCCTCTGCAGCCAGATCTAATGTCATCCAGCAGTTATCACCTTATAGTGCTGCAGCTGTACCTAATGTGTCCACACAGAAACAACCTTCCAAATTGCTGGTGATATGGACAAGAGCCATTTTCCCCAGTCTGTTTCCAATGAAACACTGGGCTCTTGCGCACAAAGTGTGCATTTATGCTGATTAAGCACCTCTTTTTAGTGAACAGAGTGTGCACAATCAAGCATATTTGTCTGAAATACAGAAGAACAAATTGGTTTACTCTGTTAAAAGCTTTGATCTGGCAGCTACAGATAAGGGGTGGAGCTAAAAGAATCCACAGTGCTGAGAGATCCTGATTTACTTTGGGCCTCTAAAGCAGCATGCTAAGAATAGGCAGTAATTTCTTCACTAGCACTAACAAAGCATTGAGTTCTTGAGGGTAAGATGCATTATTTTTCCTAATAACTTCGCTTCTTCATATGGCCTTCCCTTGGTAGTCTGACACAAATGGGCTCCTGAATTATCATTATGCCAGATGTTACTGCAAAATAGGCTGCCGTAAGACAAAATACTGTAGGATCTTCACAGATTTCAGAGATTCATTAAGATACACTCAGAAAAGAAACTCGGCCCTTTTTCCAAGGTGTGTTTTACTTTCAGATGTTATTCATTTTTGTGTCTGGATGAAGCCAAAAGAGGTAGCAATTAAAAAGAGTATGTCTATATTTTAAATATTCTTTTAGGATGTGCCTGTCATCCTCAGAATTGGAAATAGTAAAAATATTGTGTTCTGTCCGAAGTACAGCTGCAAAGATAATAAAATTTTTAAATGATCGTTAACTTGAAACCAGGGCAATGATTTAGCTATAATCCTCAAAATTACTGATCAACCCTTTTTACGGAGTTAGTTACTGTAACATGAAATGAGGAAATAGTTTCTTGGATGAGATAAACAACCAACCTGTTATCATTGCAAATTTGAAGTGCACAACACAAGCAAATCAGCTTCTTACATTCCGTTTAAAGCAGTTACCATCAGTCTTACTGTTTAACTCCATCTGACCATGTCTCTATTCCTGCTTTTCTTGTCTTAAAAATGCAAAACAATTATCCTTCTGCCCACTTTTTTAGCCATTTGTCATATTTGCAGTTGTTGCAAGAAATTTAAAGGTAGAGATTGGTTTACTTAGGTGTTTTGGTTAACAAAGGTCAAGAGGATTGGGTTATAAATATGTGAATCATTAATTGTAGTGCATTACTTTTACTGTGTTGCTGAGAATTGCACAGGAGAACAGAGATTAAATACTTGCCGACAAGCTGCAATGGTTTTTCCCCTACGTTGGAATTAACTCAGCCCTGGTGCAAGAAGACATCTGCTCAGTTGTATCAGTTGCTTCTGCCAGCCTCTTGAATATCCACTAAAAAATAGTGTTGAGGTTTCTGTGATTGGAGTCCTTGCCTTTCACAGAACAGAGCCTTGGAGTAAAGTGCCATAGTATCACATGTTGTGAGGGTATCAATCTGCCGTTTCATCAGGTGTTTTAATACATACATGTGTTTATAAAAGAAGATGATCAACTGCGCTAGTTCTTGCAGGAGACTTTAATCTGCCTGATATCTGCTGGGAACTTAACACAGCAGAGATGAGACAGTCCAGAAGGTTCCTAGAGATAGTTGATGACTGTTTCTGGATGCAGCAGGTGAGTGAGCCTACCAGGGGGGAGGCTGTGCTTGACCCATTGTTTACAAATAAGGAAGGGTTGGTTAGTGATATTGTGGTTGGAGGAAACCTGGGAGGTAGTGACCATGAGATCATAGAGTTTTCAATTGGCAGTGTGACGAGAAAGGGCACGAACCAAACCTCCAAGCTNTGATGAAAGAACTAGCAGATGAACTCATCAAGCCACTCTCCATAATTTACCAACAGTCCTGGCTTACTGGTGATGTATCACAAGACTGGAAATTGGCTGCTGTGACACCCATTCACAAGAAGGGCAGGAAAGATGATCCACGTAATTACAGACCTGTCAGCCTGACCTCAGTCCCAGGAGGGGCTACAGGGGTTTTTCATCCTGGAGGAGGGGAGGCTCAGAGGTGACCTCATTGCTGTTGCCAACTACCTCAGGGGAGGTTGCCGCCAAGTGGGCGAGGATCTCTTCTCTCAGGCTGACAACAGCAGAACGAGAGGACATGGCCTTAAGCTACGCCAGAGGAGGTTTAGACTGAATGTTAGGAAGAGGTTTTTCACAGAGAGAGTGATCGCTCATTGGAATGGTCTGCCCAGGGAGGTGGTGAAGTCGCCATTCCTGGAGGAGTTTAAGAGTAGGCTGGATGAGGCATTTGATACCATGGTTTATACAGTGGGTTGGTGTTGGGTTACAGGTTGGACTTGATGTTCTCCGAGGTCTCTTCCAACTTTGCTAATACTGTGATACTGTGATACTGTGATACTGTGACTTTAGGCAGATCTAGGAGCTCATAACCTTCTGTGACTAATCCCCAAGCATTCAACCCATGAACCTTCCCACTGAGTTCAGTGGGAAGAATTCTGAGTCTAAAGTGAACTTTATGATTTATGATTTGCATATTGACATCTGGGTACATGATAGATAAAAACCCAAGTCTCAAAATTAAGTCTGTAAACTATAGATCAAACCTCTTGCTGATCAGGTTTCAAGGACAGATCAAGGACAGCCTATGACTTTTTAAATTGCGGTGGTTTTTCACTGAGTGCATTCATACAGTATTAATGAGGGTCAGGATTGGGGCAACACTGATAGAGCACTATTGCAGTTAACATACTCCATTTCTGAGTGGAAGTTTGGAGGTGTTTTGGGGCTGACGGGTAAATACTGACCGAAGAGCAAGCTTGAATGGCACTGAGCTCATACTGCTGAGATATCCATGCCATGCAACACTTGATGCATGTACTTCCTGTTGCAGAAGAAGGACATCCATCAAGAACTACTACTGAAGTAGTAGTTAAGTATGTAAGTATTTAGTATGTACGATGTTTTCTTCTCAGCAGCAAGATTAGCGCTCGAGGAAAACTTGTAAAAGCAAGCAATGAAAGCTTATAGAAAAGGCAAGGATTTCAAAGTACCTGGGTTTGTAAAAGCTAATAGTGAGACCAGTGGTAATGTTTTGGCATTCAAATGCAACTAGCAACCTTTGACTCTATGCCAGTTCAGCACTGGGTGTGAAGGTCTTGGCAATTTGCCTTGACTTCACAGCATTTTTAAGTCTAGAGACAGAGAGCAGATACAGAGTGCAGAGACCTGAATATTAAGAAGGTTTTATAAATATTTTCTGTTTCTCTTTTCTATTTGCAAAAATTATTAATGTCTTCAGTGACTATGGAGGATCTAACTCACAAAGATTAGGTTGGCAAAACAGCCCACATCCCACATTTCTTTAAAAGTGGTACTTAGAAGTGTCGAACTGGAGTTTGTCCTCCCTTTACAGACAAAATGTTTACATTTTTCTATTGCCAAGAAATGCTATTTGATGTGATTTTCAGGAAGTGACCTATCTTTTCAGCTTGAAACAGAAAACTTCCTTTTTAAGAGACCATATTTCTTAATGTCTCCCCTTTTCCCAGAAATATCAGGATTGCCTAGAGTGTCTGAAAACAGATGGTCAAAGCTTCTGAAAAGTCAGAGCAATTAAAATTACAATACTGTTCATTGTTCAACAAATTCACTACATCAGGTTGTTCACCATGATGCTTCAATCAAAGTAATTTTAGATTCAAGAGGTGCATTTCCAAATCAGTGGAATTATTTTGTTTATATGTATGAGTTTTCTCAATTGGGATTAAAATCTTACATATACAGTCGGGTCTCCTGTAACATGGACCCACAGTCTCATTTGGGACCTGTGCAGCCCAACTTCTGCATTGAACAGCAGCCGTCCCCCAGCCGCCACCGCGGCCCCGGCTGCCGCCACAGCCGGTCGCACATGCGCAGTTGCGAAATGTGTCTCCAACATCGCTAAAAAAATCACACTGCTAAGATCTGAAGCTGCAATATGGGGGGCGTGAAGTGCAAGAGGGCTGACTGTATATATATGCGTATATATAAAATGAATGGTATGAATTCAGAAGTTCTCTCACTAATGTTTCTCACAATTTCAATTAGCAGTTGTAAAAGTATCTTTGAGATTCTGATAATTATTATTTTGCTCAGAGGTCATTTTCTTATCTGCTGTTTAAGGCTGCAGTCCTCCTCTCACTCAGAACTCTACATGGAAGGTGAGGAAGGGTGGGTTGTGCTTCCAGCACTGTAGCCACAGACCTTTACAGCAGAAATTCAGGCAAAGGAGGTGATCTAAGAACAGCAGGGTTAGCAGAGGCAAAGCCTGCTAACCTCAGATCACCAGCATGTGAAAGGATTCCACCAGTCCTTTACTTCTTGCTTTTAGTACCACACAGGAAGATAGTGTGGAAACTGTTACAGGCATAACTGAGAGCAGTAGTGTATCCCATAGTCTGTCAATACACATGCCTTTTTCTTCCGATGCTGGCTTCGAGAAGCAGCAGGGACATTGATTTCTCCACATTGGCAAATTCTATATAACCTGTTTTGTACTATTTATACTATTTTTTTTGTTCCCCTACATGTCTTGAATAGGTTTAACAAACGAAGCTTTTCCTTTAAGCTCCGGTGAACTTTACTAAGATACTCAGAAACTGTGTCAGAAGCTTTAAACAGTCTTTCATTGGGCACCATAATTCCTTGTCTTCAAAGAAGCACAGACACATTGTCAGTAGCTGTTCTTGCTCTGTATCACCATCAGACTGTGTGACATATTAACTTTAAGGCAATCTAGAGGTTTTATTTGCTGAAAACAGATCTCTTTAAATATTGACCTCTTTAAACATTATGGACAAACATGCTAGAATTGATGATGTAGGGATTGCAAAATAAATTACTGTTTAAACCATGGAATTTGCAACATGACAATTCAGAGCAGCTGTTGGACCACCTCTGGCTACCCTCTGGAAAGTGCTCTCATCAGCTGTGATATTAGTACTAACAGTGGTTTGAGACTTATTCCAGGAAGCTTTATTTATTGGTTAGGTAATTGGTAATAGGTTGGACTCAATGATTTCTATGGTCTTTTCCAACCTAATTAATTCTGTGTTTCTCTGATTTACAAATAAGCATACTGATTAATTGCTTTAATGACTTCCAATCCACCTCTTGTTGTTTGTTCTCTGATGTGTGGAGTCAGTTCTCTGTGAAAAATAAAGTGACACTGGTCATCTGGACACATTGAAAATGAAAGTATATAACTCAAGAGGTTTAAAACTTCAGTAGCAAGGTTTGTATCTCAGTAATTTCCTCTCCAGGTAGAAATTATTAGTCAAGTTTTTGGGGAATTCCAATCACTTTGACATTTGTGTCTGTATTGGCTCAGCGAGCTTGCCCAGATCCAATTGCAAGTTTTGTGGGTCATGCACCTTGCTTGAGGAAGGGAGCACAAATTCTAAGTCATTACCTCCCACTGTGGCCTTTCCTGCCAGACCTGTCTCCTTTTCACTACACTTCAAAAAACAAAAAGAGCTATTCTCCATCAAGGTTTAGAAGCATGTAAACAATGCTATAGTTGTATGCCATACACTAAATATGTTTTATTTCAGTTCAGAAACAATTGTTTTGCAGGCAAATTTACCTATAATCCAGTAGGAAACTTTTTAACAAGCAAAGAATTTACAAGACCTTACCCAGAACGCGCCTACTGCAGTATGGAAAACTGATGGCCTGCCTTCAGTACAGTGTGATAAACCACACTTTTGCACTGTGTTTTAGGTGAGACAAGAAGCACATCTTTGAAGCAAACCACCTGATTTTTCCCACTTACTGTGCTGCAGAGAGGTCTTGAAACATGTTTTCTGGATTACTTGCAGGTAACCCTAACCCTGAGTGTTCCAACCAGTAATGAGTCTTCTGTTTAGAGGTCAGACCAGAATCAATCTGAAGTAAAACCAACTGAAATTAATATATTGTAGAATACCCAATCAATTGTTTTACTGTATAGATCCATTCCTACAGTGTTAACCTACTTGTCAATATATGCATAGCCCAAATTGTCCTAATTCGTTACCATTTCAGCTGGAATATGTATCACCTTTGGTAGGTGTTGACTAATTAATAAAGACACTAAGAAATGGAAAAAAACCCAAACACCAAAGCAACACAAAGTAAATTGTCCCTGGTTTAAAATAGGTGTTTAACTTCTAATATTTTTTCTTCTGTTACTGCAAATCTTGTGAGAGAAACACTGGGCTTCCAGCCACAGGCAGGATTAAAGCTCAGATGACTTAGGTCAATGTGACTTCAGTGGGAAAAAACCTACCTATCCTAGAGGAAGATCTACAAAACATGTATTTTGATATAAGCACTGACTATAAATTCAAAATTTGAATGTAGGTTTTTAGTGACTGCAACAAGAATACTATGCCAGGATAAAATACAAGATTCACCCAGCTGTTTTCTGCTCTTCATTCCAAGCCTCCAGTTTTACTACATTAGTTGTGGCAGGCTGGAAGTATTCCTGGTGCCATGGGAAACAGCAGCTTCATCCCGCAGAGCTCCACAGAATGTGAGCCAAACCCCTACACTTTAGGTTTTCCTGTGAATACTAGATGTTTCTATGTGTATCCCTCCTTCTGTCTACATGCGTATATTCTCAACTCAGGTAACATTTGGAAACTATTTCTGCCTCAAAGTTTACATTTGTCTCCTCGTATTTAAGGACTCTGGCACTGATCTTCTTTAAATTAAGAACTTTGGTAATACCTCATATTTTTAAGGAAGTTTATCCCAGGCTGCATTCTAACTAGCAGTATTCCCCTCAGTGGAAGCTGCAGACTAGTTCTCCATGTAAAGATTCACATTTGTATCTTAGGTTTCCAGATCCCATTTCTAAGTGAAGATTGTTATTACTCTTTGAGAAAGAGATTCCTCTATGGCGCAGTTACTTAGATGCCTTCCCCATTCCCCATCTCCAAAGATTCTTGGTTTCTATCCATCTCTTGCATTACTACTACCACCACAAAGTCTTGGTATGTCAGGGAATTTATTTCTTTTCCTGGTGACCACAGAGTTGAATACCTTCTTATCAAGTGCATCTGGAAGCAGACAACTCGACTGCTTGAATATAGATATTGTTGAATATATATAAACTGGAATTTTACGAGGACTAACTGAATTTTATAATTTAAGTGGAAGATTACAGTCAGCTGAACTGACCTGGAATGACCTACAGAAAAAAGACGCAGGTTAATTCAGCTGTAAATCCATCCAGAATTACACAGCAGTGACTGTCCAGAGGGATCTGGTGATCTAAGTAACTCCTGAAAATGTAAAAATTCTATAATGGACATGACCTTCCAGAGAGTATAAGCTGGTATGGGAAACGTATCATATGACTGAAAACCCCGCAGCCCGAAGTTGTATGTGAACATGAAGCTGTTGATCCTCTTAAAAAAATGCAACTTTCCAACAAAGAGCTAGGACAAAAAGTCTTGGGTTTAATTTTCTCAAAAGAATTGGACCCCTAGCAACCTTGAGCAGATTGAGTAGTGGTTCCACTCTTGAGTCCGCGACATATTGGATGAGGTGCTTATAGTTTTCCTGCCATCATTGGTGAAAGTTAAAATCTAAGACAATTTAGAATAAAAAGAAGTTGACAGCTTTGGCCTATGTGCCCTTTAATTTAAACAACTCTGAATATTCAATTTGGCAAGTGTGTTTGCACAACTCAGGATAACTGCTTCACTTCTGTCCCACTACTCTTTAGTCACTGCCTGCAACGTTTTCTGCAAGACATATCCATGACACTATCCACTACTGATTATAAATTAATATATGTGAAAAGTATTTTCTTTGTATGTGTAAGGGAGGCTCTTGTTTTCCTACTGCCTCTTAAGAAACTACCTCGCTTTTGTTGCTTCCATCTCTGCACTCTTCACTTCACACTCAGAAAAGTTTTGCTGCAGGACTAACAACTTGAGTGCAATCACTCATGAAGAACAAAAAACATCTCAGAAGCTGCCCAGAATTCCACCAATTTTGAATAGTTAAAATCATGCCTGAATTTAAAGTTGGAGATATGCTTACATAACTTAGTTGATTTGGGACACTACACAAAAAAACAACTTTATCTAAGCCTGACTTACCTAAAGCTTTCTGCTGGTGCCACCAAAAAATCAGGATGAGTATACGATATGGCAGGCATTTGGAATTTAAAAAGGACAAAAACTTAAATCCTTATTCTTCCAGGTAAGAAAATGACACAAATGGGATTTTACTTTACAGAATTTAGAATGTATCAAATCTGATAAAAGATCCGGAAACACAGTGTCTTCCTAAGAAACCTACTCAATATGAATAAAATGATGACTCTAAGCACTTCATAATTGTGAAAAAAAAATAAAATAAAATCAACCAACATAGCTAAGAAATGCATTTTTAAGACATGCTGCTCTGCTGAACTGCCTGATGGTCAATTCTCAGAACACAAGGTTTCCTCTGCCTGACAAAGAGCATTACATTTTCAAGAGTTTACATGGCCAGCTTTCTATCTGCCAAAGGCTGTTGAAGCGTTTCGGTTTTGGTTTCCTCACATTGTCAAAAGATTTTTTGTGTTGGAATGTGTGCTTTCAAAGTCAGAACAGAAATACGTACAAAGGCACTATTCATGTCAGTATTTAACTGTTGATTGACAACTCTTCTTCTGTGTGCCAGTGAAAGCTGCTGAACTGTAGCTTTGGCTGGAAGGAGCTGACAGTGAAATAAAACACCTCTTCCTCAAACCCAAATATGTATCTGCAAATCTAAAGAGTCTTTTGTTGAAGGATTACTTGAGAAAGACAATGCTAGACTGCACCTTCAGTTCTGGGCCCCTCAATTAAGAAACATGTCAAGCTCCTGGAAGGTTTCACAGATTCACAGATTCACAGAATATTATGAGTTGGAAGGGACCCACAAGGATCATCTAGTCCAACTCACCATCTAACACCTGTAAGGAGACTGAACGCACATCCCAGAGTAGTAAACACAAACCTAGTTCCCTCACAGTCTAACAGGCCACTTGGAGCCAGAGGGGACCCACAGGATCATCCAGTCGTACACCCCCCAGCTAGATCATGTCACTAAGCTCCTCATCGAGTCTTCTCTTAAACACCTCCAGGGACGGCGAGTCCACCACCTCCCTGGGCAGCCCATTCCAATGTGCAATCACTCTCTCTGTGAAAAACCTCTTCCAAACATTAAGTTTAAACCTCCCCTGGCGTAGCGTGAGGCCGTGCCCTCTCGTTCTGGTGTCATCAATCTGAAGGAAGAGGTCCACACCCACCTGGCGGCAACCTCCCCACAGGTAGTTGTAAACAGCAATGAGGTCGCCTCTGAGCCTCCTCTCCTCCAGGATGAAAAACCCCAGTTCCCATAGCCGCTCCCCATAGGGCTTGTCCTCCAGTCCCTTCACCATCCTTGTCACCCTTCTCTGGACCCTCTCAAGCAGCTCAACATCCTTCTGAAACTGGGGAGCCCAGAACTGGAC
>WEKX01022983.1:28720-43570 GCA_013390025.1 Pitta sordida | reverse complement strand
GCCTCTCTTTTTACTGTTAATGTACTTGTAGAAACATTTCTTATTGTCCTTGACAGAAACAGCTAGGTTGAGCTCCATCTGAGCATTTGCCTCTCCGGTTTTTCTCCTGCACTGCTTAACAACTTCCTTAAACACACCCAGATCCACCTCCCCTTTTTTCCAAAGGCTGTACATCCTCTTTTTCTCCCCTAGTTCTTTCAAGAGCTCTTTGATCATCCATACCGGCCTTCTGCCCCTCCGACTCATTTTTCGGCACATTGGGACCACCTGCTCCTGTGCCTTCATGAGCTCGTTCTTAAAGTATGTCCAGCCCTCCTGGACCCCTCTGCCATTAAGGGCTTTTTCCCATGGTACCCTCTCAATGAATTTCCTAAACAGTCCAAAGTCAGCCCTCCGGAAGTCGAGCATGGAGGTTTGGTTCGTGCCATTTCTTGTCACACTGCAGCATATTTTGGGAGCACAGTGGAACAAGAAAATTTTGAGTAGAAGGCATATATTTAAAGAGCAATATTGTCTTCCACTATTAAACTTTTTCTTACAAAGAAGAACTATTTTAAGTTCTTTCAGAGGAAAATCAGGAAAACTATCCTGTCATAATAAAATGAGAATCCTTCCTGAAGCTATGCAGTCATCACTTCAGTAGTGTGTAGCTTAAGGCCATGTCCTCTCGTTCTGGTGTTGTCAGCCTGAGAGAAGAGGTCCTCACCCACCTGGCGGCAACCTTCCCTCAGGCAGTTGTCAACAGCAATGAGGTCACCGCTGAGCCTCCTCTCCTCCAGGATGAACAACCCCAGTTCCCGCAGTCACTCCCCATAGGGCTTGTGCTCCAGTCCTTTCACCATCCTTGTTGCCTTCTCTGGACCCTCTCAAGCAGCTCAACATCCTTCTTAAACTGGGGAGCCCAGAACTGGACACAGCACTCAAGATGTGGTCTGACCAGCGCCGACTACAGGGGAAGGACAACTTCCGTAGTCCAACTGACGACACTGTTCCTAATACAGGCCAGGATGCCATTGGCCTTCTTAGACACCTGGGCACACTGCTGCCTCAAATTGAGTTTTCTGTCAATCATAACTCCTAAATCCCTCTCCATTTCCCCACTGTCCAGCCACTCCTCCCCCAGTCAATGGCGATGCATGGGGTTGTTATGTCCAAAGTGAAGAACTCGGCACTTAGTCTTGTTAAATCTCATACTGTTGGAGTCTGCCCATTTCTCTAGTCTGTCAAGGTCCCTCTGAAGGGCCCTCCCACTCTCTGGCAGCTCGACATTTGCCACCAGCTTGGTATCATCTGCAAACTTGCTGATGACGGACTCAATTCCCTTGTCCATATCATCAATAAAGATGTTGAACAGTGCTGAGCCTAACACTGACCCCTCTGGGACTCCATTAGTGACTGGCTGCCAGCTGGATGTGGCACCATTCACCAACACTCTCTGAGCTCGTCCATCCAACAAGTTACTAACCCAGCATAAAGTGTTTCCATCCCGTCTGTGCTTTACATGTTTCTCCTGAAGCTTATTACGGGAAACCGTGTCAAAGGCTTTGCTAAGGTCCAAGTACACAACATCCACCGCCTTTTTATCGTCAACCAGGTGAGTCACAAGATCATAAAAGGAGATTAGGTTGGTCAGGTAAGACTTGCCTCTCCGAAATCCAGGCTAGTTCTAATGTCATGGTCGTTTTGCAGTTGATGCATAATAGCACACAGGACTATCTGTTCCATGACTTTGTCCGGGACTGAGGTGAGGCTGACAGGTCTGTAATTACTTGGATCATCTTTCCTGCCCTTCTTGTGGATGGGTGTCACATTAACCAATTTCCATTCTTGTGGTACATCACCAGTAAGCCAGGACTGTTGGTAAATTATGGAGAGTGGCCTGGCGAGTTCATCTACAAGAGCTTTAAAAATTCATAGTAAACTGCACAAAATGGCTTCAGAAAAGCATATAACACAGCGTGTGCTGTATCACAAACATTAATGATTTTACCTAGATCTATTCTGTGGTGCTTTCAGCACAGCAACAGCTGTAGTCAGGTGAGCAAGGCTATCTTAACAATTCATCCAAATCCTTCTCTTTGCGCCAGTAGGTGTGATTCCCTTCTTTCCCATGTCTGTTCCACTTCTGCTTCTACAACTACTTAAAAAGTTGATCTCGGTTATCCAGTTATTTTCATCTTATTATGGGAGACACAGATATGCAATGGGTAGACAAGCTGATCTGAGCTACTTCCATTTGTTATTATGTGTATAGTGATGCCCCGTTACTCGCAGGCTGTTGGATCTGGGCCTCCTCACGCAAGTCGTGGGATCCGCAAAGGTAGCGAACCCACTACGTAGTCAAGTATGCCACGCCTGTAGCCATATCTCCTCCCCTAATAATGTCTGGAGGACAGTCCTGAGAGCGGGGCTTGTTTCAGACATCTGGCTGTGCTCCACCGGAGCAGGGAGCGAGCGCTGAGGTGGGGGGCGAGTGGTGGGTGCTGGTGCCACGCGCCATGGGAGCGGTGTGTCCTGGCACCGTGGAAGCAGGGAGTCCCAGTGGCGCGCAAGCGGCGGGGCCGGTGGCCGAGCAGACTGTGGTCGCGGTAGGTTCTGTGCATGCACCAGATCCCACAACTCACTGGAAAATCAACAGCAAGTATGCGATCTCCCAAATTACTGATCACGACTATGTGGAGGATCACTGTATTTTTACTCTACCCTGCACCGTGCTAAATGTTACACCAAGGAGCAGTACTTGAGTGGAAAAATACTCTACTGTTTCATCCAGGAGTAGTGGATGAAGGTCCTCAGAATACCACAACCTCTTAGCATTCTTCTTTTTTTGCCTAAGGCTTTTGTCTTGGCATCTGTGTAGTAATTCTTTCTTTCTCACAGAAATTTTTCTGTTTTTATCTTCAGACATTGTAAGCTATCAATATAGGAAATTTTTTGTTGTGCTTTTGACTGGAGTCAGAATAAGAAAATTCTGTCTCACTCTTAATCTTCTGTACACTCTGTTGGATGACAATGAAATAAAAAAAATCTGGGGCTGTTCTGTTGAAACCATTTAAATGAACATTACTTGTAGCTGTTTTCAGCCTTTGTTTCCACTGTGCAAGATGGTAGTTTTAAATATGTTATTGCTAAATTACTTTAACAGTTCCCGTATAAACATAGCTAAATACCATCTAAACAGCCAAACCACTGGTTTTTGTGAGTTGCCCGGCAAGTGGGAATTTCCAATAAGAACTGATGTAATACTTCTGCTTGTGAAACAGATAGACAGTGTCACCTGTGTCATCCCTGGGCTGCATTGCAAAGTGTCAACAAGGGCATGTGACCTGTCATCATCATTAATGTAAAAATACTGGCAAACTGGGAGAACTACAGCTGGCAAAGTTAGAAGTTAGCTTTGTGACTTTAATTTGGGGTCAGATGATGGAAACAGACACCTCACTTCTGACAAGCACAAGAAAACAAGTTTCAGTTAGACAATGTTTTTGACATAATCTCTACATTCAGAAAAAAGCAAAGCCTAATACAGGAATAGATTATGGTGTGTTTGACCTTGACAAGAAGAAACTTGTTGTCCTTGAAACTTGTGTTGATAAGCACCAGGACACAGAGAAATGAGGGTCTAGTTTTATAGTTTGACTTTTTTATCTGATATATTACATAATATTGTATTCTGTACTAATATTTTGCCAACCAGTCAAGGGGCTTGGGATGGCATGGGGACAAGGGATTTTACCAATGATTCTGCTTAACCCGTCATGTGAACACCTTAGAAAACATACAAAAAAGCATGGATAAACAATAACCTTGTTTCTGGTTCACAATGCATCTGGACACTGTGCTTTCTTCATTGCCGCAGCCTAATACACATTCTGCCTGAAGACCAAGCACTGAGCTTTGGCTGTGAATGCCTAACTTTCATTGTAATCAGCAGGAGCTGAGTATGTCAAAGGTCAGAAGTGAGACCCAGGTTGAGCTCAAGTCAATATAACCATGTGATTTCACCAGGTTCACGTAAGTGTAATAAAGTAGAACACTAATAATCGTATCATTGACTAATGCACTTCGTGTTTAAGAAAAATACAGAACTTTAAATTAATGTCAGCCCAAGGAAATGAAAGTCCATGGAAACCAAATTAGTGCCTTCCTGTTCAAAACGTAAATCCCCCTGATATTTGTCAAGGTATAGCTTATATATTCTGAGCACAAGAGAGTTCTTCTGAAGTAGTAAGAGATGTGGTAAGAAAACAGACATTAAAGCTGCAGAAGGAGAAGAAACTGATGGATGAATTTAAGTCAAACATGTTACCTCAACTACAGTGCGAAAATTTAAAGAACAGCAAGGAATCAGATGAATGCTGCTGAGAACTGAACAATTCCTGGTGGATCCAAGAAAAAAACACAAAGACAGTTCTCCAGCCCTTTTTCCGCTGAAGGGAGGAGTATTTGCCCTTTTGAGATGCCTACTGCCGTGAATTATCTTTGCATTTTCTACTTCCTCTGTGCCCATCATGATATCAGACTACAATGAGTGTTTTCCTTCCAAAACATTCACAGTTTTCATCCTATGCGCCTTCTTAGCTGTCCCTTCAGAATAGGGCTATATGAAGTGCAGGGTCTGACATACAGCACAAGTTAAACCCCCAGGATCTCTGCTTTTAGTCATGCAGAGTATGAAGTACAGGGCGCTTCTAGCTCTGTTTCAGCAGAAGCCACACAGGACACTTGCTCAAGCTCTGGTCACATTTTTTTGCATCTTATGAAAGCTGACAGATACCAACTGCTGTTTATATTCACTTCACAAAGAAGTAATTCCCATCTCTGACATAAAATCAGTACACACAGATTCAGATACAGTTGTTGGGAGGTGGTTCGTTTATTTACACACAGATGCAGTTTGTTGTCCCAAACTGTTACATCTCTCCTTGTAAATACTTTTATTAAAAAAACCCCAAACAACAAAAACACAAAACCTCAAACCAAACTGAACAAAAAAGCTCAAACACAAAACCAACAGACATCAAAGAGCTATTGCCAAAGAACCTTCCTCATCCATTTGGGATGCACTACGTATTTGATTTATATTCTTAGAACAGGAACAACTACCCTTCAGAACCTTCCCAATCTGCTTTTCTGTGACTATTCAGTTTAACTGAGTTTTTATATTTAGAAAGTAAATCATATTTAGAAAGTAGAAAATTAGGAGAGCCAGGGCAAAAGTTAAGGAAATCTGAAGTGTGTGAATATTATTTCTGTCTTCCCAAATAGAAGTGGAGATTGTGTATTGTACATTGTCCTCTATTTTAAACAGTATTACAGTTTAAAATACAACAGTATTTTACCACTGAAATAGAGAAACACTCAGACCTAAAGCAAGCCAATCTTAGAGTAGGAGCAAATTGTAACTGCAGTGTAATGTCTTCCAGCTGCTTCTGTGCAATGTACCAGCAGAACCTTTTCTGTCGGCTGTTGGGATTTATGTTACACTTAATCTTGAGCTGTTCTAGCAATATGAGGTATGCTTCCACTTCTCTGCTCCATCATGCTCACCACAGAGTGGTGATAGATCATGAGCATGGCGCAGCAAGTCTACCAGGACTCCTCTGGAAAGTGATAATTGTTTAGTTTGCACAGACAGCAGATCTGCTCTTGAATTCCTTCTTTTTTCCCTCAGCAATGTAAGACTTTTGAGATTTTTGTCTAAAGAATTAAAAGGATTCCCAAGAAAAGGTCTTGCAGATTATGGTGACTTTTCATTATGAAATGACAATTTCTTTGTTATCTCAATTCTCTCCTTCTTCAATTGTAACACCAGCACCCTAAATTTCAATTATTGTAACCTCAGCATCCTAACTTAGACTTAAAGGAAGGAATTTAATTTAATACTTGCAAAATGCAAGGTCACTAAGGAAACAGAATGATCTGACATGCAGCTGCCTCTTAACCTTGATATAAGCACCACTGAACAGGAGAGAGAGGCAAAACAGATAATCCTGTAAATTTGGTACATTTGTTTATCAGGTTTGAGCTGTGGAAAAATGATACTGTTTGAAGATGTTTAAAAATAGTATGGTAGAAGAGCGGAAGAAAAATCTATGCATCTTCCATACTGAATATGGTGCTTTACCTGTTCACTTACATGTCCCACTCTTTCTTTTTTAGAGCCTCACCACAAGATCAAGTTCCCTCTTCTGGCTGTAGCCCATGACGGATACAAAATATTAGGCCAGAGGCAGGTGAGGGTAATGGAGAGAGAAAACATCATAGAAAATCAGGAAGAGAAAGGAGAAAAAACAAGATGGAAAGAGGGGAGAAAGGAGGAAATAAAACCACATTAAACATGTGCTTTAAAATGCCTGGGTTATTTTCCCTGCTTTTGCTCCGTTTAGTTATTACTGGTCGGCATCCAGAAAAGAATACCTGAGACCTTCAACCATAATGAAAAATACAGCTGCAGGCCAACTAGTGTCCTTCAGTGAGTAGTAATACTACTTGCTGGAGTAAGACAAAAAGTGGGAAAAAATAGTATTTAATCAGAACTGTAGTGGGAAAAAATGTGTCTATGTGGAAAAAAGTAATTTCCAGGGTGAAAACTAATAGGGAAACAGTGGAAAACAGTAAGCAAATTCCTGAGAGGTTAACTAACATTGTGCCCTGCAATGAAAAGTAATTGGAAAGTAAAGAAAACAAGGGATTTGGAGCCAAAACATCACAAAAACTGTCACAGAGTCTTGGATCCCAGATAGCTCCCATACTTCTGGTGCTAGGCACCTCTTGGAAGAACAATCTGTCTCCTGTTAGACTCATGAGAATTCAGGGGAATTTATAAATCACAGCTGCCTGTACTGAAGGAGATCCAAGAGAGATAAAAAAAAATTACTACATTGGTGCTGCCCTTTCCAAATTCACAACCTCAAAACCTCACCATTACATCACTATGAGGGCGAGACATCAACACCACTGAATCCAGTTAAACTTTCATTGGGAAACTCAATTTATTATAAAAGAACTTGTCTGAAAAACTTTTCTGAACATTATCTTACTTTGCAAATTTTCTATCAATATGATTTTATTGGGTTTTTCCCCCCTTCAGGATGATATTACCTTTATATAGAAGAATCACACCTCTCTCAAGAATTTTCTTGTAAACCAGTGGACTGCCATCTTAGACATAAATTTCTTCTGAGATTCAATCTTATGTGCTCATTATCTCCATGCAGGAGGAGGTTGTATCTGCCTAAAACTTGTCCATCTTTCTTAATTGTACTAGCTGGTCTAATGATACTTGCAGAAAGAATATTTTCTCTTGTATGGGTCTCCGGGAATTACTCTAAGTGATTTACGTATAATGAAAATTAGTTACAAGACCCACCCTATCACAAAGACCCTCCCCCCAAAACTATTGGCTGTAATTGTGTCTCATCTCAAAATGTGAAGCCAAAGGATGAGTCTGTGGAAACTACTGGAATAGACAGTGGTAACATGAGAAGTTACCTGAGAAATATTTGAAGAAGTGGCTACTTTACTGTTCATTGAGCATGATCTTATTGACACACTTTCCACCTTGCACCAAGAACAGCTGAAAGTATGCGCAGCTCCTCATGAATCCTGGTGATTTATTGCTCTGCATGTAACAAATCTGGCACTAGTTTCAATGTACCTTAATACGTAAAGCTGCAGACTGTGGTGGCTCAGACGCATCCTCAACCTGCTTTGAGGCTCCAGCCTTTCAAAAGTGTATGATCAAATAGATAACTGAAAGTAACAACTGCTGCTCTTATACATTTTAAACTACTGGTGAATCTTGGTCCTGAATGCTCCTCACTGAACTTGTCATCACACAGTAAATCCCAGTGAGCCTGCAGTCCATGGCAAAGCTTAAGCTGGGGAGTCTTTCTGGCATATAGTATCTCTGGCTCTCAACAGAGATTGCAAATGACTCCATGACCTACCTACTAGCTTTTCTGCAGGTGTAAATAAGGGAATTCCAAGGGCAATTCAATATTTGGTCTTGTTTTATTTACAGCTAACTGGTTTTCAAAACCCAACCTTCACTTTAGTATGAGTCTATGGAAAGAATTTTCTGTTTGTTTTGTATAATTTTCAACTCTGTGGAAAAAAACCTGCACAAATTTGCGACTTCCTGATTTTGAAAGGTGCTTTTATTGAATGCTGTGATTGTGACATCGGAGTCAAGGACTACTACAAAATATCTAATATTATTTCTTTTGGGAGTGGGCTTTCCCTGTAAAGGAACATTTGATATTTCTAAGCCTGCCTTAGTTCAAATGCTTAGTTTTCCAATGGAAGTAGAAGGTAACTAAATGATATATCATAGAATCATGGAATGGCCGAGGTTGGAAAGGACCTTAAAGATCATCTTGCCCCAACCCCCTCTGACACGAGCAGGGGAACCTCACACTAACCCAGGTTGCTCAGAGCCGCATCCTAGCTGGCTTTGAACACTGCCAGGATTGGGGCACCCACAGATTCTCTAAGGAACCTGTGACAGTGCCCCAACACCCTTACAGCAAAGAATTTCTTCCTAATATCAAATCTAAGTCTACTCTCAATTTGAAACTGTTTCCTCTTGTCCTATTAGAACAGCTTCTGATAAAAAGTGCTCTTCAGTTTCCCTGTAGGCCCCCTTCAGATATTGGAAGGTGTTACAAGGTCTCCATGCAACCTTCTCTTCTCCAGGCTGAACAGACCTTAACCCTAACCCTATCCCTGTCTTTCTCAAGCTGTCTTCGGAGAGGACACACATACTCTATAAGTCCATCTACTCTCCATATGTTTTAGCTCCCCATGGAAGATGATAAATTTTTAGGCAGGAACAGAAATACAGATTAGTTAGATTAATTGGAAACTAGCATGGTCTTTTAAATATTTTTGTAGAGCTATCTACTCTTAGCTGGGGGCAAATGTTGAACTGCCAGAGGGTAGGAGCGCCCTTCAGAGGGACCTTGACAGGCTGGAGAGATGGGCATACTCCAACAGTATGAGGTTTAACAAGACTAAGTGCCGGGTTCTTCACTTTGGACNGGGAGGTGGTGGAGTCGCCGTCCCTGGAGGTGTTTAAGAGAAGATTGGATGAGGAGCTCAGTGCCATGGTCTAGCTGGGGGATGTAGGGCTGATGGTCCTGTGGGTCTCTCTTGGCTCAGAGTGGACTGTGAGCCTGTGAGGGATCTAGGTTTATGTTTACTACTGTGGGGTGTGTGTTCGGTCTCTGTACGGGCGTTAGCTGGTGAGTTGGACTAGATGATCCTTGTGAGTCCCTTCCAACTCGGAATATTCTGTGATTCTGTGATTCTGTCTAACAGAGTAATCAATTTTGCTATGCTTCAATTCCCTTATAATTGAAGAACTTGATATTACTCACCTGCCACAGACTTGATACAGTACAAACAAATATTTTTAGGAGCTCAGATACTGAAGTAGTTGAGGCTAGGCAAATTACTTAACCAAAATTTAATTGATTTCATGTATTAGACTCTAATTCTCTCTAATTCACATTCTAATACCTACAACATACTTACAAGAGTCATAGAGAATTGGAGAAAATCATATCACATTGCATATAAAAATGCAATAATATTTTACATTTTTGTACTTTATGCAATTTAATTTCATAGAGAACACTGAGTTGCTTTCATTCCTGGTTTAGGAAGTTCTGCTATTGGAATATTACACTGCTTGCAAAATGCCATAACCACTGTGCTAACAAAAATTCTGAGTTTGGAAGTCCTAAACTTAAGATGACTTAAGCTGCTTTTTTCAAATGCTTTCTGTCAACACAGTAGGAGCCAGAATTCAGACTATAAACTTTAAATCAAGGGTTTGAGTTTGCTTTTTTTTTGAAAGATATTAGAACCCCAAAGTAGGTATATCAAATTAAAGGACCTCCTAAACCTGCATTTGTGTTGCAATGAAGCAACAAAGTGAAGATCAAAAGCAGAGAGGAATATTATTTAAGTGGTGCAATGATGTAAGATGTAGGTGTTCCTCTCACACTTGTCTGTTGTATGGAAACTCTAATTCTGAATATTTCTAGTGAACATGAAACACTAGCTGTGCTGTTAAAGCTTTCCTCAAGCAGTACCTTCTCATTCGTAAGTAACCAAGTTCAGGGATGGACACAGCTTGAAGTCCCAGGTAATGAATGTAATTAGAATTAAGTATTCAGTTCCAGTAAAGACTGTTGCAATCAACAGAGAACATGGTAAATCAGTTGACAACAGCACTGCTATTCCAACTTGCACTGGATAAAGATCTAGCCTAAAAAGATGATAGAGTTCCCTCCAGCCTCCGTGTTTAAACAGGATGATTTTGCAGATTTACTTTAAAGCAAGCTTTTAAAAATGCTGATTTTCTCCCTATGAATTTGCTTGGTAAATATTGTCATACCAGCAATCCCAGGCCCATTCTGAGCCTCAGTTATGATAGAGGAACAGCTATATGCCCTAGGTCAGAGTGCCTCCCATTAGTTTTTTTTTTAACATGCCTGGAAAAGTTTCAAATGATACCTTCTATAATCATATGGAATCAGACCTCAAATGAATTTGATCTTTGCAGTAGCAACAAACCCTCAGCACTTACATTGAGTGAGTGAGTGATAAACACTGAGTTTATCACTGAGTGAGTGATAAACAGGAGGCCTCTGCACCTGGCTCCAAGGGCTCACACCCCTCTTTTGCAATTCTCTTAAGAGTAAAGCTACCTGCAGATTGAGACAAGAGAAGAAGCATTTTTCAGCAATCTTATTTGATCAGAGTGCTCATTGCAAACAGATGATGTGTAGCAGAGATATATTTTTCACCTGGGAAGAGAAGAGGAGGTTTATTTTCCTGGTCATGGCTCTCAGAGCTTGACTTGTAACTGACTTACAAAGAAAATCAATTTGCATTCATAATGTGACTTAAAAACAAAGAAAAATGCAAACCTACAGATACCAAGAGTCTGAATCTCTGGGAGCAGGGAAAAAGATGTAGCTGTCTTTTGCATCAGAAGTTTTGCTTTCTGGTCAAGGAACAGATTTTTCTCATGCTAGCTTTGTGATTCATTTGAAACTTAGGGAAACTGGCCAGATAAGAGCAGCAAGTGCCACACAATCCTTTTACGTTTTGTCTCTGATCATGATGAATTAAGGAAGAAGGTTAATGAAGTTTCATCCCCTAAGAAATACATTAATTCACATGAAATCAACATGTTTTAAAATGTTCTTCATTGGCACTGGTCATAGGTCAACCAGTCACTCAACTAAATCTGGCAGAGAGCACAGGTGCCTGAAAGAGTAGAACGGGCATGAAAAAGAAACCCAAGCAGGAGTCAGTGAACAGCATATACACTTGTCTTTGTGGTTCAGAAAAGAATTTTCCCTACTAGAAAGTGAAGTGCAAATAGAAATAATCTTAATATGTTGTGTTCTTCTCAGCTGCAATGAGACAGGAAGGAGGCACACCTTAGATGGCAAGGAGTTAAGTTTTAAGAGAAAATAATATACTCATCTGTCTCTACGAAAGGTTTAGAGAGTAAATGCAAAGAGGAAAACTCACAGAGTGCTTCATTATTCGTTAAAAGAACACTCAAATGTTTATTGTGTGGCATGTACAAAAGATCAACTGGGTCACAAAAGCTTGTCTACCCCTATTTTGGGGGCCATTCATCCCTGAAGAAATACAGTGTAGTGTTAAGTACCCACAGGGTTCAAAGACTTGAAATAAAATTATTAAATAAACCTTCATAAGAGCGACAAGTGCCAGAAATAGTGTTGAAGATCTGCACAGCTGGTCCATGGTGGTTTTGCTTCCTTACCAAAGAGAGTGGATGGACCTATTCTTTGTTCATGGGCCATAAGACTGACATTCAAGGACAGCAGTCTTTCGTGAGTTAAACTGGTGAGAGCAGAGTATATAGCACGGTTGAAAAGCACTGAGTTTCTGCTTGATTCATTCTGCTTGCCTCTGCAAGCAGAGTCACCACAGTGACAGGTCACCTCTCTTACCCTTGGGAAGGCCGTATTCTTGCAACACAGCTTTCTCTTGGTCATGACAGAGGTGTGAAAAACACCCCACATTAGCTAATGTATAACTACGAAATTGCTAATGAAGGTTGTGTCTTTCTGGTTTAATGGAAAAAAAAAAAGTAACGGAAGAAAGGTTACATATAGGGTGGATTTTAATTGCACTGTGTTCCTCTATACACCATTGTATACAAACAACGGATAATGATGAACAATGCAGCAAGAGACTCAAGGTCACCTGGGCTGAAATAATAAATTGAACTATTGATGTGCGTGGAGATTTTGTGCGGAATTAGACAGAAAGTAACTCTATGATCAATTTTCCACAAGAACATTATGTAACTCTGTTTATTCAGCAAAGAACCCTGTCTGAGCAGTAATTCCTATTGGAGGCTTTAGAGGTCCTCTGTGTTAGCATGTGGAGAAAAAGAGTTGCTCAGCTGCTGGTTAGAGGTATGCCAAACCCTGCCAGAGCATGTCTATAATTTCATTGAATCTAGTGCTTGTCACAGCCATACAGGTTGAGATAATATTTCATTACCATTCCTGAAGAGTTCCCATTTTCATCTTTACCCTTTCATACGGCATATACTTTCCTGCCGACTCTTTACTACAGAGCTTTCCTACGTAAAAAAAATCTTTGATAAAAAATTTTTCTCATTGAAAAATTTCTAATAGTGACTCTCCAAAACAAAAATAAAACCACCAAATCCTTGCAATTTCCTGAATTCATGTAAATATTGCACTTCACTCCACTCTTGGCATTATTTTGCCTCCTATGTCTTTCTTTTGAAACTCCTTCACTGAAATCTTAGTTAATACACCAAATTATATTGAATACTGAATTCCTCATCTCTGTATGGGCATTAGATGGTGAGTTGGACTAGATGAGCCTTGTGGGTCCCTGTCAACTCATAGTATTCTGTGATACTGTGATTACCAGCCTGAATGGTTTGGGGTAGTATCTCTTACCACATAAGGATCTTAGCTGTAACCCAGGTAAATGTTAAACTGTTCTCAATTTGCAGTGACACTCCACAGTAGTACCTTGAATGCTAAAAATCTGTTCACTGCCCAATGAGAGCTAATTGTCATCTTACAGCATATTTTTACCTCATCAAATGGCCAGTTAACATGACTTCAAAGCTGAAGTACATTCATAAAATACAAGGTTTAAAACCTTGGCTGTTCAGCCATAACAGTGTGCAAATATTACTTTGCTGTTGCTGGTTTATATGTTTCCAACTAGCACAAGTTATATGAAAGTATTTGTGTAAGTGAAAAGGTGATTCTATTTCTCATTATATAATTTTATATTTGTTGATTAAATATTTGGTTTAACTTTATGCTTATGCTGTTCAGGGAGCTTGATGCTTAGGAAGTAGCAAAGGTGGTGGCTGTGGTATGTGTTCTAAGGACTCTGGAGCAAATTAAACATTTCTTTTGGAACATTTGTATGCTTCACGTTGCACAGATTACTTCCTATATGTTTCTAGTATGGAGGATTTATCACACATGTACCTGGTAAATATCTTCTTTGGAAACACTGGGATTCCTTTATTATCCTATACAGTGTATGATACCATGTTTACCATGTTAAACTGTCTTTGGGACAACTTCAGTAGGTTGTTGTTATAATTTGTGCATGTGTTGTCTCTGTCTCACTTGCTAGGCATGTGTGTGGCTAGTTGAAGTAATACCTGAGATTCTGTATTTTTGGATGTTGCTACAGCTACTGTGTTTCTTGGATATCTCTCTGATCTTTCCAGATCCCCATACCTGGCTGAACCTGTGGTCTACAGGCTATTAGTTTTGCTCTTAATTTTACCTGGTAAGCAAAAGTCTGATGAATATGCTATATTTGAAATTAGCTATATTAAATGGCTGATTTTCTATGAGACGGGTGAGGAGAACAAGAGGCAATGGGTGCAAACTGAAATACAAGACATTATGTTTAAACACAAGGCTTTTTTACTATGAGGGTGGTTAAAGACTGAAGAGTTTGCCAAGAGGGGCTGTCGTGACTCAGTCCTTACAGATACTCAAAACTCAACGGGATGTGGTCCTGAGCAGTCTTCTGGAAGTGACTCTGCATGAGCAGGGTGCTGGACTTCCAGACTCAGCTCACCTCTCCTGCTGTGATGCCCTCACAACAAGGCATAGGTTCATTCCAAAATTGTTACATTGCTCAAACATTTTTGAAAATTTGACACAACTTCCTTGAAAATGGGGTCTCAAAAAGCAAATATTTTTTTGGCTTTTCAATGCAGACAGAAATATGTGACACATCTAAACCCAATACTGATAAACTTTAAACTGCTATCTTGGAAATCACAAGTCTCCTATGAGACTAGGAGAATCTCTACACATTCTCTACTTGTTTTGCGTTATTAGCTGGATTTAATGAATTGGATGGCCTCGGTGCAGACAACTCTGCTGATTTTGATATGTTTAATTAGTTAACTCTTTTCAGGATGGTTCCTTCCTTCTGACTAAATCTGGAGGATAAAATTGACATCAGCAAACTCAATGGCAGAACTGGAGTGCTGGAAAACGGTACCACATCCAGCTGGCGGCTGGTCACTAGATGAGTCCCACAGAGATCAGTCCTGAGCTCGGCACTGTTTAATATCTTCACTGATGATATGGACGGGGGAATTGAGTCTACCATTAGCAAGTTTGCAGATGATACCAAGTTGGGGGCAAATGTTGAACTGCCAGAGGATAGAAGGGCCCTTCAGAGGGACCTTGACAGACTAGAGAAACGGGCAGATTGTAATGGTATGAGATTTAACAAGTCAAACTGCTGGATTCTTCACTTTGGACA
>WEKX01022971.1:0-25117 GCA_013390025.1 Pitta sordida | reverse complement strand
ACTTATCAATATGTCATAGTACTGATAAAAAAACCTGCAAGAAATATCTATGTGTAGTGGAGAGGTTAAAGAAAGTAAGTGCAAAGTAACCCCCTAAATTTTTTGGTTTATCCATATTTGTACTTCACAGGAAGTCAACCATCATTATTACTTCATAGACAACAGATACTGCCTAGAGATCTGTGAAGGATTTTTAAAAACTTATCACTCCAAGATTTTTATTTAAAAGATCTTTTTACTTAGCTGCTGCTGTCTATATGTACTTCTAAGGTGCCATGAGCCAGCTGTGAGTAAAATCCTGCAAATAGGCTTAATCCAGAGATAACTATCAACATTGTCTTTATATTGAGACATTCCCTACCGCAACACTGCTGATCCCAGTAACAATAGGCATGGAACTAAATTACTAAGATTTTGATTTTGTCCACTCCATCAGCCTAATTTCAGTCTTTGTTTAATTGGATGGGTGCCAAATGATGATAATTGTGTGCAACAGGTGCAGGGTGAAGCCTAAGCCACTCCTGTAAAGTACCCTGAGTGTGTATGAGGGATCTAGAGGTTGTATGACAAGCTTCAATTGTTCATAAGCAGTTCATAAAATTTTTGTTTGCAAATGCCAAGTATTATTTTTGGAGGGCCCTAGACCAGAAGGAAAGCTATTTGCATACACATAGCAGGCCAAATGTGTCGCTTAAAGATGGAAGGATTATAAACTAAGGTGTACCAACAACGCAAGTACATGAGGACTGCCCATGAAAGTGACCTTTTCCTTTTATCTGCTCACACCCAGGAGCTGCTAGTGCCACCAACCCAAACCTGATCCACAGTGCCATTCAGCAGTTTGAGAATTTTTCCATTAGAACACTAATTTAGCTGTGCACAGGAAACCTCTTTTTTTCCACCAAAAAACATTTCCCAGAAGATACCATGTTAAACACTGTTTGAAACATAGAAAGGTATAGTTTAATTAAAACTTAACAGGTACTAAAACACTTCTTTGCAAAAGAGCCTCAATAATCAATCAAATATAGCAACAAATCATCTTTGTATTGCAAAAATTACACAGAATTCCTGCGGGAGGAAACTGGGACTGGTTATTTCATCTGCTGAATAATAAAGAACTGTTCTATCTTAGATATGCAAAACAATAATAAGCAATGTTAATTTTCTAACCAACTCAGCAGCAGTTTACAGTGTTCTTTGATGACACTATGACATGGATGCCAAACCACAAGGTGACATATAGAGCTACGTGCATTTCTTTGCCCACCGAGGTCACAGTTTAGCACAGGACAGTCAAATAAGCAGGATCCTGTGAATACAAATGTCATCAGTCTTCCAACAACATAGCTGTTTTCCACTCTGCCAGAGAAGAAAGCTTCAAATAATTGCATTATAAATAAGTTCCTCTTGAAACAACTAGAAATCTAGCAGCTGTTCTGTTTGCTGCTCCATTCTGAAGATATATGAACTATGGATACATCAGTTATGGAGACATTATCCATCTAAACCAATAAAAATCAGTGTAAACACAATCTATTCTTAAGCTACCTTCTGGTGCTGCAGTCTTACTGTAAGCTCTCAATGTACTACTTCTGTAAGCTTAGCCTTAACTTTGGTTTTCAGTGTAATTAGCACTTGAGTCATGGACAGAAATGCAGTCTTTCTATACATGAGATCTAGATGCTGGAAATTAATGCAGTTCGACACAATAAGAACTGCACATAATTTCATATGTGTCTAAGGAGAAAGACAGGCAGTAGCAACTTTCTCTTAGTTTCCAGTATCAAACCAGAATTCCCAGTGAAGTATCAATCTCTCTTTTTCTTGTATGAATGGGGGGTGCTGGGAGGAATGAAGTTACAGGAGATTTCTGTATCTTACAGAAAGATGGATGAATGGATGGAGCATTTATTCCATAATAGTGCCTAGCAAAGACTTCCACTTCAACAGATTACTACTAGAAAGAGCAATTTAAAGTGATGAAAACAAAGACAAATGAAAAGTAGAAGATGGCAGACTAGATAAGACTTTTCCCTGAGGATTATTAGGAGTCATTAAATCTCCATAAAGGATGTACCATTTCTAGCCCCAGGCTTTTCTCTTTTTTCTCTCTTAATATCACTTTGATTACAGAAAAATCTTTGATAAACCAGACTTCAAAATTCAGAATCCTTCCTAGCTCTCGAATCTTCAAAGACAATGAATTTCATATCTCTCTGATCAAAGATCTAGAAATTTACTTTCAACAGCGTGAGAATATAGGTGACTGCCTATCAACAAAAGGACCTAAAGAACAGATGTAGTGTATTGAGGAAATGTCACTGCGGTAATCAATGTATTATGGAATGAAGTAAAAGATAAATATACTTGAAATTCTCACCAACCACTGGGCTCACCGTTAATTGCACACAAGCTATGTTCAGATGCCACAAATACAAAACCTAAATTGAGGAATTAACATTCTAATGAGGAACGCCAAAAAGAATGTATTTTTTCACAATTATGACCCTGAGCACAACTCAACTGTTATTAGGATTTCTAATTTCCAGCATTTCTCAAAATAACTGAAAAGCAGCCCCAATATTCAGCAATGACACACTGAGCTGCTCCTGTACAGTGACAAACTTACATCAAAGGGGAACTGATGGCCTCGGGAAGTCAAAGTACGATATTTTGGACTTTCTAAGCCTCCAGGGTACAGCTAACCTGTGTATGATAACCACTGAAATGAGTGTCTCATGAATTCTAGAGAAATGCAGTAGGGGATGACTTCAGTAGTGATGTAAAGACAGATGCAAGTTTGGCTGTCTGAGTTTATATTGACACATCCAGTCAGTCTTTGCTCTAAGCAAGCTCATAGCCTAGAAGGAATATAAGATTAGTACACACTTTATTCTCATCCTTTTGCCTCAAGCCCAGCTGTTTCAGCACAGGAAATACTGCACATACAACTACTATGTACTTTTAACATAATTAGATTGCAAGTACTTTTACAGATGCCCTTGGCATCTATCATACAAGACTTGAATGCTGCTCTTTCTGCAGTGCTGTACAGTTTCTGCCTCTGCAGAGGAAAACCTGACACCTCTGTATGAGCAAAAAGCAGCTGACAAACACTACCAGAGGAAAAAATTCTTATCACTGGTCATCTTCTGTGACACCTGTAAAGTACACTCAGATCAAACCCAGAAAGCTGCTCACAGAAAATTCATTAGCATTTTTAACTTTCACTCATATTAATTAAATAGCCTTGTAGGTATTTCAGGAGAGAATGCCATCCCTTCAGCTGCGCTCCATAACTAGCAGCTTGGCTTCACATAAGAGATGCTTAAGGGAAGAGAACTAAATCCCTTAATATCCTCCAAAATTTGACTGCCTTTCAAAATGACAAAATCTCTTATTTCTTGACAAGAATCTATACAAATAGATTTTAGTTTGAAAGCTGATCAACACAGGTTTACAATCAACCTATTCAAGCTGAATACCCAAGTACTCTGGGATGCTCATGCAGTCTTGTTTGTGAAAGATTATTCGAACACACTTTCAGGCTGTACTCCTGCATCAGCCCTGTTTACTGACTCTATGCTAAGGGATAAAAAAGTTCAAAATACAGAACATGTTAAAAAACTCAGGCCCCAGAAAAGTTGCCTGTAAGTATTTTTGTAGTGATGGATCGTTTTTCATATATTTTAAATAGTTGCCATGAACTTCATGTCATATTCACAAAATTTGATGTTCAGATTTAAGAAACTACAGGGAAAGGAGAAATCGTGTGTATGTACTAAAATATATGTATGCATATACATACCTGATAGCCCTGAGGAGTCCTTTTAGTGTCAAACATTCCTTGCACGTTCTGTAGGAGAAACACTCCCAGAAAATAAACTAATCCAGTTCATTTCATTTCACTTCTTTGGAAACATGCATTTATTCATTACAAAAACAGTTTATTGTGTGCTTAGTAAGAAGCAAGATCCGTAAACAAGCAACTTCAAGTAGCCTTGCTATTTGTCCTTTGTCTCCTCAGAGTGACTTGGTGATAAATCAGAAAAAAATCATCCAAAAGAAAAACGCAGTTTGTGTTCTCATTCAACTCTTAGTTTTTCTGACGAAACTGATGACAGGGACACTTGAGAAAATTGCTTCTCTTAAGTGGATTTTTATCCACTCTATGCTCCATTGCTAGGAAATAAAATCTACACATTATCCTCTGGTCTGTCCAACTCGATCAGGGCTGAAGAGAAAGTTCTCAGACAACTGGAATCAAGACGCCTTAATTATCTGCCTCAGCCATCAGAGAGTTCATAGCTGCTAAAAATCTTGTTATTTGACTCGGGCTACTTAAGAACTGGAGATATTAGGAGTTCATAGACATGAAAGATGATGTCTGATAAGGAAATCAGCTTAGTTATTAGAAGATGCAAATGAGAAGTCAGTGACAGCTGCTTGTGTTGATATCCCATGTGAATGATTTTTTTATTTTAGTTCATAGAAGTTAACTGAGAACCCTGAGCAGAGGCAAGAAATCTTTTTATGGCAGGAGATTAATACTGAAACATTTAACTATTAAATCATACTATTAGAGGAAATAATTAGCCACTTCACACAGACAAGACAAGCTACATATCAAAGGCAGTTTATGAACTATTTTAAAATATTTTGTTTGAATGAATGGGATGGAGCAGAATAAAGAAAGCAATCACATTTTATTTCCATGTCTATGAAAANAAATCAACATATCACCTACACAAATTCAGGTCATATCTAACTTGGAGTACAGAGAAAACTCATTTAAAAAGTAAATATCAGAGGCTAGCAATTTTCAAACCTTTTTCTCAGTAATTGCAAACAATTTGAAAGAAGGGCAATACAACTTCCTCCTCAAATTTACCTCAGTTTACCTTAATTGCAATACCTTTAATTTATATTTTTGTTACTGTATTTTTACTGTATTTTTATTATTTTGGATTTTATATTTATATTTACTGTATTATTATTAGTTATATTTTGTTACTGTGTGGTTTCTTATACTTTTTTACACTTTAAAATCTTGTCTCTTGGCTTCTTGCAATGTTTTAGTCAAAATTTTATGTTGCCACTCACCCAGCATCATCATGCCTACCCAAACTTTAACGTAAAATCAGGCCTGTACGTAGCAAGTCCTTCATCTTTATCCCTAAAATTGTCTTTGGTGTCATAGCCAAAATTTCTGTGCCGCATTAAAAATAATGCAATAGCACAGTACCGGGGAAATTACTTTTTTTTTTACGTGGCTCATTACTGATATTGCTAGTATTGTATATCTGCATCTGATACAAAAGGTATCTCAAGGGTTGTTTCAGGAACACAAGTGACAAATAATGTTGTCCTCATTTATCTAAAATACATTCATGCAGATTTCCATATTCATAAGCCATTAAAAGTATTACCAAGCGCCATATTCTTTGATTGCCTCATGATAAGATAGAAGTCATCATTATAGGTGTCCAGAAACTTTCATTACCAACAGCACTAAGAATTTGTTTCCCATCCTCCATCAGCTACGCTAAGTGTGGCAGCAGCAAGTTTACTTAGTGCAAGTCAAGGCCCCGAAAAGGTAAATGAAATCAGTAAAATTTCATTAAGTGCACCAAATGTTGCCTTTATCTAAGACTTAATAAAACATGAAGCTAAATAATAAAGCCTTGGTAACTAGTTGTGTAACAGCAGAAACAATGCTGCAGGAGAAAAGATTGGAGATTAAATCTTGATTTTCACACTACACTTGCCTGGTTTCAGAATGAGAACTGATCCTCCCAATACTCGGCTTATTATCTTTTCACGTAAAGGTGAGGAGCGGAACGAACTCAGTACATTTACTCTGTTCTACCACTTTTACAACCTATTCCACTAAATGCATAAATATGAAGACAGACACAGGGTTCAGCCTGTGTTTGAACAGAAGAGCCTGGGCAATGTGATTATACTGCATAGGCACATATGGAGAGATTTTGTTTTTTATGACTCTGCTATACTCTGACCTACGACCATCCCCTACACTCCAGCCTATGGCTCCTGGGAGATCTTAGGCATAATTGTCCCCTTTAAACTTCTAGAACTCTTTTAACATCTATAAGAACATTCTTCAATGAAAAGTTCATTAAGCAAAATTTAAAAGACTAAGATTTGAAATTATTATCATAAAGCCAATGAGTTAAGGAAACCTGGACACATCCACAAGTCCTTCCACAGGAGGCAGTTCTTTTCCACATATCACAGCCCTTTGCTTACATCAGATGCTCAGAACCATCATTCCTTTCTTAAAACACACTAAAAGAGAATAAAATTACTTCTTAAGATACTTCAAAATTATCTATCCTACTCACGTACTTAATTTCTTGCAGTAGGTACAGTGAGCATTACAGAATCACAGAATATTATGAGTTGGAAGGGACCCACAAGGATCATCTAGTCCAACTCACCATCTAACACCCGTATTACCTACTGAAAAGTCCCAAGCTTCTTAGTTACTCCACAATATAGTAAAATTGTGACAAACACAAAAAGCTGCAGAAGTACATAAACATGAATAAGCCTTCAGTACAGTATAACCATCATTTAAACACCACAGAGCAATAATTTTTCTTTTTAATAAAACCATCATTTTATTTCACAGAAACTACTTTAAGAGAATTTAGAATACTCCAACTCAATGTACCCCTTGAACTATACTTATTTCCGAATTTCTATTGCACACTTAATAAACAACACATAAAATCATCNGAGTGATCTCCCAGTGGAATGGTCTGCCCAGGGAGGTGGTGGAGTCGCCATCCCTGGAGGTGTTTAAGAAAAGACTGGATGAGGAGCTCAGTGACATGGTCTAGATGATGGGAGGTTCACGTGGATGGAGCGTGGTGCCCATGGCTCTGGGTTTGTGGGTTCGATCCCTGGGTGGGTGTTCACCTGGGAGTTGGACTAGATGATCCTTGTGTGTCCCTTCCAACTCAGAATAACCTGTGAATATCAGAGTTGTGCTCTAAAAAGTTGCCTTCAGCAGAGATCATTTAAGGAATGTCATTTAGTGAGCCAATGTCTTCACCAGGCATTAACAGCAGAACACAGTGCTGTCAAGAGAAAAATTTCAAGCAGGATTCCTGATCTTGTGTCATGGCTTAACCCCAGCCAGCCACTAAGCACCACATAGACACTTCCAGTAGAGGTAAAGTCAGTATTAAAATCCAATCAAGTGCCAAATGGTTTTGAACTGGACAGTATTCTGAACTGAAACACATTTGTTTCTTTGCTCTGGCACTAATGGGAAACTATTCCAAGATTAAGCAGCTGGGTAAGTTGACTGAAGTGATGTGGGTCCTGTCTGGACCTCTCCAGTCGATAATGAGTTATGATTTGTGCTGCTAGTAGAAAGGAGATAGAAACATTTCCAAAGTAATTGAGGAATCCTTTGGGGGAATTTTTTATATTAGCAACTGCAGCAGAGCTATCCATCGTACCAGAAGATGTACTGGGCACATAGTTTAAACTTTGTCTTCCGTTTAGAGCATAAAGGAATTACTGCTCTAACCCCTCTCCTTTAGCAAAGGTCGTTTTATTCGTTTAAGGATTTTTTTTTTAATTTAGAAAAATAATCAAGTCCAGGTAGTTCTCATTTGGATGGTTGTACCACTCTGTCCAGGTGAGAGGCACAGGCTGGAGCATTCTCCAGTACGTAGCAAGCACCACATGAAAGTGTGATAGGCACCGTCATCTGTAATGCTACTAAGTACAGTGGTAAGTGTCCCCACCTGGCGTGTGGGAGACCCGGGTTCGATTCCCGCCAGGGAGACAGTGTTAACAGTTGGACTCGATGATCCTTGTGGGTCCCTTCCAACTCAGAATATTCTATGATATTCTGTGATATATAAAGTGTTAAAGAGCTTGTGTTCCAGCAGAACATATTATACTACCATAAAATGCTATTTTGCCAAGTCAAAATCACAAGAAATATTTAGGGGAAAATAATGTACTATGGCTACATATTTCTTGCACTCTCTTTGGTCCT
Organism: Pitta sordida; assembly: GCA_013390025.1. Lineage (NCBI taxonomy): Eukaryota > Metazoa > Chordata > Aves > Passeriformes > Pittidae > Pitta > Pitta sordida. The sequence goes on along the minus strand of WEKX01022971.1, from coordinate 17,073 downwards.
TTGACCTCTGCTGAGGTAAGAGGCAGGCGATTGAAGTTCCAGCCTAATTCACCTCATTAAGCCAGATAGAGCTGTGGAAACATCCAGACAAACAAACTCTAATGTATGAGCTACTGAGAAAATACAAAGGAAATTTGCACCTGGAATAGATGCCAGGTTGTTTCAGGTACAAATTTAGCACCCAGCCTGAGGAAAACATTTTAGTGAAATTGCATATATTAAAACCTATCATTGAGATATTTTTCCTCATTTTGGACTAATGCCAGAAATGTACTTCTGCTTGTAAAGGACAAAATAGAGTGCTAGAAATTCTAATGAAGAACCTGTCAAAGACGAAACATTTGATTTAAATCCCACAAAGAGACCAATACTTGAGAGTCCTCATACGAGGCAAAACCATGCCTCACCTCTGTTTTGAGGGTCTTTTTCATCCACATCCCTGCTATTGCTTTATGTTATGATTCACACTAGAAACATAAGAATAAACCTTTTAATTGCCTACTCCTTTCACAATTGCCAGCTCGTGCTCAGTCAATAAATGTCCTTATAATTCTGAATTCCCACAATAAAACACTTAGTTCAACATAATGTGTCAAAAAATAAGTTCAAACTAAAATTTGGCCAGTAAATCCAGAGAGAGCTCTCAGAGCAGGACATTCCCTGACTTTGTAATTTGGAACAAAAGCCACTGAGTGCTGTCTGTGGCAACTGCCAAGTGCTCATTATTTCTCAAAATATCTGTTTGAGGTATTTGAAGAGGCTCCTAGGGATTGGCCTTTCAGGTGTATTTCAAATTCTGTGCCTTTTCTCACTTCCACCTTAGTTGCTTTACAACAAAACCACAGTAGGGTTTCCATAAGTACTTCCTTTATTCACTTCATTCAAGCAGAGTGAGGCATTTTCCTCCACCCCACCCGAAGAATTTTAACTTCCAAAAATTGTATTTCTTTCTTCCTAAGTCCTAATGCAACAGTATAAGCTGATGCCATCTGTAATTAGAATCCATGCTCAGGAAATCATTTAAATTTCCAAGTTTAAACTACAATGTCTTGAATTCTTCTCCCTTATTCCTTCAGGTAACATATCAGAAGCCATTAGCTGGTGATCACAACAAGACCTCTAATTATTTCTCAGTGTCAACTTCCTAGTATCAAGGGGAAAAAAAAGACTATATAAGATCAGAATCATAACATCTATGATAAGTAGGTTTTAACAATACAGTGTATTTTGTAATTTAATTTAGAACCATGATTCTATCTCTATTGATAAAAAAAGGCGTAGTATATTTGGAACTGTCTAAAAAGTTGTATTATCCTCTAAAGAAGTATTTTATCATTATTGATTCACCAGCTCTCAGGAGCACTATATTACTGAAGTACTGGTGCTTTTCAGACATTCACTTGGTAAAGATCACTTGGATCCATGAAAATGTTTTCATATTTTCTTTATGCTTGGAGGAGTGAGAAGAGGAAGCAGGATGCTGGGGAGGCACAGGGATTATGTGAGCAATACCACAGGCAAGGGACAACCTAACATACTTACAACCCTTCTAATCTTTCGGTTTGTCTTTGGTACCAGCCAGCAAGGTTGCATCATAAGTTAGGAATGTTTTTTTCTTAAGCTCTACAGTCAAACACCATACAACAACAAAACACCTTCCCATAGACTTTACGAGAAATACATTGAATATTTTGTCTAAATCAGCTTTCTTACTGTTTTTGATGTATCTCTGTCTTTCACAGTTCTTTGGCAAATGGATTCACAGGAATTTCAACTTTTTAATGGCAAAAAGACAATCTTTTATTAAGGCAAGGAGAGGAGAGAAGGAATCTTTTGTTTAGAAAACTACTAATGTCATACTTCAAAAACAATATTTCCGCACTCAATGTTCCCGCTATGCTCTTAGAGCTGAGCTCCTTGAAAAAATCTGTGTCCCACATTAAATAACTTGGTACACCTTGCCATGCAACACTCCAACTCAAAGGCCTAGATCATTCTGACCAGCCTTCTCCCATCTTCCTTAGCCAGGCACTGACAGCTATATATAATATATGCAATAAGACCATCTATTTGGAACACTCACACTATCCATCCCTCCAAACGTATGTCTGTGTCAATCACTACAGCACATGGTTAAACCAGAGCACAAGAATCATCACAGCTAAAACTCCAAGGGGAATAGGGAACTTTAGGAGTGGGATTTCTGTTAAGAGAGAAGGTTACCATTTTATAAGGAAAAAAAAAGAAGAGGAAAACAGCCTTACAATTTTATGCATATCCACCAAGGAACCTTCATGAAACACATTCTGTCAGACTGGCTTCCTCTGAAGTAATCACTATTCTGAAAACTCTGCACTGGGATCCGCCGGTGTGGAACTGTAGAGTGCCACTGAAATGAGTTTTATGCCCAAGTATTGACGTACATTATGGAACCATCTGGCTGTCTTTGGAGTGTGGGCAAAGAAGCAGGTTAAGCTATTGGACAGAAACATCAATGCAGTGTGCTGGAATGCTCTGCAGCTAAAAGCATTTGGTAACATAAGCACTTGATATTCAAGGGACTGAGCTCACACACAGAAGGAAGAGAGAAGAACAAATACCAATCAAGCTGTTAAGCTTTGAATTTGTTCTCCTTAGGGTAAAACAGCACCAAAACCATCATATATTTATATAATAAATATAAATATTTATCCTAAACCACACTATTTCAATCATCTATTTTTAAAGCAATTTGACAACTAAATTGCACCAAATTTCTGCAATGCCAGTTCATTTTTAGCAACAAAAAGATCACAGAGCCAGCACTACCATAGCCACACACACAATCCAGAGGACAAGACCCAAGGATGACTCGTGCCACTACATTTTTCCAAAGGTCACTTGGAAAAATCTAACTTGGTTTATACTGAAAATTAAGGGTAAATATGTCACAATTTTTTGAAGGGGAGATGTTTGAAGAGCAGCATCTCTATGCACACCAACAAAGCGGGGTTTCTTCAGCATGCAACACTAGTGGATGTCTTGGTGCTCCAGCAGATCTTCTTACAGTACAGACAGGTAGGTGTCCCACAGCACAGGCAAATAATTCAATTAAAAAGCAAATAAAAACTGAGCTGGTTTATTTTCATTTCAACAGCCTTTCCTCTCTAAGGCAGACTTGTATATCACTTTTGCATGTTGCATCAAACCATTAGAATTACACTCTGATATGTATTTTCATTATCTATGTGCTTTACAATGTACTTCTGTATTTTCATACAAAATTCTTTATTGTAAGATCTCCTTTCACTGCATATTTATTTTTTCTAGTACTTGTATTTTTACTATTTTTTGCTCTTCTACAGCTACTCTAAAGCATGTTTGTGGTGCTTGTTTAGACCGTACCAGCGTCTAGTAGATGAAACCTTTTATCTTTGTTTCTTCACTTCCCCAGCCTATAATCTATTTATCCATATGCTTTTCCTAAAGAAAGCAACACATATACCTTATTCCCATATAAATTCACCTAGAATGTTAAGGAAAATTGCACTTGTTGCAAAAATCACCTGGCATGTCTCCTCCTCAATTTCTGCAATGGAAGGCTGTGGTCATGCTCTGCATAATCAATAAGGGCATCACCTGAAATACACTGACAGAAATTTTTGTTAATTTGTAACCCCATTTTGGTTATAATACTTGCTGTTAATGTAAATTCTGGGGTTTGGTCACACCATAACATGAAAATTCCTCAAAGCTCACCCTCAGGGTCATGCATAAGAAAGGGGAAGATCAAACCTTGGCCAGCACATCTGAAATCTGGTTTCTGAATGCATCAATATGTTCAATTATGCACATGCACTAAATATAAATATTTTTAATATGCACCAATGACAGCTCTTATCTGTGAGAAATGAAGCAACAGCCCTGAGAGAAAAACACAAACAAGGGGCAGGGGGAAGATGGATTGAAAAGAAAATTTTGGTAGAGCTGAATGTGCCTGAGAAATCCTCAGAACATTAAAAAAGTGGTTTTTCCACTGAGATGTTGTGATCTTACAGTTCACACGCATGATTTTGAAATGAACTGTTACTAAACAGCATAAAGCTTTGGTTGCATCAATTATTAAAATTAATGACAGCATTGTTACTCAAATATATCACAACATGAATGAGAACACGTTGTTTTGTGTTTTCTTTCAAAATTAAGGTAGGCTTATATCTGCTTTGTGGAAATTCTATTTGATGATTTCTAATAAATGTGTGATACATTTTCATTGGTTTATTTAAGAAGAGTTTCAAAATCTTGAATAAAAATTAATTTCTACCTTCCATTATCCCACAAACCAGCATTTTCACCTATTAGGAGTCTCCCATTGAGACTGAAGAAAATATACATCAGTTTAGTTGGTTACCAGAATATAAAACATGTACAACTGTACATAAGGAGATGATAAAATCACCCTTACCATTAAATTAAATTTCAGGCTTTTTAGTATAAATTTTCCATTTAAGAATCAAGCAAGGATCTGTATTTTGATGATAACAATGTCATTGATTCTGAAAGGGGAAAAAACCAACCAACACTATAGCTGAGCTTCAACGTCTTAGGTGAGAATCAAGCCACCAAATAAATCTAAATTTTTTTTTTAATGCAGATTTATATCCAAGTTTTCTGATTAGTCATTTAGCCTTAAGAGAAATTTCATATAAATTTATAGAGTTATTCCCAAGATACAGTGTCAGAATTCTAACCTGCATTTTTATCATTCATATTTAGACATGTTGATTAAAAGCTACCTACCTGTAAAAAAAGACAAAAATTGAAGCATCTCAAAATGTTTTTGTTTCCCTTTCTGTCAGCATGTTTCTCTGATGTGCAATGAACTGCACTACAAGCTGTCTGTAAACTGAGATTCCCTGTTCATTTTGATATGCAAAGGCTTTCAGAGAGGAGTGTATCAAATGCTTTTTTGACCCACATTCAAGTGCCCCAAATTATTACTGTGTGCAGTCGTATGTCATACAACAGATTAAAAGATAATTTGCAGTCAGTTTAATTTTTAAAAACCAGCACGGGAAAGTAAAGAGAATGTCATTTTAAAGGTCACATGTTAATCACAACTGCGTGAATGAAGAATTTGTCTACCAAGATACCCAGTGAACTCCTCTGATTTGGGACTGTCAGTCTATTCCTTCCTAAGGCCATTCTCACTGAGGAATGTTTGTGTACCATGTCTAAAATCAATTCCACAGGTTTTCTTCAAATATACATCAGACAGACACAAACAGAAATTACAGTTATCCCTCACCTTAAACAAGTTTGAAAATCAGCAGAAATTCGAGTTTTACACACTTCCATTCAGTGTCCTCCTGTACAACTTCCACAGCAACTGCTCTCATACCCACCAGTGGGGATGGGGAGGTGAAAATATTACATGTGTGGTACAGTGATAAATTTAAGTCAGCTTCTTTCCTGATGTATAGGAAGCAACCACCTTAGGCCTCTAGACTTGTCTTTGCTAGCACAACTACACAATTTTCCAAAACTCAGGGCCAGCAGATTCTATTTGGTTTTACTCAGCAGATTTAGTTCCATTTTTCCCCACAGTCCTGTGCATGCTGTGACAGAAAAACCTTCTCAAAATCAACATAGATTTAATTTTATAGTGGAAGCAAAGTCTTCTTACATAACTATAGACTGTTTTCTTTTAGGTAAAGGATTAAGTGCTGAAGTCTGACTTCCTCAGGGTATCACAGGAACATCAAGAAACGCCTGCAGCCTACTGCAACTAGGAGAAACTCTCAAAAGCATTTTGGTTTGCTGTATATCTTCGGGCATTTTCTTGTATTGGCATTGTCTATTAACAACACTCAAGTGTTTAGACAGCAGCTTACACTCAGCAACATTATTTCCTCTCACATTATGTTGTACCTAAGTGCCAACTAGAAACACTAATACTCATTAAGTAAACTAGGGCAGTACAGAATTTTCTTGAATTGTAAAACAGTTTCCAATGCTTCAGTGTATTCTGAGATTTTCTACTGAGCAGGGCATACAATAAAGAATGTATGCCCACACAGAGGAGACTGCAAAAAGGATGGTGCACCATATAAACTATTCAGCACCTGAAATGTACTCCAGTGAATGATCATGCATGTATTAAAAAAGAGAAGTTTAATACTGCATTACTCTGAATAGCTATTGTATTAGACCAGTTAGAGTCTTAAGAGCATTCATATGACAAATACACTCAGAGGTCTCTCATACCCCAGACAATGATCAATTTTTTTAATATTCAGCATAGCAAGGATTACAATCATCTGTACTTGTGCTCAAAGTTAATTCTCTGTGCAAACTGGAGACTGAGGGGAAAGGAGAAGCTAATTAATATAAATTACAGAAGCAGGTGAGAGGACTGTTGAATTCTTACCCCTGCAAGAGGAAGCAGACATCCTGAACCAAAGAAAATCAATTAAACATGAAAGACAATCTGAATTAATAGATGGCCTAGGTGCAGATGCTTACTGAATTAAAAAGAAGAGAAACTGATAAACTGGCATATCTAGAGATACCTTTGTTTTGTGCTTTGTAAGCAATTACTAGTAAACCTTGTTAATGCTCCCAGTCAGGAGAAAGCCGTGTGTGACCAAGTCAGGGTTAGAGTCTCTCTGAGATTAATGGACCATGTCTCTTATCCTCTCCCCTGCACTAGGTATATTCATTCAGTTACAGGCACAGGGTTTTTTTTAGACTTAGACCAGGTGGAGAATGAGCTTTTGCTTGTCTGTGGCATTCAATCCAGACATGTGAACATGGCAGTACTGTGTAGGTAGTGGGGAACAGTCACAGTCAGCACGTGGGAGCTGCTTATTGACTCAACATTCATTGTATCTATATTACTTGTTGCCATAAATAAACACCACATCTTATTAAAGATCTTATTAAAGACATCTAATTAAAATTGTTGATATTTGCAAAGTAAGGGAGTGATTCCCACCCAGCAAGATCATTTCTCTTGGTGAGAAATGAAACAACCCAGGTTTCAGCACAATCATTCTGGACTCTCCTCTAGATATTTGCAGTATGTATATACCACTATAAAAATGCTATTTTGTTTAAATCTGAGAGTAAAAAGGCATCTCCAAAGAGGAGAAAACTGTATATAAATCAACAATTCCAAAGGTAAATTTGGAGTTCTGTATGACAAAACTATTGTTCCTGTTCTGCTTTTAAACCTATTTGACAATAAAATGAGAGAAATCATTGATTGTTCTAACTCAGGCCATTGAATGTTCTTAAAACAGAAGTATTTGAATTTCCATTAGCACTCAACTTATTCTTATTAAATACTTAAGCCACACACATGACATTATTATGTGTCATGTCGTTGTTAAATATCCACAAAAAGTTCCCTTTGCTGAGATATCGGTAACATCTTCAATTGCGAGGTTGCATCCAAATCTTACCAAGGAGCAGTGAGCCCGGAAGGTGATACTCTGGACATGAGTCCTGGTTCAGAACAACAAAATGTATATTCCTGATGCCAAGAGCTCCCACCTGCTAGAGACGGTGCTGCACTGCTAGAACTCCAGTCACACTCATTTTCATTTAGGTTTGGTTGTGCGTTTCTAAGCAATAAACAGCACATGGAATTTGGATCAGGAAAGCCTTCAATGCAGACTCCACTGTTGGGAAGCTGAGAAATACTTGGTTAACTCCACTCCCTGAACCATGACACAAGTTTTGGGCATAACCTCTATTTATCCTGACAACCCTCCTACCCTTCCCCTCCTGCAGCCCCATTGCAGCCTGGCAGTAGCACACACCTGCTGGCTCCTGCTGTGGATGAGATGGCCAGGGAACACCCCTGCTTTGCCCAGGCAGAAAAGGAGAAAGAAAGGAGAGAACACCCTTAAAGGGCAAGCAGGGACATGCAACTTCAGAGTCACACATCTTTCTCAGCAGAGCTACAGGACATTTTTCTTACCGCTGCTGCTGAGCTCACTGATAAAAGCATCCTGAACTAACTTCATTTTAACTCATGCAAAGATTGACAGGCAAATTATTTTAAAGAGAGCACAGGTGAGCATCACTTGAAAGAAGCAAAGCTCCTATGGGAACCTTAAGGACTGCAAGATAAAAACAAACACCCCATAAAAAATTCAACCAGAAAAACCCCCAAACCAAAATGCTCATATCCAACCAAACAAAAAGCCCTCTCCCAAGTGAACCAGGTAAAAAGGCAGATGTACTATTTACTGGTTTATTGTCAGTCACACCTCTACAGCCATAAATACACTAAGGGTGTACACCAAGGGTCCCATTATTGGGTCATATTAGAGTGGTACAAAGTCTAGTGTATCAATGGGATACTGTGTTAACCCAAAACTGCAACAGCATTAACTAAGAAAGTCTCTGTATTTCCAACTGATAGTGATCAATACATTTCCAAATTACCCTGGCACTGCCACATTCTAATTAAATTATCTTATGGTAAATATACTAAAGCTTTCATTACTTGATGGCCTTTCAGTTTCAGCTTTCAAATTCTCAGACTCCCTTGTAAAAGGTAAGCTTGGAAAACAGTGCCACCTAATGCTAAAGAGCATGAAAATAGAATAAAAATAAAACCAAATAAATTTAAAAATATAATGTTGCAAATGTTTTACACTTATTTTCCACACAATTTTACAATATTTCATACAATCTTAAATAAAAATTTTAATAACATCTGTCAAATTACTTAACAGATATGGAAGATATGGAATGCAGCATTGCTAGTTCAAAAATATATTTTTAAAAAGTAAGAACATCTAATTCAGATGAATTAGAGAAGTGAGAAGTACTTGCACTTGAATAGCAAATTCCCAAACTATTGTGTTACTTCACATTGTTTGAGAGCACTGNACCTCTTCTTCCAGGCTGACGACACCAGAACGAGAGGGCACAGCCTCAAGCTACGCCAGGGGAGGTTCAATCTTAACATTAGGAAGCGGTTTTTCCCAGAGAGAGTAATTACATATTGGAATGGGCTGCCCAGGGAGGTGGTGGAGTCACCATCCCTGGAGGTGTTTAAGAGAAGACTGGACAAGGAGCTTAGTGACATGGTCTAGCCGGGGGGTGTAGGGCTGGATGACGCTGGGCCCCTTCCGGCTCGGAGTGGCCTGCTAGACTGTGAGGGATCTAGGTTGGTGTTATGCTCTGCGACGTGCTCTCGGTCTCTGTACGGGTGTTAGATGGTGAGTTGGACTAGATGATCCTTGTGGGTCCCTTCCAACTCATAATATTCTGTGATTCTGTGATACTAAAGCTTTCATTACTTGAAGGCCTTTCAGTTTCAGCTTTCAAATTCTCAGACTCCCTTGTAAAAGGTAAGCTTGGAAAACAGTGCCACCTAATGCTAAAGAGCATGAAAATAGAATAAAAATAAAACCGAATAAATTTAAAATATAATGTTGCAAATGTTTTACACTTATTTTCCACACAATTTTATAATATTTCATACAATCTTAAATAAAAAATTTTAATACATCTGTCAAATTACTTAACAGATATGGAAGATATGGAATGCAGCATTGCTAGTTCAAAAATATATTTTTAAAAAGTAAGAACATCTAATTCAGGTGAATTAGAGAAGTGAGAAGTACTTGCACTTGAATAGCAAATTCCCAAACTATTGTGTTACTTCACATTGTTTGAGAGCACTGGGGAACCTGAGGTTGTTATCCAAATTAGATCTATTCCTAATCAGTAAAAAATAAAGGATGACAAATAACATTATCTACAAATCATGATATTGAACAGCTTTAAAGAAGATGCAGAAGAGTGCCACAATTTTTAAAAAGATCATTTACAGTAAAGGTTTGAACACCATTCCATAGTGTTCTCAGTCAGCTTTGTACAGTATGTGCTTTTAAGTGTTCTTTTGCTGAGCTTCCTGATGCAGGAGAAGCAAAATAAGCAAGATCCTAAATGACAGAGAAAGAAACTGAATGCCCACACATTTTCTAGGAGAAGTTTCTGGACATCCATCAGTTTCAAGCAATCAGGAGTGAGGGCTTTCCTTTCAATAAGTTTTGCCAATCAGTTTCCTGAGGTTGGTTCTTACAAAGCAAAGAGTTGTGTGTATAACTGACAAGACTGGATTTATTTTCCATAATCTAAACTGTGTATTAAGATCTTACATGCACATAAACATTACTCTGAAAGAGGCAAAGACAGGACAATAGTGACATAACTGCATTACATCACAATTTCAAGGAATATGAGAAACCAAAGAAAGCTTCTTCTTTATAGTCTGACTTTCCTGCTAAGCCATTAAAACATTCAAGGTTCCCTCCAAGATACCCTGCCTTTTGATTTTAAACCTTCAATTACTTATTGTATACAACAATACTTTCTCCAAGCGGAGCTGGTGAGATGTTTTTGGTTTCTTTCCCAGCCATCCTTCACTAAAATCCAAAAAATGTAATTTCTACTTTTTATTCCAGTATTTATTACAGAACTAACCACTCAAAGATGAACAATGGAAACGGAGATATCTTACCATGACCACAGCCATCATACAATAACCCTGTTAAGGGCAATGCTTTTACACCAAAAGCTAATAGTTCCACACAACATTAATTTTATGTTACTTGAGAATTAATTCTATAATCTTCAGCAGGCCTGCTAGAGAGATCAAGAATGGATGTGGATCAGGAAGTTTTAGTCTTCATTTCTTTTAACTGTTATGGAATGCAGTAGTATATTAATTAATTGTGTGGGGCTTGAATGATGTAGATTTTCGTTATTGCAGTAAATACCACTCTGGATTTAATCCTTTTATTAATTTTCTCTCTTTATTAAGCATACTCTAAATACCATGTTGCATTAGACAACTATTATCAGAACAGCAAAGCTTTGGGGTTTTGTTCCAAAATAAACAGAATTCTCTCACATGCATACAGAACTACAAAGTACTTTTTACTAAAAGAAAGCTGGAGAGGGACATTTTACAAGGGTTGTAGTGACAAGGACAAGGGGGAATGGCTTTAAACAGAAAGAGAGTTGATTTAGATTAGATATTAAGAAGAAATTCTTTCCTATGAGGGAGGTGAGGCACTGGCATAGGCTGTCCAGGGAAACTGTGGGTGCCCCATCCCTGGAAGTGTTCAAGGGCAGGCTGGATGGGGCTTTAAGCAACCTGATCTAGTGAGTGGCATCCCTGCCCATGGCAGTTGCCCGAAGTCCCTTCCAAGAAACATCATTGTATGATTAGGGAAAGTTACTGCTTTGGAGGCTCCAGGCAAGTGCTTACCTTTGAAACAAAAAGGTGTTACAAACATCACACAAAAAACAGACTTGGTTAAACTGTGGCTAAAATACTGAGAAGGCATCTGTGAGAATAATGAAGACTTTCTGAAGGAAATACACAGGCTAGATGTAAAAACACAGGCAAAGAAAAGGGACAAAAAGATCAGCTTATAAGACTCATAAAACCTAGTAATATATACTTCATATAAGAAACAGAACATCAGTCTAGGAATCTCTAGAAGCAGTCAGTGCTCAAAGTATAAAAAGAGTGTTCAGGGAACATAATGCTATTCCATTAAAAAAAAAAAAAGGATGCTTCGGTTAATTTTAAATTTATTTTTTACAATAAGATAGCTTAAAGTTATTCCCTTACAAGATGCCCTCATAGTACAAAGCGTATCATAGCATTCTTCCACATCCTTCAAATCAAAGGGCTGCTGGAAGACACTATAATAAGAGAGAAGAACTTTTACTCTGAACATGGTAAACAATAACAAGTCCCTGGACACATGTGGTATTCACCAATGACCTTCTCGACTAACCTACAGTGAAATAACTGAACAGTTCACTGTGCTGGGGTACCTTTCACTCAAAAGTGCCTGAGTACAAGAAGTCGCACATAAGGGACTCATTTTGGAAAACAGTTGCAGGAAGGAAGCAAGTGCACATCAATAGATCCGATGCCTGCAGATAGAGAACTGCTAGAAACTATTACAAGGGTAAATTGTGAGCACAAAGATAGTTGTGATATATTGGAAAAGGCTCAGCATGGATTGCACAAAAGGAAGTCACACCTCACAAATCTATGGGAATTCTCTGAAGAAGTATTAGGCATACAGTTGAGGAAGATTCAGTTGACAAAATATACTGCAAAAGATGCAATTCCGCTTTAAGCTGCCTCAGTAGCCTGTTTACCTGAATAGATAGACAAATGTCTGTGCAAGTCAGCAGAATTCACCCAACTTTCTCCTTGCAAGCTAATGAACTTGTCACAGGACAGGGATTTTCAGCAAACAATGTCACCACAGTGAAACACAAGATGAAAGAGGGGGAGGGAGAAACCAAACAGGTATCTGTGATGGCAGGACTGCAAAAACTAGTAATGGTGTTAATCAAAGCATGATTATTTTCCTCTCAGTCATATAGGAAGTGGATAGCCCCACATACAATGTTTGGTTTAGTTCCCATGCAGTAACTGCCTAAATGAATATGATGAATGAATTGGTGTATTGGGTCTGTCTGAGCCCACAGCAGCCCTCGCAATGCTGTGCTTTAGAAGGGTGTTGATAACACACAAGTGTTTTGGCTACAGCTGGGCACACTGTCCCTTCCCCCTAACTAAGGACAAGATTCTGGGAGGGGACATGAGCAGGCCAGCTGACCCAGACTGACCAAAGGGATATTCCATACCATATGACGTCAGCTCAGATATAAAAGCTGAGGAAGGACGCAAGGAAGGGGGGCGGGGTGTGTGTGGGGGGGCATTCACTGTCTTCGAAGCACGATCTATATGCCTAGGACTCCTGCTTCCCTACATGTGGATGGACACCTCTGCTGATGGGAATTAGAGATTAGTTCTTTTACTTTGTTTCTATGTGCACTTTGGCTTTGCTTTATTTTTGCTTATATTAAACTATCTTATCCCAACTCATATCATCATATTATTTGGGACTGAGCGACTGTTAAGGCCCCTGGCATCCAGCCAGGGTAAAACCCATTACAAATGTTTTTAAGAGTTCTGCAGCAAAGGCAGATTTACATTATTCACTTTTGGTACAGTGTGTACTTAACACATGAACAGATTTTGCAATATAAATATGCACATTAACATTGTGAACTTAGGTGTAAGTTCCATATACTGAAAAATGTATGCAGGTTTGCTCTTCTTTCTATAGAAAAAATAGTATAAATTATTCTGGTGCTTCATGGCAATTTAAAAATAAATTACCTCTAATACACCATGTTCCATTATGAATCATCAGAGGAAGAGTGTTTTGATGATGTATGTCACAGTTTAGAGGCTCTCCTGATGAGGCAGATAATACACTGATGTAATGCATTCCAGGCATTTAGCAGGAAAAAAAATCACTTTTGTTCTCTTTAGGTGATTGTACATCAATATAAGGTATGCTCAATTCACCCCTGCTGACATCAGAATTTATAAAACCAGATATCCAACAATGTCACAGTGGCAAAAAAGGAAAAGGACTGTGTTTAATAAATATATAATCAACATGTTTATTTCCCCTGTATCTTTCCATTACCTGATCTATCAATTACAAAGGAGAGCCTTGATTCCCTCTCTTCCACAGAGGTATAATTGTTACAGCTCAACATGCACATGATGTAAGGGCATGGTACCTTCCCAAAGGTACAGTCACCTGAAGCGACAACAAAGGAATTAAAGCATTATAATACTGCTGCCTGAACCAAAAGAGAAGGGATCTTAAGCTATATTATCAACTTGCCTAACACTTCCTTTAAGATCTAGTCTGAAAAGATCGAAGTAGCTTCAGGCACAAGGAAGAGAGGGAAGTAGAAGAGGATGGAATTTCAGTGTCTGCTCTGTTGCCCTGCCAGCTAAAAGGAAAAGAAACCCTTGGATTTTACCACAGTGCCACATTTTATCTTTCATAATTATTTTACAAACTGGTAGATAATCAAATAAATAATTTTCTGGGCAAGCACAATTCACATCACTCTATGGTTGCAGCAAACAGATGTCACGGACTCCACTCAGAGGATGATGGAGTAGAGACCACTTTATTGCAGCACTCAAACTCTTATAACAAGTTATGCTCATTACACCAGTAGGGCCCAAAACCTTCCCAGTGAGCTGAGCACGTGTATTGAAAGTCCTTGTTGTTTGCAGTTTACTTTTCCCATGGCTTGTAACACCAGGTGCAGCTTTTAACTCCTTGTCTACCACATACAGTCACAAGCAGACTTACAGTTCCTTCAGAACGCAAAAGCACTCTGTAAAGGACTCAAACATCAGATTTAGTTCAGTCTGATTAACAGCTTGGTGTAACATAGTCACATGATATGCAGGATATCCACTCATCTGCATTCAATTCCTTGCAGTATTATTCCTTTTCTGCATCTTTATGTACAACTCTAGGGACTTGTCTGCTTGTTTCACTCATGGATGGCTGTCCCACAGCGGCTCTACATTCAGAGTGGTCTCAGAATCTAAACAGCTTTAAAGCATTGGAGAACCATCATCCCACTTGTAAAGCAGGAATTTCCAACTGTCATGTTAGTGCCAGTGGTGCGGCCAGGCGAAATCAAATGGAGATTGAAAGTGGGAGGCACAAGGGATGAGAATTATTAGGCTGCATCTCCTACTCTGCCTCAGCACTAACTCACACATTCCTGAAGGCAGGATGCAGATATTAGTCTCACGCATCAGGTCCCACACTAGACAAGAAGCTGAAGCACTGCTTGTAGCTGAGAAATGTGCTGTCTCTTCAGTAAAACACTGAGCTGTGGGTCTGCCCTTATCACATCTGCCTACAAGAGTCAAACATGCCCCATCACACAAGGCAGACAGGCACTGCCCCTTCATTTATGTCATGGCAGCCTCTGTTTCCAGCTACCCTCTAAAGCCATCAGACCATTTTTTATAATTATGTGAATGTTAACAGAAGTATAACCCTATATAAATTACATTTGTGTTCACAGAAAATTTGCTCATCTTGTTTATAAATTCTTAGCGCCGGTAAAACCACCTAAGGCAAAAATACTGACACATTTGATACCACAGGGCATTAAAAATGGATTCTTCTTTCTGACCATTACATTTAACCTATCAAAATTGCATTATTAAGCAACAGTAACACATGACAGACTTCTAAATGTCCATCTAGCACACTGTTCTCACGATCTGGTGTAGTTATTAGTGTCAACTAAAAATGGTCATTATAAATTCGTTATGGAGCAATTAGCCATGGAGAAATTCACACGTTGCAATGATTTCCTACCCACATATAGGTGTTTTACAGAAGCTAATTCCAATTTAAGTTTTGACAAGATTGCACTCTTTGAACACTGTAATGAAAAGTAGTTCCTGTGCTCTGTTCCTTTGTGCACAGAAGCAAGAAGAGAACAGCACAGCTGCTGTTGATAACTACGGGGAGTTTTGATTCTTAAGCTAAATGGTAAAGTGTTTATGACTACTTTGGGTATCAGATATCTACAGAAGAAAAACAAAATAAAAGCAATGAGTAACAGGGAGATGATCCTGTACTGTTCGCTAAAACAATGCTAGGATTATACATTTGTCATTCTACTCTAGTAACTATTTCCATACCTTTCTTCCTCTTGCCTTTCCGGTGAACAGAGACTCTTCTTTTGTTGAAATACTCAAAGACTCACTGAATGCCTCTGTAACAGCACATACCAGTACTAAATCAACACCAAGCCACTTGCTTTTCTCATATTAAGTATCCCCAGGAATTCAGAATCCCATTATCCAGGCAGTACTGAGTTTGTGTTCTACCTTGCCAGTTTCCTATGGTGTCCCTTCCATTTTTCGAGAATGAAATTCTTATTCCATTTAACGAGGCACATATCCAACCACAGCAATCACTGCTTTGTGCATACTGTCACAGCAAATGATTTCTAGGATCAACATGTCATCTTAATAGCAGAGAGCAAAACATCCTTTCTCATTTTACATAGTCATGGGGTTGTACCTCAGATAATTTTATCATTAATGATTCACTTCTAGTCACAAAAGCAGGAATTTCAACAGGAATTTAGCTCAATGGTAACAGAATGAACCTGGTCTGAAATTTTTTATGCTTTGGGTGCCATGTATATGAGCTCCTTGATTTAAACCTTGATAGGTCTCATACAGAAATACAGCCTACCTCCAATTTTCACAGAACTGAATAGCCTGCCAGTCTCTGAGCTATTCTATGAGGCTGCACTCAGACAGTTTTGTCTTGTGCATTACACTCCTTTCATAGTTTTTGGGTTTCTTCAGTCTTTACAGATCTCCAGTCTGTAGTTAAGAGTTCTTCCTATCCTTGATTGCTCAGGCCGTTAACAATAGAACTCATTATAGTGAAATACGTACTTCCCTATCTGTGAACATGATCTGTTCACTGACATAATTTATCAGACATAAAAACTTAAGTGAACTTTCCAGAAGCAAAGGAGGACAACAGCTATTAACCAACAGGCTGTTTCAACAGCCTTCCGAGAACCAGTTGTGAATTCTAAGCCTACCATGTACTCTATCTCCAGCCCCATGGAGCCAGAACAAACACAGTGTGATATGTATTTCCATTACATATCCTCAGTACCACTGTCAGACATAAGCAACAAGTTTAAGAGAGGTCATTTATTATATCACACAGTACAATGGAGATAGAACAAGGCAGGCTAAGACTTTCCAGACACACACCCAGGACAGCCAGTCAGCAACAGGGTACCCAAAGAGATTCTTCAGTTGCCAAGGCACTTCTAGCTGTAGGTTGGACTACAGCTCTCTTAAAGTCCCTTCCAATCTGTTATCCTATGACCTTATGATGCAAGAAACCAAATGTTCTTCTTTTTTTTTTATGGAATGTTTGCTCTGTTTTATTATATGTACAACATCACTCTTTATTCAGTGATAGTCATCGATGCTTCGATTCTGTTGCCACAAGTATTCACAAACAATAAGAAAGAAATCACAGAATGATTGGAATACACTTTCTGGAGACAAATATGTCATCTACAATAGGCAGGAAGAAATGAAGAAGCAGAGTCTGAGCTAGAAATGTGTTCAGAGAATCACAGAATCACAGA
>WEKX01022952.1:46637-116038 GCA_013390025.1 Pitta sordida | reverse complement strand
ATTCTGTGTGATTCTGTGTGTGAGGTGGAAGAAATTATAGTCTCAGCTAATACGTATTAGAAGAACTTTAATATTGATACATAAAATAATCAATTCTTCATGAAAAAGTAATAAAATAATATCCTTATACAGTGAGCAATTAAAGAATGCAAAGAAAAACTCAAAAATAATCCAAAACCTGAAGCAAACAAACAAACCAACTCAATGTTTACTATCAAAAGTGGAATTTTTTTCCCTCTTTCTGTGAGTCTGGCAGTAACACTAAAGGCTGTGAACCTCCGCATGAAGTTCATCCTGTTGCTGACTTTCAATCTCTAGCTCCCTGATTTCCTTCTATGACAAGGTGACCCACCTAGCTGATCAAGGGAAGACAGTTGATGTGATCATTTTGGATTCCAGCAAAGCTTTTGATATTGTTTCTTCTAGGATCCTTCTGGCCACATTGTCCAGCCCACAGCTGGATAAACATGTCATGAGCTGGGTGAGCAACTGGCACATGGGTTGAGCACAGGGAGTGACAATGATTGGGGTGACATCAGACTGGCAACCTGTCACTAGTGGGCTTCCACAGGGCTTTCCTGGGCCCTGTGCTCTTCAACATCTTCATCAATGACAAAACTGAGGAAGCTGTTGACTCTCTTGCTGGCAGGGAGGCCCTGCAGAGAGGCCTCGAAAATTAGAGCACTGGGCAATTACCAGCAATAGGAAGTTCAACAAGAGAAAGTGCCGGATTCTGTACCTAAAATAGGATAACCCTGGATGTATGGACAGACTGGGGAATGAGATACTGGAAAGTAGTGCCGTGGAAAGGGACCAGGGGGTCCTGGTGAATGGCAAGTTGAACAAGAGTCACCAGTGCCCTGGCAGCCAGGAGGGACAACTGTGTCCTGGGGGGACATCAGGCTCGGAATCTCTGGCCAGGCCAGGGAGGGGATTGTCCTTCTCTGCTCTGACCTGAGGCGGCCTTACCTCAGCGACACTACCCCAAGGAATGACCTGCAGTTGTGTCAGGGGAGGTTTATGTTGTATATTAGAAAAAGGTTCTTCCCCCAGAGGGTAATTAAGCATCAGAACACGCTGCCCAGAGCAGTGCTCACAACATCAAGGCTGACAGAGTTCCAGAAACTTTTGGACAACACTCTCAGGCTCATGGTGTGACTCTTGTGATGGTGCTGTGCAAGGTCAGGATCTGGACTCTGTGATCCCTGTGGGTCCCTTCCAACTTGGCATATTCTGTGATTTTGTGATTCCCTGTGGCAAATGCCATGGGAGTACTGCTGGATGGAAAGCGCCAGGTGAATCTACTGCTGGGATCAAAGTCTGCAGGACAAGAATCACAGACTGGAATCCACACACAACTACTCAGGATAAGAGAAAAGAGGAATCATGGCAGCAAGCAAGGTGCTGAGCCCTCCCTGCTTTTACTTGCAAGGGATCAACCTCTTTCTGGTCCCGAGCTGTATTGCAAGACCTGAGAATGAGGCTCTATTAGTCTCATATTTAGTTTGAAAGGTTAATTATAATTTGATTAGACTGTTTAAGGTCTAAATGCCTGATCTCACTGATGAAGATATATTTCTAAAAATAGTTAAGGAAAAATACCCAGAGAAACAGTTCCTTAGTTACACAGATATTAGACTGATTAAAATTCTAGTCTGTGAAAGATGAAATCCCAGCGTATTTAGATCTGCTTTGTTATTTCTGACAGTACAGAAGGATTGTATCTGCCCTTCCCTTTTGCCATATAGAACATGAGCATTGAGATCTTTACAGGAGACATGAGACATGTGATTATTTCTCTATCAGATGTTAGCATTAATTCTCTGAAATGCGACGGCTATTTGCCATCTAAGGAACTGACAATATAATTAAAGTGTTCCCATAAACTTCATATGTTTAAATATCAGTTAAGCTGACACTTCATTTACTGGTTTACTACTCAGTAGATTTTTTTTTAAAGAAAAGCTATTTTTGTTAGTTTAATTATTTCCTTGGCTTATGTGTTCTGTAGTCCTATCAAAGGCAGCCGAAACCAGTGGAGAGTCTACCCTCTGACTGCAACATTTTTATATATAGAGAGAACCATTTGTATGTTTACACCATGTAGAGAGATAAATGGGAGCAGGGAAATGTTTGTCACTGCAGCCCTCTGTATCTAGTTTCCTTTATAGTGTGCAGAAGTTAACAGCAGCACTGATGGGTAGAACATTTTCTCCAGGGATGTCAGAGAACTTTGTGCATTAAACAGACATGATAGAGATTTAATAAACATCACAGTGGTAGAAAGGGCATATCTCCATTCTGTGCTGCTGAAGCTTAGAAAATAATTAACGAGATTCAAATCAAACTTACTCGCAAATCTAACCATGTTGGGATGGGACGAGAAAGCAAACCTAACTGTACATGCACAGAGTTAAGCACAAAGCCATTGCCAGCTGTTGATCCATTAGCATTAGCTTTTGTAACTGTATTAAGCAAGTATTCATTTAATACTTCAATAATTTCCCCATCCTCCACCATCCCATCTCCCATCTCAACCTTCAGAGTTCTAATTTTCTCCTTGATTAATTATTTGCTTTGATAATAATGAAAAATCTTCTGAGTAACAGTTTCCATTCTTATCTATAACAATTCGCATTCTTCCTTCTATGTATTTTTTATACCCTTTGATCATATTCCTTGGCAATTTCTAATTCTTAATTATGTTTACTTTCTTCTTCAAACTTGATGAAAATTGCTTTTTTTTATTATTTCCATTTATAGATTATATAGATATAATTTTATCATTTTTAATAATTTTATTATTATATATATAATTTATAAAACTTCTACCCTTAAATTTCCTTTTATATATAAAACAAATATATGAATTATTGACATAAAAATATAATCAAATGCACATTTTTCTCTGTTTTACGTTATGGGGGAAACAATTTTCCACTTAGTATTTTAAAAACATCTCCAGGCCACCTTTCACTTTCTAAAGACAATTAGAAAGCTGATTCCTAGTTTTTAACTTGAATAATAAAAAATTCTTGCTAAAGGCTAGTCAAGTGTAAATTTATATTTTAAAGCTTCCATCTGAACAAATGTGTCAAGTTTTAATTCCTTTATAAATTTTATATGATAAGGCTTACATTGCATTGGAGTACAAAAGAACTGGATTTTTTTCTTGCTTTGTTCCTCTCCATCCTGAAAGGTGGTTTTTAATAAAAATTATTTCCTTGAAACTATGATTTCAATGGAAAAGCATTGACAGTCACATTTTTATCATTAAAAACACTTTTGCTTCCACCTTGCTGTTCCTAGCTTTAATTTCATTAAATCATCTCACTTTACAAGATATTGGATAAAATGTAATACCAGATAAGTAGTCAAGGCCAGAGAGATGAAAACATTAATATAAAACTCATCTCACTAAATCAATTTCAAACAATAGATCAAATGTTATGCAATTGTTGCAAAAGATCTTTCTCCTCAGCCAGATTTCTTTCTGTATCAAATAGTCATATCTGATGATATCATAAAAGTTCTTCAGGGCATTTGTGAGAGATGTTTGGTAGAAAAGGAACACAAGATCAGTGATTTTCTCTCTCTGAGCCTGGACACTGTTCACAAGTCTGGCCCTCCAATTATTCTTAGCACACTGAGTAGTACAAATACACTAATTGTTTTGAAGAGCTTTAAGCAGTAAAATTATAATTTGATTATAATTATAGTAAGTATAAGCAGTAAATTAGAGAATAAGATTTCTTATTTACTACAACTTACTTTGCTTTTCTCATGTTTTGTCGCTGGGTAAATAGCTGAGATGGGTTTGTGTATACCTTGACACCAGTACTCACAGCAATTATCCCTTTGCTCACTCTGAACTTGTGAAGTTAGTTTTTTCTTGCTTTCCCTGCCTTTTACAGGGCAAGCCTGTCTCCCATCTCGTGATGGAAACCAGCTTTGTACAGACTGGTGATTCTTTATTTGAACTCAAGCTCTGATTGAAGCATTCCTCATTACTTGTACATTTATAAATACATCTACCCATCCGTGTTCTCTGACTAACAAGAGACTTCCACTTGTCAGAGCTTTCAGACAGAACACCTCAAAGCTTTCCTTCTTATTCCTGGCAACCTATTTTCATGAAACATAATGGCCTGTATTAGGAACAGTGTGGTCAGTTGGACTAGGGAAGTTATCCTTCCTCTGTACTCAACGCTGGTCAGACACATCTTGAGTACTGTATGCAGTTCTGGGCTCCCCAGTTTAAGAAGGATGTTGAGCTGCTTGACAGGGTCCAGAGAAGGGTGACAAGGATGGTGAAAGGACTCTAGGACAAGCCCTATGGGGAGTGGCTATGGGAACTGGGGTTGTTCAGCCTGGAGAAGAGAGGACTCAGAGATGACCTAATTACTGTTTACAACTACCTGAGGGGATGTTGCAGCCAGGTGGGTGTGGACCTCTTCTCTCAGGCTGACGGCACCAGAACAAGAGGACATGGCCTTAAGCTACGCCAGGGGAGGTTTAAACTGAATGTTAGGGAGAGTTTTTTCCCAGAGAGAGTGATGGCTCATTGGAATGGTCTGCCCAGGGAGGTGGTGGAGTCGCCATCCCTGGAGGTGTTTAAGAGAAGACTCTATGAGGTCCTCAGTGACATGATCTAGTTAATGGGAGGCTTGGATGGATGGAGCGTGGTGCCCGTGGTTCCAAGTTTGTGGGCCTGATCCCTGGGTGGGTGTTCACTTGGGCGTTGGACTAGATGATCCTGTGGGTCCCTTCCAACTCAGAATAACCTGTGAACCTGTGAAATAAGTTATCTCCAAGATTTCTAGGCCTCAGACATATCTGAAAGAAAATGATGAAAAATATCTTGAAGGACATCAGGGAGAATGGGAGGAGACACAGACAATGTGACCACTTGCACTTCATTTTCTAAAAACAATAAAAAGGAATTGCAGCAAGAGAATCACGGAATCACAGAATTAGTGAGGTTGGAAAAGATCATAGAGATCATCGAGTCCAACCCATCACCTGTTACCTAGAAAGAAATTGAGACGCCTCAATTAAGTGTTTCAATTACAGTACCTTGAGCTTAATTTCAACAAGAATTAAATATTTATTCTTATGTGTAGACTATCTATCAGATATATTCAGATTTGAAATTTTTAAAGTCATTTCTATAAGACAGAGTGAAAACTGCATCTCTTTGTAATTTTTACTTTTCAAAGTCCAGACAGGGAATACACTTTGAATACATTTTGTCAGTCTTCAGAATTCAGAACAGAACAGAATTCAGAACAAAACAATTCTGAACAATTCAGAATTGTTTCCAGACTGTTCTGTTCCCTTTGAGATGAAAATTAATCCAACATCAATAAGAGAGAATAAATTAGATGATTTCCAGCAAGTGGGAATTTTGACATATTTTTTTAGCTTTTGAAATATCATCTGAGTAGTACTCTTGGTAAACATGACCGAAAAACAATTTATTACACTGTGATACATTAAATGACCATTGCTTTTCTCAGAAAAACAGATTAATTATAAAGTAGTCTCAAGTCCCTGCAGACGAAATTCTTATAAATTGTAGTGCCTGTTATAGTGATCAGTAGCCAAAGTAACCATTAATAACTATAAACCACCCAGCTCAGCTACCAGTATCTACTAATCGGAAAAGCCATATTTTTCTTGCTGTTTTTGAAACCACATTATAGTGCTCAAAGTCAAAGTTCAAAGCAATATTTCACACAAAATGGTTCAGAAAAATGAGTACAGCCATTTTAATGAACTGACCTCTCTGTTTTAACTCTTCAACATGGCTGGTTATACTTCTGTCTTCTATCTCCCCGAATGCAGAACATCTTGTGTTGGAAATATTCTTACAGTTTATACTAAGATTTGGATGCAATTCTCCAGGCCACTCTCCATGCACAAAATTGTTTATTTTATCTGATTAAGCTTCAGCTACTTTGCTTCTCCTTCCAGGAAAAAGTGTCTAATGGCAATGCTGTTTAACATGCAGTAAGTAAAGCATGTAGTTAATTTTGATGGAACAGGCAGGAAATACTGTTTTTGGTTAAAAAAGAAGCTTAAAATAGTTTCTAAGCATGTTATGTTTCTTCAAGTTTTTGTCTAAAAAAAAAGTGCTCTTCTCACATCTTGCTAGAGAAAATTTACATTTTTAGGATCTAAGTAGCTTCAAACCTATGTTATCTTATTTTGGCTAGAGATTATTCTATCTTTGCAGAAGCCCTGTTGCTCAGTGCTCGTACCAACATTAACCAAGCAGAAATTTGTCTTCAGTCTCAAATTGCTTGGCCCAGTCCTTCAAATGAGAACCCTTGAGAAAATACTTCAGTGACAAACTCATTTAATGTTAATTATCAGGTTCTTAGCAGGTCTGAAACTGAGCTTGTCAGCCAGGATCGCATGCTGGAGTTTGCATCCCTCCTGTGGATAAGCTTAAACTGCATCAGAATATTCCTTAAACCGAGCTTCAGCAGCCTCACCCTTCCACTTGGGTTTGGCACTCCTTGTCCCTCCTACCTCCTCCTCTGGGATGCTCTTGTTATCACCTATTGTGCAACCCCGAAATACAAACGGGTAAGATCTGGAGTGAGGTTTTACATCTTTAGGACAATCTTTGCTGACGGATAGGGAGTTTTTTACTTCTGTTCCAGACACATCAGGAATGTCCCTGCAGGACTAAGACTAGTTTTTATCCCTGTATCACTCCCTCCTTCTGAGGAAGGAGAAATAAGTTCACTGAGAGTTAGGAAGACAGTATTTCTGTTTAATCCTACCCACTCCTGTGTTACCTTGATTTTGTCTAAGCTCCACTGATACAGCTTAAGGTGAAAATAACCTCCATAAAAACCAACAGCATAGTGTGTTTCTATGCATAGAATAATTATAATGTTATCCTTTCATTACAGCTGCAAAGGGCAAATTAATGGCACATGTAAAGCTGAAAAATGACCTTTTCAACATCAGCTTGCCATGATGTGCACTCTGGAACAGTTGTTCCCTCTGTGTTGTAAAGCCAAGAGGTACTGGATGCCCTTTCTCCTCCGCTTTAAGGGTATGTTTGGACTGTCAGGTTTACAAGAAACCCCAAAGTCATTTTATTGAGTTCCACATATTAAAAGATCTTCTATTACCTGAGTTAGTTTGTTTATCCTTGGCTTGGAGTTCTCCACCTTGTTGCAGAGCCAGCACTACAGGCAAATTCTTAGTCTCAGCTTCTGGGAAGCACATCATCAGCTTGACATCTGTTTTTATAGCAACTCTTTTTTCCTTCTTTTTTTTTTTGTTCTAAGAACATTAACAAATATATCTTTCTATATTTAATCCTCTATTATGTCCCATTGACTGCTTCTGGGAACTCCAAATGCATCTCTTTATATGTACACTGTAATTTGGTAATTTACTTCAATTAGAACATTCAATAACATATTCATGAAAGTGGCCTCTCGTTGAGATAGACCATCCGTTTACTTAAAGATAGGGCTGCACACTCACAGGTACAATCCATTAGGCAAGCTAATTGACATTTTGACCAATAGATTTTTCATGACCTCTTCCCATGAATCTTGACAAAGGCTACTGGTCAGAGTATCAATTCTCACACCTACTGGGTGACAACTACAAGTAAATTAAATGTATTTTTAATAGAACACTCTGTCTAAGTGACCCTATCTCGCTGCATAGACACTGCCATGAATATTTATTTAGCACAGCCTTTAATGGAACCTAACACTGAGGGACACTTACATTACAAAGAAGTCAAGCCCTATTAATTATCCAAACCACCACTTCTAATAGATTGCTGGGAAAAATAATTTTTCCTACAGTTTACCAGATATTTATCTACCAGCTGATGATTTATTGTCATTAGTAAAATGAGCTACATGACAATTTTTGTGGTATAAATATCAATTAAATGTATTTCAAATTTCTCATCTGAATCAGGACTTGACTCTGTAAAATTTCCCTCCTGTGTTTGTCTTTATGAGTATGCAGCCTCTGAAACACCGTGTATGAAAACAGGATGATATGGATAATCTTAAAAATACATTCTGTTAGTCTGAACTGGTTATAGAATCTGGCTTTCTTTGCTGAGCATAGAAAGATGTTGTTGTTTCTGGGATATGTGTCTGGAAAAGAGTTTGCTGAAACTTTAATGGCTTTTTTCCCTCAATGCTGTATATATACCTTCTATGCCAAATCATTCCCTTCATCAAATACTTACAGGGAATGTGAATGTTTCTCCAGGGAGTATTCCACAGGAAATTCTCTTGAATTCAATAGAAAACGAAATATTAACTTAAGAATTCTTGTCATAAAGCTCTTTAAAAATGTAAATAGAAGTAAGAACAGATATAAAAGAACAGTCTTTCTCAATTCTAAAATAGGAAAGGCGGTGCAGTTCTTCAACACTCGGAATCATTGTTCATTTGAAATTATTATGAAAATGTACATTTCCTTTGATTTAAACTGCCTACTGAATCATTACTAGAGCTGGTGTGTGCTTTATCAAGACTATCAAAATGTGTCCCTCTGCGTGGCATTTGATTTCTCCAATTGCAGTATCCTGACAACATTTCCACTGGAGATTTATTTTTTGTCTGTTTTGATAAGATAATGGAGGTGTTTGTGTAGGCTTCATTCAAGAAGTGTTTAGTTTCCAGAAACAGAAAGAATAAATATGTATGTTAGATGCATGGAACAAAACCTCTTCCTATTTTCATTTACACGGATCATCAACCATTGAACTGCTAATACTACTTCGTATTAAGAATATGTTTTCTCATTTGATTAAGGAACCCTTAAAAACAAACAAAAAACCCCCTCAAAAACCAAACCAAATTAAAAATAATTAAGAGAAAACCAACTTGAATCTCATTTCCATGATGAAATTTTCAAGCATAGTATGAGAACTGTAGTAACATATGTTGGATATTCTACAGCTCCCCTTCCTGAGTTACTAAGAGGAAGGGGTAAAAGTGGATACAGATCTGAAGCAAGAAGCTTTAGAATTCAGAAAAGGGTTCACAGTTGGGAAATGAAGAAAAAAAGTAACTGCAGGAATGAATAAAGAATAAAGACAATGCTGGGATGCAGCAAAAAACGGCCTAGAGAGAAGAGATAAGAGAAAAATAGACATATCTGAAGGGAAAAAATGAACTCCAACTGATACTTAAAGTAATGGAATGATCTAATAAAATGTGTCTAAAGAGCAAAATTTCAGGAAGACAGGAACAAAAAGATTTGACCCAGTTACTTTTGTTTTATAAAGCTTATAAGGGTTATAAAGTGTCTATCAAAAGTTTTGAGGTTGGGAAGGGAGACGTAACACTGTTTTCCACTATTCTGTGGTTTTGAGAAGAAACTATAGTTGAATCCTGAGGGGGGAAAAACCCCCGAACAAAACAAGTAAATAATTTGCATGGAGTAGGTTAGAATCATTGATAGCATCTTCTCCATTAAAAATTGCCGAGATGATGGTGCTCTGACAGTCTTCTGGAAAACCAGGTGAGTGTTAATTTACTCTCACATATCAGGTGTAAAAAAGAGCTGTCAGGAGACAGTGATGAAAGAATCATTTTTGCTGTGGCTTTCAAAATTACCCACTCAAGAAAAAATGTTTAATTATAGAATCATAGAATTTCCTGAGCTAGAAGGGACCCACTGGGATCATCCAAGTCCTCCTCCTGGCCCTGCACAAGACTCCCCAAGAATTCCACAATGTGCCTGAAGCATTGTCCAAGTGTTTCTTGAGCTCTGTCAGCTTTGGTGCTGTGATCACTGCCCTGAGGAGACTCTTCAGTGCCCAACCAGCCTCTGGGGGAAGAACCTTTTCTTTAACATCCAACTCTGACACCATTAATTTTCAAATGTTGTCAAAGTCCCATTTAACCTGTATAACTGATATAAATCTCTATCCAGACCTGCTATTGCCAGCTGGCTCAAGTGAGGGTCTCTCTAGTATATCCCAGAGAATTGTCCGTTATGTTAACGACATAATCAATTAACACTACAGTTCCCATATAATGGGATATTAAAACACAGATTGTTTTGCTCTCTTTTACAAGAGATGAAAACACAAGCAGTCAAAGTGACAGTTCAAATGGTGAAACCTTCAGAGTGTTTTTGACAAGCTCTCCCTATCTAATTTTAGAAGAAATTTATGTATAAAAAATTAAGTTGATAAACAGTATAAATCCTATTAAAACAGAAAAAATGGGACCAGAGTAAAGCATTAATTAAAAGAATAGGGTAATGTGTTGGGAAGCATAAAGTCCAGCATTAGAATTATAAAATCACAGAATGGTTTTGGTTGGATGAACATTTAAGATCATCTCATTCCAACCTCCTCATTCCAACCAGGGACACCTTTCACTAGTCCAGGATACTCAGAGCCCATCCAAAATAACTTTGTTCCACTAGAGTTCAGACAGTAATTGCCCTCTATGAGTGAAACTTCACCCGCAACATTCCTGATATTTTAAAATACATGTTGTGTTTCTGATTCCTGTTTTTCCACTCTAACTCTGTAAGTGCTACAGAATAAGCGCTCGTCCTCATCAATTCAGAGTGTGTGTCTACTTTGATGCTGGATCAAGTAAGATCAGCTGTTTTAGCCTGAAAAAAAAAATTAAAAAATCCCAGAGGCAGTATCATGGATGTATAGAAATACATAGTTTATTTTATACTAGCCACTGATTAAATCTGTTATTTAAAAAATCTGTTGAAGTTACAACTGTAAGGCTTCAGATACAAAATGACAATGTGTAGAGGGTTTGAAGAGTGGAGGCTAAATTACCGAAGATTAGACAAGAAGCCATTACAAGGTATTAACAGCTTTATTGAACATATATGTATATATATATTACATACGTATATGCATATATTATACAAAAGTGTAAAAAAAGAATACATGAATCATCTCTCTCTTTCTGACCCTTCTCAGCATATTATTCAAGTCCCATAGCCTTCACAGATCAAACATTAAATGTTTCTGACAAGACAGACTGGTACCTAACATATTTCAAGACACACTATTGCATCCAGTGTCATAAGTGACTTTTTCAAGGTGCCACCGGAAACCTCAAGGCTAAGACATGAACTGGCATTTTCTGAGCACACAAACAGAAGGTTATGAGGGAATGGTCTTTCAAAAAAACTGCTCAAACTCCAGCAATTCTCAAAAAAATTCTTTATGAAACTCATGGTTGAAAAAAAACCCCAGACATTTAAAATCTAAAGAACCTAGGAGAAAGTAAGAGCCCTGTTCCTGGGGTTTAGGAGTTGAATAACTGGAGACAAAATCAGGGACATTAAAGTCTACATTATTTAACATTGTATTTTGGTATCTGAGTCATACAATTTTGGTTTTCAATTTCTGTCTTGAATTTCACCCCAAGAAACATTGTTCTCAACTTCCACTCAGTGTAAAATAAGCAAATCAGCAGTACCTCACAAGATCTGGTTGAAGGGAACATTTTCCTTTCATTTCAGGTTTGCCTTCTTTGTGGCACTCTTTCCCTTTTCAATTTTTTCTATCAGGTTTGAAGAGAATAAAACAAAACAGAAGTCATATCTACTAAGCATGCAAAACACTTGTTACAATAAAAAAATATTGCATTCTTAGAAGAAATTAATGCCTGTTTAGAGTTTTTATGAGCATTGAAGTACATTAATATCAGACACTGAAATTCTCTTCAGCACATTATTAACATCGAAACACACATAGGTACATAAAAGCAGTTTCCAGGCCTTTATTGATATTTGAATTATATATTATAGATATTTAAAAAGTAGAAGAGCAAGAGAAACTCTGCCTCCAGTTATTTAGAGTGTGACTGTCTGTGGAATCTATATTAGTCTCAAGGCAGATTTACTGTGAGACACACTGAGTTTCTTGCTGTTCTTCACATGCACTGCCCAGCGCAATATGTTAGAGATCATATAACAACTTTTTGAATATTGCGTTGTTTTTTTGCCATCTGCTTTGGGTTAAACCCCTCCAGTGCACATAATCACAATATTAACATTTGGAATGCAGAAAGTATTCTGAAATTTCTGTGGAACTGAATAGAGGTTTACAGTTGAAGAACACTTTTCTCTTTTAATTCACACAAAAAATATAAAGCCCGGGAAGAAATATCCTGACTGCTCCACTTTTCTGGGCATGTTATCTGCCTCCACGAGTTTCAGAGACATGTGGGATGGCTGAGATGTCTGCTTGAGGTAGGACTGCACTAGAACTTTCTGCATCAATTGGGTTTTACAGCCTGGTTTTATCCAAGGAAGTGATAAATGAGAAGGAACAAGCTCTGCACAGAGAGAGCACTGCCAGAATTACTTACTTATGTCATTTCTGAAATGATGGTATTTATACACACGGGTGCAGTTCTTGATAACACACATTTTGCAGGAAAACGTCCATGCTTCCTGTAAAACAAAAAGGAACAGTAAAGATGGCTTGAAATCAAAAGTGACCTTTTTCTTGTCAAGACAGTCTGTTCATCTTTTCCAAGGGGAGTAAAAGCCTATTGCAGTCAGATTTAAAGGTGCCTTAAAACATATGCAAACATAAACCCAGTGTTCTATAGATCACATCTTAAACGGCTTTTGTAAAAGGGAATAGAGCAGAAAAATTTCTCCTTCATGTTAAAAGGTATTGAGCCACAGCAATTTTGTTATATGTGAAAAAGAAGTCTAACAAAAGCCAAAATACAGATTAAGAATAAAGTCAATTTGACTGAGAAAATATTTAAGCTGTTGTCACATTTTAACCGTTACAATATCATACTGAATCCAAAGCAGAGCACTGTGCCATTCACTAAGAAATAATGAACTTTCTATTAAACACACAAAAAAAACTATATAAGACCCAAAGACTGAAAAATAACCAAGATTAATTTTTTCCTGGTCTCAGAAGTAGCACATTGAGAATTGCAACTACTTTGTTTGGATGGTCTCTAGTATGATTTTTGCCAAATAAATTTAAATGCATCATCTGAGAAAACTCACGGCTTTTCAAAAGACCGCTCATTACCACAGAAGTACAAATAAAGGCTTAATAATTTGACTCAGGACCTTTAGAAGCAGATGGAAACTTTCAAAGGAAGTGGAAAACCAGCACAATTGATCCACTATAAAACATTTCAAAGTGTCTCAGAGAGATTCAACAGAGAACAGCTTTAAAAATGCATTTCTGAGAACCTATGTTTCAAATTTATCCTGAAAAATCATATATTAAAAAAAAAAGGACCCTCTAAAACAAGTAAATTTATAAAGCTGGGGTGTTCTTAGGAGGCTCCTTATTATTTCTTGGAAATTAAGTACTTGACTAAAATCTTTATATGATGGATATTAATTGTGGGACAGAAGACTTCAACATAACCATTTTTCACTTTAACTGAGTGAGAAATAAGCTGCATACAACCACATCAAAGCTGGCTCAGACCGTAAGAGATTCAACAAAATTACTAGTAATAGACTTTCCAGATGAAGAGTTTGTCATGTACATGTTGATTGATGGCTGTAAACTCCTCAGAAAATCAGAGAACAAAAAGAAAAGAGGAGGAAAAAACAGAACAAGGAAAATCCACCTTAGTACAGTGGTGAGTGTCCCTGCCTCTCGTGCGGGACTTCAGGGATTCGATTCCAGCCAGGGAGGCAGTGGTGTCGTTTGAGTTGGACTATGACCCTTGTGGGTCTCTTCGAACTTGGAATAATCTGTGAATCCGTGAAAATAAGCCCCACTGTTCAGCGCATCATATACAGTTTATCCCCGCTGCATTGTGACCTCTCCATTATGACCCCATGGATTTGTGAGGAAAATTTCTCACAATTCAGTTTCGGGGATCTGCGAGGTTTCTGAGCCGACACATGCACAGTGCCTCTGATTCGCAGAGGGGCATGCCGGCTCTCCCTTTAGGGCGGGATGGGGCCAGCCCCCTGGGGAGGGCATGCGGGGAGGGTGCGTGGTTTCTCCAGCTCACAATGGCGCTTAGAGCCCTGCAGCACCATGCCCCGGTCCCTGACCCAGTCCTATGTGTCTCCTGCGTGCTCCACTGAGACCCAGCGCAGCACCGCCACAGGACATGCCATTCCTTGTTACTCCAAGCCCAGTCAAAGCCCGGGCAGCGCTGCCTCTACCGGGACCGGTGGATGTTAAAGGGAAAGAAACTTTGATACCGACGCACCCTCCCTCCAGCCATAAGTTGCACAACGTGTCGCAGTGTTGCAAAGTTAAGGTTTTCCATACTTCAAGAATGCTGACCAGAGCTTGGAGATACCCCTTCCCCGCCACGGAGGCAGGGCGAACATGCACAGTAGCTGCAGCCGGGATGCCGTAAGGCCAGGGGGAGCAGTGGCTCAGGGTTTGGGCTGCGAGCACATGCGGTCACAGCAGCCACTCAGAAACGGTTACTTTTGCTCCCCTGTGCTGAGAGAGCCCAATGAAGGAGCTGAAAAGTGTCCGCAGCGCTCCAGAGTACTGAGGGGTGGAGCAATGGGCGTGGCCTACATGCGTATTAATGACCTGCACATCTTTGCAAATTTGACGTTCTGTGAGACCCCTGGCATGACCCATTCCTGGCAAATATGGGGATATAACTGCATCTAGCAACTCTACAGATCAATCAAAGCGATACCTGATCGCTCACAAGGTAATTGTAGGAGCTGGTGTCATGTTTGACAGGTTCACAGGCAGCAGCTCCAGCAGGAGCCCAGTTTGGTGTAAGATCATCAGCCAGCAAACTCCACTTCCGACACGAAATGCAGCAAGTGCCACAGGGCACCAGACAGATGGGGCTGGGGATGCTGCAGGCTGTACATGCTGGGGATGACATGCTTCCGTTCTCGTGTGGTTTTTCCTCTGGTAATTGTTTTTCACAAAAAACCAGGAATCTAAGAAAGAAATATTGGAGCACCCCGGGGGGGGGGGGGGGAAGAAAGAAAAAAAAGGCAAAAAATCGTTCCAACTGGAGTAAAAATTATCCAGGCAAGAATTCCACCTGGTGAAAAATATTTAAATGCAAAGTAATATATGACCTAAATAAACACTGTAATTTCAAGAGACCAGGCATTAGTTTTGATATTTTCAAGATTTATAGGCTGCATGAAGCAAAAGCTTCCAATTTACAAGGTGAATATCCTTAGAGAGGCTTAAATAGCTTTTTAAGTGTGTCATTATTATTTTTCTGTGTCATTATTTGTTATTCATATTGCATCTTTCCATCTGCCAGAGGGACCACAGGCATATAATAAACCAAAGGAAGTCAGGCTCACTTGTACCCTTGTTGACAGGTTCAGTAATAACAAAATAGGATGAAGAAATGAAGATATTGAACCACAATTCTGCTTTTTAAACCAGTGGAATATCAGAAGAACACCTCCATCATAAATGATAACACTTTTAAGAAATGAATCCCATACCAGATTACCTGTTATAAAATGAAAGGAATTTAAAAAAAAATAAATAATTCTCTCATTAAGTAATGCTGTAATAAGAGAGATTCTCTGCTATATAAAGAGATTATTTAATGCAAGGGATTATTTTTCTTATTATTGATCCCTCATTTCTACAATTATATAGAATGTGCTAAAAGCGACTGCAACAAACTTGAAAATCCTCTTGGCTTGTAAAAATTAAAGGTGAAAATGAAAAGTGAAGACAAAAACAGAAAAAGAGAGAAGCTTGTAACAAAGTCAGAACTATGTTAACATTTTTGGTGAAACACCCAAAATGTTTGTAAAGAGAAGTCTTGTTTCCCCTGCAAAGAAGTTTACATCTGATAAACAAAATTCTAGGAAGTTATTTCAAATTAGTTTTCTGCCTTGTTGAACTGCGCTTTTCTACTTTGAATGTTCCTGCAACCCTCCCACATATCTTTCATCTGCTTGGGTATGTTTGGTCTTTGATTACTGGTAAAACAACTGAAGGGCAATTTTCAAAATGATACTGAAATTCATTATCCCTTATCTCAGTGCTACAAACAGGGGTGTGAGTTTTTCCTCTAAATTCATTGGTCCATTTAGTAGTTAAAATATGTTGAATACTTTCATATAAGAAAAATTAATTTTGCTGAAATCTTACTTTTACTCACTCCTGCAATGTACTTTTGCTGGAATGCAGACATTCCTTTCATCCTGTAGGTTGCCAATAAAGCTCCTTCACAAACTTTTGAGCAGCAGTAGTTTGGGGAGAGCCCTGAGTCTTCATTCTTTCTGAGATTTTGAAGTTTATCAGCTGATGTAGAAAACCAAGAGTCCTGCTTAGATACCTGCATGATGTGATTCCTGAGAATAGGTACTGACTGCACAAGAAATCCCAGATAAGTGGGGAAACTTACTTTGTGAACACAGTAAAAACTAGACATACATGTACAAGGAAATACACATCAACTGCCACATAAGATAAAACTGAAGTTTAAAAAAAAAAGGCACTGTGCATACTGAAAATACATTTTTTATTCCTGTAGTTATTACTTAGTTGTAGCCGTTTTAAGACCTTTTGTTTTTATCTTTCTACTCCAGTAAGTGTAGTTTGCTTTGCTCCATAAAAGGTAATGAAGCCTAGAAATATTAAATCTCATTATAGATCTTTCTCATTAAAAGTTTGCTGAGATGTAAGGAGAAAACAGCCATTATTGTGAGCAGATTATGATATTGGATCAGAGAGGTTTTGTTGGCTAGACTTAAAAAACAGCTTTTTTCATCATTTATGCTAAGGAAAAAGATTAGATTGAAATATTTTGTGAGGAAAAAAATGAATAGCATCAGGTGAATATTTTGATTTTCCACTTTTCTCTTAAGCTTTCCCATTTCCTTTTGTTTCTGTGGAGTTGTTTTCATAACTCTTCCTTTGTAATTTGATGTTGATGAAGCTTCTCCAGAAGCTCTTAATCTGAATGAATATTTTAAGTATAGGTTTTGCTTTAGCAAACATATTCATTCATCAGGCAACTTCTCCTACATACAGATAGCCTTAATTCCAACTTTATTCCCCCCTCACCCTTAAACTTTATTTGGCTTTATGAATCAAAATTCTTCAATAAATATATGCCCATATCAAAGCCTTATAGATATAGAAACATTGTTTGGTGGGGTTTTTTAAATTTTAAATTATCCTTTAGCTCTAACATCCTTTATGTCCTTTTATCAGCCAACATCCCTCTTACGAAAAAATTAATTTTTAACATGAGATGCAGTATTAAAAAACATCACACATCTTCTGCTACTCATTATTACCCAGGATATACAGACACACTCTGAACAAACATATTTTGGAATGGAACCCTACATAATTAAACTAGAGATGAAGAAGATAATAGTCTTGTTTCTAAGAAACAAGGGAAAAATCAGAGGCAGTTCTCACTGAAGCTCAGTTTACTTCCCTAAGATTATTACCATCTTTGAGTACTTCATTTTAATCATTCCCATTTAGAGTGGAATATAAATTTTCTTCCTACAGAAAGGAGTGTATTACAAGTGCAACTTTCACTTCATTATCAGATGATATTCTGGCATTAGAAAAACCTTCATACCTGAGTATGCCTGAAGAATTTAATTTCTAACAATTAACTTACAAAGGTTAACTCCTTATTTTAGAACGTGGTCATGAAAATGCTCTATTGCCCCTCTGCAACATTATTTCCAAATCCTTCACACTGTAGTGAAAAATTTTCCACACAAGTTAACACACCACAGTGTCCTCAAGTGACTGCCAGTGATGTGCTTGAGACTTTTGTTTCGTTAAAGGGTTTTTCTGCTCAGAAAGCCCATAAACATCCTTT
Organism: Pitta sordida; assembly: GCA_013390025.1. Taxonomy (NCBI): domain Eukaryota; kingdom Metazoa; phylum Chordata; class Aves; order Passeriformes; family Pittidae; genus Pitta; species Pitta sordida. Next base: position 98,237 of record WEKX01022952.1, on the reverse strand, counting down.
CAACACACAATTCTAGTATATTTTTGCTCTTTGTTTTCCTGGTCTTTATCTCTACCTTTTTGATTTGTCATAAAAATGTCTTTTTTTAAAAGGAAAAAAAAATCTTATTTTGTTGATATAATGCATCCTAATAAGCAGAAGAACATAATTGGAATGGTCTGCCCAGGGAGGCGGTGGAGTCGCCATCCCTGGAGGTGTTTAAGAGAAGACTGGATGAGGTGCTCAATGACATGGTCTAGATAGTGGGAGGCTTGGATGGGTGGAGCGTGGTGCCCGTGGTTCCACACTTGTGGGCCTGATCTCTGGGTGGGCGTTCGCTTGGGAGTTGGACTAGGTGATCCTGAGGGTCCCTTCCAACTCAGAATAACCTGTGAACATATGAACACTCCATAAGAGGTATGAAAAAAGTAGTAATAATCTGAAGAACCTTCATAAGAGGTACGTTATCAGAATGTATAAACAAACACAATTTTCACTTAACTTTGTTGGTTTCTCTTCTGGCATAGACCAGAGTAACTAAAGCAGAACTAAAAAAATATTGCATATTGTTAAGGAAATGGGGCTGGATGGAAAACCTCACGTACAGTTGTGGAAAATTTATATTATTTTAGAGTGATTATTATGAACTATAATTACAGTTTTAAATTATATGGTTTAATTGTAACCTGGGCAAAGTGTTGTATTACCTGGCAGATATTGCTCATTCTCCTGAAATATTTTGGGGATTTTGTTTCTTTGTTTGTTTGGGATTTTTGGTTGTAGGGTGGGGTTTTTTTTGCTATTGGCAGGTTTTTTCCACCATCTTCTTTTTTTTCCTGCTCCAGCTGCTACATAGGTTGTGTATTGCTTGACATCAGTCATCTGACTTTTTGAACTGAAAAGAATAGTTCTCTTTTCTTCTGTCTTATAAAATAGCACTCTGTGACACCCAGGGATAAATGACCAAAACTAAAATACTAGCAGAATAATACATATTAAAAAATTATTTCAGATGTCAGTATTTTTCAGGACATACACATATTTTAAGGGCACAGAACTAAAACATTCTACTTGAACACAAATCATCAACCCAGGATTGTTTCATAATTATCTTTTCTTTTGATTTTCTTTATTTTGAATCTGATCCTGCCCATGAAAAACCACAAATTGTACTGAACACTATGTATTCCTTATTTTATGTCCTTATATCAGAGAACTCTTTCTCAATGATCTTACCCCCTTCTAAATCGAACACATAGAATTGATAACTTTTTCATTAATAAACCTTGGAATTTAAGTTGCATTTCCCAACTCAATTTTGACTTTGCTCCTTCAGTAGTACAGCTTGTAAAATATCCTACTGGGAATGACCTCTTTGGGGAACAAGGTTGCTTGTAATCATATGGAACACTGTTTTTTCTGACCATAGGTGGACAGAATCTCATTTTCCTGAACTAGTTGCAAGATTTTGTCTTTTTCTGCTAAGGATTGAATAAAAAAAAAAAAAAAAAGGAAGCAAACCTGTTCCACATACTGATAAAATTGTGAAGGGCAAGGTTATCAAAGCAAGAGTGTCTAATGTGTCAGGAATTAGATGGATGTGACTTGATTTTACTTTGTAAGCTCCTGCAAAGGTGATTCTGAATGACAGATCAGTTTATATCTCTTTTACTTAATACTTCAAATGTATGTACCAGGCACAAGCTCTCCAAAAGGGTACATAACATTAAGGCACCTGAGATCAAAGCAAAGAAAATGTTTGGCACTTTTGCTGATAATAAACTGCTTTTTTAAAGCAGCTATGAGCATGGGAACATGCATCTGCTTTCTGTAAGGAATTAAGATTCTGTCTTCGTGGTGATCACTTCCAATTTCAAATTTAAAGAAGCAAAAAAAATGCACAGGTTTTTGTTGAAAAGATTCTTTCAAAAATGTGATTGAAGATGTAATCATTGTGATATTAAATCCAATGAGTATTTATCACCATGAGATCTCCACTCATATTACCCATGATAACAGAAGATGTTTAACAAATCAAGAGAAGAGTAAGTATGAGTGGAATGAGAACACATTGAACCTCCTGATATATTCTGAAGGCGTTGTCTCCAAGTCTTGCTCTGAACAAACTACTACTGATTAGCTTTTATCTAAAAGCCAAAAATGTTGTATGACTCTAAATATTATCCATCTTTTTACTACACTCAATTGCCATGAGCAGAATTTACTCAATTCTACCTGGACTTTCCAAGCATTTAAAAATTAAAAACAATATTAAAAAAAGCAACACCTACCAGATTTCTGGCAAGGATTCATACTAGAAAACTTAAAAATATGTTTTGTTGTTGTTGCTTTTTTTCCCCTAAAAATCTCACTGTTTTCTCATCTTTTCCCCATTTCTATTTCTGCCACCTTGTCTTTTCCAATCTGCTCACTTGTTTTTTGGCATTCCAGAATATTTGCCTTCAAAGGCTACTGTCTAACAGACAATTGTGAGTGCTGAGTTATAAATACAGCACAATAAGAGGGTATGCTGCCAGGAAAGGGATTTCTGTCCCTTTTCTTTTCCCTGAAGAAATCAGTATGATTTCTTCTCTGGCAGATGTAACTGAGTATCAAGAACTACGGGTTTTTGTTTCTCATGTAAACTCTGTTTTTTGCCAAGATGATGACAAATAGAAATGGTTAGTTTTGTGTGTTATTTGGGAAACATGAGAGTAAACCAAATGAAAGTAAGCAAGAAAATGCCCTAAACAACCCAGAAACAAATGCATATACTATCAGGAGAGTGATAAGATTCTCCATGTCTCTGCTGCTCGTAATCCTCATTTGCAGGTTCATATCACTGCATTCTAGATATACTTCTCATCTATGTCAGTTTTAACTCTTCTCCAGCATGTTACCTTCAAAACTTTTCTCAGAGCTCTAATCAAAGCAATACAGAATCCCAGAAAGAGTCAGGCTTGAAGGTACCACCGTGGGTCATCTGGTCCAACATCGCTCCTCAAGCAAGGTCATCCCAGAGCACATGGCACAGGACTGAGCCCAGATATACTGAAAAGTTTAGTGGAGCACTTTCTCTCCTCATAATGGCTGGCATTATAGTTATAAAATTATCATAATCATGAAACACAAAATACAAAAGCCAAGATGAAACAGTATAGAGTTGTGAAAAAGGGGCATGACGAACATGTAACAAAGTGTAGTGATTTGGTATTAGCACTCACCAAGCCACCTTATCAGTCTGCCTCCTCAACAGGATAGAGGGAGAAAATCCAATGAAAAAGCTTATGGACCAATATAAGGACAGGGAAGTCATTCACAAATTCACACCACAGGAAAAAGGGTCTTGGGGAGATTTATTTAATTAGGTTTTAATTAGTAACAAAATAAGAGAGTGAAAAATAAAATCAAATCTAGAATCACCTTTCCTCCATTTCTCCTTATTGCCAAGTTCAGCTGCACCCATAACGTTTTCACCTTCTCCCTGTGAGCCGTACAAGTGAACGGAGGATGAAGATTGGAAGAGCTCATAACATGTCATTTCTGCTGCTCCTTTCTCCCCATCCTCTTCCCTTTCTTCAGTGTGGGATGCTTCCCACAGGAGGCAATCCTTCATGAGCAGTTCCAATATTGGCTCTTTTCGTGTGGATAATACTTCAAGAGTGGTCTACTCTTGGCAGGTTTCTCCACAGGCCACTGTTCCTGCCAGAAAAATTGTTCCTGCATGGGCTCCATTCCTTGGGCCACAGTTCCGGTATAACTTCCTCACAGACTGCAGCTGCAGATCCACATACTGTGGTATGCAGTGGATATCTTTTCCACAGGCTGAAGCGAGTCTGCAAAACATACATCACCATGATCTTCTCCACAGGCTGCAGGGAGAAGTGCTCTGTTCCAACACTTGGATTGCTTCACCCCCTTCCTTCTGTGTTGACCATGTTGACTACATAGTTGTTTCTCACACAAATTCTCACTCTTCTCTCACAGCTGCTGCACAGTGGTTTTTACCCTTTCCTGAACATGTTATCACACAGATGCTACCAGCATTGCTGATAGGCTAACTTTTGGTCAGTCCTGGCTCACAGAATATCAGAATATTTCAAGTTGGAAGGAATCCATTGGGTTCATAGAGTCCATCTCCTGACTCTGTGCAGTACAATCCCCAGCAGTCACACCATGGACCCCGAATATCATCCAAATAATCTTTGAGCTCTGCCAGCCTTCGTGCTGTGCTCAGTGCCCTGGGGACCCTCTTCAGTGCCAACCATCCTCTGGGGAAAAGACGTTTTCCTAAGATCCAACCTAAATCTCCCCTAATAAAACTCCAGGCCAATCCCTGACTCCTGTCCCTGGTACCCCCAGAGCAGAGATCAGTCTCTGCCCCTCCTCTTCCGCTCTCCAGGAAGGCATCAATGTAATGAGATCTCCCCTCAGTCTTCGCCAGCTGAACACACCAAGTGCCCTCAGCTGCTCCTCACAGTGATTCCACTCAAGGCTGAGTGATTCCCCATATTTGTTGCCCTCCTTTGGACACTCTAATGGGTTAATATCTTCCTTATATTGCCCCTATATTGCAGGTGAGGCTGCCCCAGGTCAGAGCAGAGAATGACATTCCTTCCCTGGCCTGGGCAGTGATGCTGGGCCTGATGCCACCCCAGGACACGGTTGTCCCTCCTGGCTGCCAGGGCACTGCTGACTCATATTCAGCTTTTCGCGGCACTGCTTTCCAGCATCTCATATCCCAGTCTGTGCAAACTTGTGGGGTTATGATTTGAAGAATCAGAAATTGACAAATTTAGTGTGTTAGGTAAGGGCATAGAGATTAGGGATTTTAGTGAATTAGTGAATATTTAGTGAATTTCTAGTGAATTTTAGAAGGATTAGTAGACTTTAGGATCATTTAGAANCTCTTTTCCCTGGCTCTTAGGCCAAAAATAAACTCTTCTGTAGCATGCAAACAATCGGCTTGAGTCCTGACTGATTTTCTTCAAATCAGTTACCCCATCCCAAGTGCAGAATCTGGCACTTCCCCTTTTCAACTTCATGTGGTTGGTGATTGCCCAGTCAATCATCGAGAGAGGTTTTGCAATGACAGGTCTGCCCAGATTGTGAACTATCTTTAGGAGGTTAGTAATAAAATCTCCATGTCCTCTTGCTTATTTTTATCTATTTTTGTGCAACCCTACTGTTTGCACATATCTTTTATACATATATATATGTACATTTACAAGCATGTCAAGTGTTTGTATATGTAAGCTGCACTAATATATCCAGAAAACACTTTTTGCTGACCTTTAAGCATAAAAAGGCTCTACTTGAGTAACCCACATAAAATCAAAGGCTGAACCTTTGACTTTGTCCCATTAGTCTTCTAATTCCAGTGAAGTCATGCATCCTGTTTCAGTGCTAGAAATGGAAATATGTCTAATACGGGAACTCTCGGTCCTCTAGCCATTAGGTGAAAATGCTCATATACAAATTTTATGGTCTTTTAAGTGAGAGACAACAGTCGATTTGTTCTCCTATGCTGCAGATTTTTGACAGGTAATGATTGCTCATAACCATTAAGCTATTAATTTCTGAATCTGATTCTCTCTAGAATAGTGTATTAGTCGCCCACTGGCCTCTCACAAAAAGTTACCCAGTTTTCTCTCAAATGAAGAGTCACGATGTCAAAGAGAGTGGAAAATAAATGTCACTTCCCTGAAAACCTTTAGTTGAGCCATTTAACCAAGTGACATTTGCCCCAAATGGGGTTTTTTCCCTTTAAATCAATGCAACATTAAATTTTCAGGCGACTGTGCAGAAACCCACATAATGATGTACTAGTAATATAAAAGTGTTCATAAAATTAGACTCACTGATTGCAAGTACTATTGGTAAGGGCAAAGCAGCAAGCAAGATGACATGAAGTTTCTCGCAGCTTCAAGCAGATAAAATTACCCAATGCACTTGGACAGATTTAGAAAATTTCAGTACATTTCCCTATTTATCCAGAAACTCAACAGATAACTCAAGAGTTCTTTTCATTACTCAGGATGGGGACATTTGTGAAAATAAATGTCAAGTATTTTGTATCAAGTTAAACAAGAAAAAAATGAATGTTCCCTTACGTCTTTTGCGACATCCAGTGTTTTTCCAGAATTAGTAGACATTTTTGACATGTACATGTCTCATCATATTTGATCAACATTTTCAGATCAAAGAGAAATTTCCTTAAAAATCAGTTATTTTTTGCATATTTTCTTAACAAGATTTGATAAGAATTTCAAATGTAAGGAAGGCAGATGTCCTTCCTTAACAACATATTCCAAAGTGTCAGAGAAGTAAGAGGTACATATACATATATAGGTTTGTCAGTTTTCCTTATGCCCTTTGAGTGTTTTCATAAGCCAGTGTTTTGCCTATTTAGGGGAGAATTTATCATTCTTGAATACGTTTGGAATTTTTCAAGCCACTCAAATTTTTTTATTCTTTTTTAAGAATTAAATTAAGTAAAATTATGTTATTTGTTACTTAATTACTACAATTTATAACACAGAATAATAATACTGTTTGCATTAGAAAGAATCTTGTTACAAAATCTCAATAAAAAAGATAAATTAGTTTACCAGGGAATCAAAGCTATTAAAGCCCTTCAGGTTTGTTACATCCAGAAAACTGATCAATTCAAGATAGAAGATAATCAGTTATGGTCATATAATAGTAATTTTCCATTTCAATTTTCTCTTGCAAGGAAGATGAGAATCATATTTTGTTTTCCTACAGTTCACTTCTGTGATGTTCCAAATACCATGGTCATGACTGCTTAATGCCAGGTCTATACAACAATGTATTGGATATATTTACTACAGGGGCATATATTGAAATATTTACTACAGGGATGTCGGCAAGATCTATAATGAATTTCTAAAGTTTAATAACATTAGCCTGGTCATTCAGTTGTTTATTTTGTATGATCCTCTCACAATTTATGTCATGTTTGCAGCATGAAAATTTTACCCAAATTTTTGGTTATAGAATTGATATTCCTAATGTTGATAGAAATATTAATAATTAATTTTCATGAGTCTAATCAAAATTGTTCTTTTTGGAAGTTAATCACATATACCATCATTTTAAACAAAGAATAAATTACTGACAGAACAACTAAATTTTATCTTTTATGATCCTGTACTTCATATTCGTTAAGTGTAATATAATTAATTTTATACACATACAATATTTTCTTATACAGGATTCACTGAAAGTTAGTAAAAAATAACCAGAAAAATGTTGGAATTGTTATTTTACATAATGCACTCTGGAGAACACAAAAATAATTTCTTCTGATGGAGTTAAATTTTCTTCATTTTCTCAGAATACACAAAGTAGCTAGTAAGAGGAAAAGTAACTCTTCTCATTTGGAAGAAGATGTCCAAAAGAATAAGAGCAGGCATTTTAAAAATTACAGAATGTAAGAAATTAAAAACAAATACACACACACAAAACAACCAGAAAAGAAATAACTAAAAAGAATTTCCTTGTTCTTTGATGATCTCAAAGGGTCTGTTTCTCTGCCTTCAGAAACTTCTTTAAAAAATATTAAACACTCCCTAATAGAGCTGTATATTATCCATAAATCCTGCAGTAAAATTACTCTCTCTATGCCAAGGTATGTAAGAAAGGGATGACCAAAAACCACCTGTTCTAGACCATGAAGAAAAATGGAATCCCATCAACATTATGGGCTTGTGTTTCAGGTACACAAGAAGAGTTACTATTACTGGAATAACAGTATTCTAATTTTGAAGTACATATCGAAGGATTTTTCAGTTATTAATGTGTTTTTCATTTACAACAAGCAAGCAAACCATCACAAATCTTGTCCAAGATTGTAAATAAAAAGGAACAAATTCTAAATTCTTCAAATCTGTGCTTAATTCAAGTCCATCCAATCCAGGATGTTTGGAAATACAGTTTTGTATAAAAGTGAATTAAATAGAGAAACTGAAGTTCAAAGAAGAACACTAACACCACGTAAACACAACTGTAGAAAGAAAATTAACTGTTCTGTACAATGTACGGAAAACTTTAATTAGTTATTCATGTAATTTTGGTTTTCAATACATATATTATTCCCAGACCTTCCATTACTCTATAATGAGTTGCACTTCAGCAAACTTTCTCAAAGCAGGACCAGCTGTATTTCTACAGACTCTTCATTCTGACACAAGCTAATCTTCAATAACTGGATTTGTACTCAGTCAAAATACATCAGCAGGAATTCTGGCTGCAGGCCAAGTGCACTATCTTTAGATATTCACATTTTAAAAATTCCTACGTATTATAAATTAATTCTGTATAGTCTGCAAGAAAATGCATTATTTTTCATTATATAGGTATAGAATTGTCTCAGCCAATAAGCCAATTTCTCTGCAACTATTCAGAATGCAAATCCATGTACTCCAGCTGAAGGCTATTATCATCCAGAATGTAGGAATTTATACAAGCATTATACGATCGTTATAAACTCTGATTATGCCATTTGTTATGTTTGGATGGGCCATTGCTCTCTGAAATCTCCACCCATAGTCCCCAAAGTTTTCTCTGTTTTAGTCCCTCTTATTGTCCTGTACCCACACCAAAAGCAGGGGACGAAACAGTAAATAACATAGACAAGTACCCATGCATTTTATAACCCATTTTCAGTTGCTAACAATGACTAAAACTTACATTATAATAAATACGAGAAACAGTCAGATGGAGTTGAAATTCCTTTAAATGTTTATTACCTTTAAAATAAAAACAGAAAATTTCTATTTTACATTTGAAGAGGTATGCAGTGCAAGAATTCACCATTAATGTTTCAAACACTGGTTAAGAATTGGCTGAAACTGAAAGGAATAACAGTTCATGACATGGATGAGGGAATTGAGTCCACCATCAGCACATCTGCAGATGATACAAAGCTGGGAGCAAATGTTGAACTGCCAGAGGGTAAAAGGGCCCTTCAGAGGGACCTTGATAGGCTAGAGAAATGGGCAGACTCCAATAATATGATATTTAACAAGTCCAAGTCCTGGGTTCTTCACTTTGGACACAACAACTCCATGCACCAATATTGACTAGGAGATGNCCCAGGGAGGTGGTGGAGTCACCATCCCTGGAGGCGTTTAAGAAAAGACTGGGTGAGGAGCTCATTGACATGATCTAGATGATGGGGTGGGGAGCTGGTTATAAAAAATAAAAAAAAATATTACATTATCCCGAGATTAGCTCAGATAGATAAAGCACGGTACTCATGGATGTTATGGGTTCTAACCTTGTATGGGCATTATGTATATGGAGAGTATGTGTATAGGCACTCACTCAGGAGTTGGACTTGATGATCCTTGTGGGTTCCTCTCAACTCAGAATATTCTGTGATTGATGGTCAGTTGTTGCATTGAGGTTGAGTGGCCACATTTTAGTAGCAGGGGGGCTACACGTGTGGCATCAGTGAGAAGTTGCTAGATGGGTCCAAGGCCATGCACATCAGTAACAGTGGAAGAACCTTAGAGATAACAAACTTAAGAAGGGGAAAAAATTTGCTGTGGAGAACGTAGGCTGAGTTTATGGTTTTATATGAGAGCACCAAATTATGCTGAACAATGAAAGTTAAGACCAAGAACTGGAAAGCAGGACACAGTGAGACAGCAGAAGGAGGCAGAGATGAATGAAGGGGATGGTAGAGTTGTCAGACATGGAAATAAGATATTGAATGACAGTGGTTTGGTGAAATGTCTGGGGAAAGTAAAGTGGGCAGGGGAGGGGATTTACACTGTAGTACTAAAGAGTGAAGTGATTGAGCTGAGGTAATGAGCAGAAATATTATGAAATGAAGGAAGAATGAGAAAGTGTCATAAGAAGGTATGAATTGAGTCAAGCAGCTGGGAGAAAGAGCTAGGTCTAGTCATATGGGAATGGAAAAGAGAGCATAAAAATTAGGAGAAACAGGCAGACTTTGCATTTTCTGGAGTGAACACCCTCAAGAGACCAAGGCTGGAACTAGATCCTGTCCCCTCAGCAAGCCCCCTCCAGGCAGTGGAGCAGAACTGTATGGGAGCATCTTACAGCCTTCAGGTGATGACCCGTTCTGAAGGTACTTTATTGAATCATATTCCCTTCAGTGAGTCATTAAAAAATTGAGCTGAATTTCCAGCAGTGAACTGCATTCATAACCTAATGAATGATTTTATTACCACAATTCAATAAGCAGTGATTGCAGTCTGTTCTGCGTCAGTCCCCAGCTTGCTGTATCTCGTCCTACAAAGAGTTACAGCAAAAGTGTGGAAAGTAACAACCTGTGACGGTGTAATTCCTGGGAGAATAGTGTCATTGTTATAGGGACATGTTACAGACAAAGAATAATGGATAATGAAGGAGCTGGATTTCATAGCAGCTAGAAGAATATAGAGGATGCATACTGTAACAGAATAAAAATCTTTCTTTTTCTAAAAATTTTGAAAAAAGTTTCTTTCTTTGTGTAATATGAATAAATATGAAATTTATTTGTTGTGGGTTAAGCCCAGCTGGCAACTAAGCCCCACAGAGCTGCTCCACTCCTTGCCTCCTCCAAAAGATTGGGGAGAGAATCAGGAAGGTGGAAGTGGGGAAACTGATGGATTGAGATAGAGACAGTTTAATGCAGAAAGCAAAATCCACACACACAAGCAAAGCAAAACAAAGTTTCTTCTCCACTTCCTATGGCCAGACAGGTGTTTAGCCACTCTCAGGAGAGCAGTCATGCGTAACAGTGACTTGGGAAGACAAATGTCATCACAGAACTTCTTCTCCTTCCTCCTTCTTCCCGCAGGTTTTATTCCTGAGCAAGACATCATAAGATCACAGAATCACAGAATCACAGAATATTATGAGTTGGAAGGGACCCACAAGGATCATCTAGTCCAACTCACCACCTAACACCTGTACAGAGACCGAGAGCACATCCCAGAGCGTAACACCAACCGAGATCCCTCACAGTCTAGCAGGCCACTCTGATATGGAATATCTCTTTGGTTAGCTGTGATCAGTTATCCTGTTTTCCTTTTCCCTCACAGCTCCTTGTCCACCCCCAGCCTCCTTGCTGACTGAGTGATGTGAGAGGCAGAAAAAGCCTTGATTCTCCTCAAAAATAACAAAAACCTCCTTATGTTATCAGCACTGTTTCCAGCAGTAATCCAAAACAAATCTCCATACTAGGTAACATGAAATAAAAAATATTGTCCCAGCCAAAAGCAGCACATTCTTCCACCATTTCATTAATAACTTCTTTTTAATTCTGCTTTTAAGTCACAGCTTTCCTTAAGAGGATTATTAGAGGAATAAGGGGAGAAAAAATTTTAAGTGAAATGTTTTGCTGAAGAACTGAAATTAAAATCTGAGGAGTATGACTTAATTGCTCAGGACTCACAGGTTTCATTTAGGTTCATTTTGATAATTATTGAGAGGTGAAATGGGAAAATTTATGGGGTATGGGATGGATGTAATTAAAGATAACATAGAGTTTGCAAGGATTGCTTAGACATGACTTCTTGGTTCACTTCCTTTGATCACCTGAGTAACCAAAGCATGTCTTGTAACTCATTTTGATATTTAAATTCAACAGTGGCCCCTGTAATTAACTATTTGTTCATAATAAAACATATAGAATGATAGCTTGCTTTATATTCAAATATGGAAGAACCACACTTTTCTCCATTTTCACAAGTTCTCAACTAAATAAGGTCTCCCTTTATAAACAGAGTGCTATATTAAAAACCAAACCAGACTAACTCTTCAGCTGTGCCTTTAAATTTTTGTCATCTGATTCTGTATTTCCTTATTTGAGTGTCGTCTTCTCAAGAACGCGATGTGCAGTTTAAAATTATCAGTACAGTGGTATCTGCAGAGTTATTTCATCATTTGTTTGTTGCAGAAAATATTTTTTGGGGCTTTTTTTTGTCACGGTATTGTCTGTTTTGTGGACACTTCACTTAACAGTTGGACTCAATCCTTGTGGGACTCTTCCAATGCATAACATTCTGTGATCCTGTTTATCACAAAGGTGGGAGGAGAAAGGAAGAAAACATTATCTTGTAAGAAGTTGACAGTCAAGGGACTTTACTCCAAGTAAAGTAGATGCCTGGCCTTTTTTACCCTTGAACGCTATATAATCACAGAGGGGCTTGGCCAATATTTAAAAAGCAACAATTTTTCAGATGTATTTTTGAGACTTAAGTAGTCCCAATCCCTTCGTGATTTACCACAGCAATCAATAGGCTGTTTGATTTAAATCAGGACAAGACCTGGACCACTTATCTTCTCTCTCAGTTTAAGAGCAGTTTGCATATACTTGGAATGAAAATGTCCATCAAGTTTATGCCTTGACAAGCCTGGTTGTAAAAGTTATACAACACAAAAGTATATGAGTTTATACGTATCCATATTCATATAAATACGTGCAGTTACAGTTCCTACTGTCTTACTCAGGGTGAAAAAAAAACATCAGCAATTAGAAATTCAACCTTTAGGCAGGGATTTTAATTACTATGTTTTCCTACAAACAATGCATTGCTGCACATTGATCCTATGCACATGTGTAGTAAATATAATATATAATCATGTTTAGCATGGAAAAGGCTGATCTACACCTTTCTGTTTAGCCTTCTAAGTCTCCATTTATTCCTTCCTAGATACCATAGCTCCTGACCTATTATTTAACTTAAACATGTTAGTGATAACAAAAACCATACGAGACAAAAATTGAACACTGATGTTCCCAATAGTACAGCTAAAATATTTCAGAGACTTGCACCTTTCAAGTTGCCTGCACATAAATTGCTGAAGAAAAGCTATTTTTATTTGCCCTCCAGAAGAAATCAGACAGATTTATCTATTCAAGACTCAGCCATTCATGATTGTGAAAGTAAATAATCAGAAAATTAAGTATATGAGAGTTTGTAAACAGGATTTTTCCTCACAAAGCTGCAGTATATTTCATTACTGACATGTTTTACATATGAGATGCTTTTTAAAAGGATTAATATTCACAATGCATTTCTACAGGAACAGGATCTCATAGTGGTTTCTACAAGTTTCTTCTTTCCTCAGTACATCAAAAAACCTGTTACTATTTCATTATAAGCACCTAGAAGGATCTTAAACGATCCTTATTATATAGAATTATAGTCTTACTTATATCCCTATGTGATAGATACATTCCAGACATGGACAACTGCTTCCTCTGATGCAAGGAGCACATTCACTAAGCACAAGAAACTAGTGGAAAGGCAGCAAAAAAACTCCTCCAAAGATAAGCAGATTAGAAACCCTCAAAAAGATCAATCATATATTGTATATGATAAATTCAGAAAATAAAGAAAAATGGATCTTTGTCATTACTTTTACAGAACTAAGTAGGTTGAGAGTATTTTTTTTTCTTTCACCTTTTCCACCTGCTTTTTCAAAGAAAAAGTATGGAAAGATCCTTAGGTAGCAAAAGATTCCTGTGAAAATAAACATGTCAGTAGATTAACATATAGAAGAGAGAAAAGACAATAAAACTGAACATCATGGGAGCTAAGGAAATACTGGGGATGGAACTGAAAAATAGCAGTGCAATCAAGAAAAAAACAAGTAGTAGCAGATAAAAGTAAAATCTAAAGAGAAATTTCAAGGGTGAGAACATTTCTTGCAAGATAGAGAAAAAACTGTATTTGGAAGGCTGAGAAAACCGGGATTTGTCAAAAATCAAAGTGGAATAAAGAGAAAAATCCTGAAAGTTTTTTGCTGTTGTTAAGAAAGAAAAAAATTAAGCCATATATTGGTGAGAGATAACTTTTGAGAGGCATTTTTTGAAACTTGAAGCTGTTGCAAAAAGTACAAATAAATCCTCAGTTCAGCAAACTCTGAACTTTGGTGTGCTGTCCTATTTTGCCAGGTTGCAAAAGGGGTAATGGCAACAACCAGGGACAGCAGCAGAAATCACAACTAAAGGCATTTCTCAACTTTTCAAGTGCCATGTGTTCAGGTATGAAGAAAAGTACAATGCTAAGGTTCCAAATAAACAATGCAAGATGCATTGGAGGATAATAATATCCACAGGTAGCAGAGGTGTCCATGCAGAAATCCACTAATTATTCCCAATCATAATGTCCTGTCAAGTTTAATTGAGCTTCATATATGTTACTTCTCTTAGTTATTTTTTTAAAAGAACTGTTTCATTTGGATAATGATAGTTTAGAAAGTATCTTCATTGTTTTTAACATATAAAATTAACTGAAATTGATTCTTCCCCATGAAGAGTTTCTTCCGGCTCGGAGTGGCCTGCCAGCTTGTGAGGCATCTAGGTTGTTATTATGCTCTGGGATGTGCTCTTGGTCGCTGTACCGGTATTAGATGGTGAGTTGGACTAGATGATCCTTGTGGGTCCCTTCCAACTCATAATTTTCTGTGATTCTGTGATTCTGTGAAAATTCCACTAAGGACTATTAATTCCTTATCAGGTCTCCAGCAAAACATCAGCAATATTCTCATTTTTATGTATTAAGAATAATTAATGATGTATAAGGTATAAATAATGATGCTCAGAGTGCAAGAAGAGGTCAACTTTGAATTAAACATTACAAAATGTATGTATTGTTTTTACTATGTTACTCATCAGAAAGTAATTGAAGATAATGGTTTATGTACACACAACACTCAGGAACTGAAAATATCTTCAATTTGTCCACTTGGTATGACTGAAGGAGACCTGGTGGGGATTTTAAATTCCTTTGGGATAGCAGGACACTATACACTATGCCATGGATAGAAAAAGAGGAAGGAACCTCAACAGCTCAATTAAATGTTCTTCTTGCTCTGAATTAGTAACATAGATACTGATGCCATGAACAGACATGGGAAAGTCCCAGTTCGGAGTGGTAATCAGTGGAAAACCAATGGACATTGATTTTGGCCAAGAAGCAGCCATGGCAGAACATGCCTAGAAGAACATTCCTACCTCTTCTGTTGTGGGCCTGGGGGCCTTCGGGCTTTCAGCCTCTCGACACAGGTTCTGAACTGGCACCCTACACCTTGCTACTAAGCTTTTTGTCTTTTCTGCCAAATATGTTTATTCACAGAGACGTCTCTATCTCTATAACCTTGAATGCTATGGCAGCGACTGAGTTGGCCCAGGCAAGAGCTGAGCTGTTAAGCCCCTTGGTGCCAGAGCAGCAAAAATCTTAAAGAAGAACAGAATTTATGGGGGGGAACAGAGAAGAACAGGAAAATCAGCATGATAACGTAAGAAAATTGAGTGAAGAATTTAGAACATTGGCATTTCACTTAGANTACTGATTCTGTGATTCTGTGAACACCTTTGTCAAGCTGATATTTCCCTTCTTGGCTAGCAAAACTATCACTATTTGAAATAATAAATGATATTTAAATATAATTTTATATGTCAGAAATGCCTATTGTGAGTTGGAGAATGCTATGGATTTCATTAAAGAACACTGAACAGTAGCTCTAGAGCAGACTGCTATAGTAAGTTTTGCAAAGTAGAGGAACTTAAAAATTACTAGAATGAAATTAACAAGAATTTTAAAAATTACTAAATTTGACCAAACAAAGAGCAAGTTTAAATAAATCTTCAAGATGTTTTTCTACTTATTTCACACACACATAAAAAATATTTCATTTCTCCAGGGTCTCGGAGCATAATTTAAAGTTCTGTCCATGAAATACAAGAATTCTTTTTCCCAGTCACCAAACGAAAGCTTATGGAAATATGAACTAAATTTAAAAAAAAATCCAACCATGTACAAGAAGATGTATTTTAAAGATATTCGAGATATTAGAATATTGTTTGTGCTCCAGTAAGATGCACATGTCAATAAACTGGAAGTGGCAAGGTGGGGGCTGGTCCCTGATCACAGCACAACTACTACAAACAAAAAAATTGTCAGTAAATACGACCACAGCAGTTTCAGCAGTGTCCCAGAGGAGATTTTACTTCAAGCAGCAGCTTCCCAGCAGCAAGTTGCAGAGTTTAATAACCTGGAGTCAAAAGGAGAAGGAAGGATATTAACCTTTCCTCAGCAATAAAAATTGGGTGAAAAGAATGTGCAGGTGCAACTTATTCATAGATGTAAGTTTAAGTTGTTTTTTATTTTGTCATTGGACTTTTTTTTTTTCTAATAGAAAATATAATACCTAGTGCCCAAAGCAAAAAGATGTGAGTTCTAGGGCTCTATTTCAAATTACCAGCATGGATGCTTTGATATTTTCCTGATATTTTAGGTCTGAAAATCAATTCATTCTTTCCCACCCTCAAAACACTGCAACAAACAGTTGCAGATGGTTATTACAACCTATTTCTACCCTGAAATATTGTTAATAAATTAATCCAGATATAAACAAAAATGCAGATGTTTCATGTTGTTCACAGTTCGACACACAATATGGACAGAATCAAAGATAATTTTATTTTGTCATCGAGGACAGAATAGAAAGTACAGCCGAAACCAGTCACAAATTCCAGTACTTTACATTCCAGTTTGTTCAGCTCCATACTATTCAACATTGTGTATAAAAGTCAGCATCAGAATGCTGTTTGAAAGTTTTAATCAATGAGTGCTTCCTAATTTAAAGATTTTTTTTTTTAGAAGTGGAAGGAAAATAGAACTTCAATTGTTTTTACAAAGCACAGACCTGGTTTGTTACAGAGGAGAACTGACTTATGTGGATACATTTTTCATTTTGGAACACACAGCAGGTCC
Organism: Pitta sordida; assembly: GCA_013390025.1. Lineage (NCBI taxonomy): Eukaryota > Metazoa > Chordata > Aves > Passeriformes > Pittidae > Pitta > Pitta sordida. Next base: position 81,492 of record WEKX01022952.1, on the reverse strand, counting down.
CCTCAACATTAAATTGATTCAGTTACAGGGACCCATGAGCTAAAGTCATTATGGCTGTATCCATACTTTTCAAATTAGCTTTGAGTATATACATTAAGGATTATCATTTGCTGAAGAATTCCTTATTTTTCACAGTGGACTCCACTTACATGGCAATTTACTTTATACAATGAGAATGGCAAAATTATACTTAGGTTAGAAGATAAGACTCAAAAAATAGGAGTTTGGAAGAATAAAAGGCATCATCTTTTATGGGTTTTGGCCCTACAATTCTCATTCTATATCAGTCAGATATTGTACTCCAGACCCAGCTTTTGGTAGGTTGAGAGGAATCCATAATATTCTTAGACAAAGGTCAAGGAGGAAAGAAATGTTTTGCATGTGGTATATTCCTACTCAGCTCTGTCAGTCAGATTTCTATAAATTCCTCTCTGCTACAGCTGAAATTGCACAGATTTGCCTCACTTATGAAACAGAGAGAGAAATAAAAAACATACAAATCTTGACAAGGGAATGAAAAACATGTTTAAAATTTCCCTCCCATTAAATCAACTCTACAATTCCAAGAACATTAGGAAATGTTTAGTCATTCAAGGAGCCTTTGTTTTAACATTTGAAAAATTAATATCTTGACCAGATTAAATAATTTATTTCAAGTACTACTTGTCACTGTACTAATTATTTCCTTTAAATCATGAATGGCAAAAATAATACAGCTATAAATGTATCTGTATTAAAACATACAATTAGTTTAATTGAAATAACATTAACTTCAAAAGGAAGAAGAAAATTACTGACCTTCTACTTTACACCTTTTGATAAGATAATTCAATTTATTATCATTAGCCTTACTTTGCTTCAGTGAAGCAAGGAGTTGAATACCATGTAACATCTTCAACTTAAGTATAAGAGAGAAGAAAAAGTAATATCTTTACATACTTTCTTTATGAGTAAGTTGTTTAAAAACTAGTCAACTTAGAAGGCAGAGAAAAAAGAAGTTAAATCAGTTGAAAGCAGAGTTTTGAATCTTGTTTAGAAAGCTTCTCAAAATGTTGTAGTGAAGGACAGGCATTACCGTGTATTGCCATGCAATTGGCTTTTAATTTATGAATTGTCAAGAAACCAAACATTTGAAAATAAAAATATGGTTGTTTCAAAAATGTTGGAAGAAATACAGGGTACTGTATTAATCCACTATAGATTTTTCCCCTCCATTAAAAACTAACAACCACCTGCCCACAAACCCTTCCCTGGAAACCATTTGATCCCTATTTCCATTGAAATCAGGACATACAAATGACCCTGAAATCTCATTCTAAATCCACATAATTATGTGCTTGTGGACATAACATCCTGCCAGAGATTGCCTTCCAAAGGTATGAGGAGAGAAGGAAAACATGGCACACTGGAGGCAACCTCTGGTTCATTAAAACACCACCTTCAGCATCTCATAGGATTGAGGGGACTTTAATCTGCTGGTAAAACCACAGCTAGTCCAAGATCTTTTACATGTGCTTATAAAAAGCAGGGTCGTACATAAACACACCTTAGGTTTAAGGCAAAAATTATGCTAAAATTAAAATATTTATCAGCGTATTGGGAAGATTTCTAATATTTTTCCCCCCAGTACAGAAGTGCTTACACTTCTACTGTGTTTTGGTCAACAATGTACCATCTGTAATTAAGCTACATTTTGTGCTTTGCAACAAGATCTGTTTGGTGTTTACTTCATCATACATATATTTTCAAATTTCTTTGTAATTTTTATAAAGTAGTACAATCTTGAGTAATGCAATCAGATGATAACATTAAGTTTATCTCTGTTCTTAACTCCAGCAAAAAGAAATATTTGGAAATGCCTTTTAGTTTGTCTGATTTTGCTCGGGTACCCGTCTTAGAAAAGCCAAGAATTTTTATGGAGGAATTTATAGAGAAAAGAAATCAGTAACGATTTTGTAGCTTCATTTCAAAATAACAAATGTGGTAGTTTGATAAAACTGTACTTTCTCATTTTATCTGCACATGAATTTATCTGCATGAAACCAAAGAAACCAAGTGGTACAAACCATAAAAAACAAATGAGCATAAGGTATGTGCAATCAAAGGAGTAAACTGCAATAACCAAAGATCTTATCACTAAAAACAAGAACATTTTACTTGCAGTATATCCCAAAGTATTCAGAACTGTTCATCTGTAGGAACAGTGTATCTCATCTTCTACCTGATCTTGTGTGTCCTTAGCCCAGGGCCATATAAAAGGCCCGTACTTTAGAATTTTAGTCCAAATATGATTATAATATATTTAAAAATACTTCTTTTTATCAGATGGCAGATTATTTCTTTTCCTGACCTCTTTAAGAAGCACCTTTCTAACTAAGACTGCTGACATTTGCAGGACAAACATCAGTCAAAAAACTCTGGGCAACCTGTATCTCACAGAAATGATTTAGGATATACACAGGCTTAAGTAAAATGGCTTTGCTGTGCAGTCTTACTTTAAAAAGTCATTTCACGGCCATGACCAGCAGCTTTGACAGAAGATTTTGGACAATTTAAAGAACACAGGAGCCAGACTCCTCACTGCCTCTGGCAGGTGGCTGCCACAGCCCTCACAGCCCCACCAGGCTTTATAAAAGGTTTGTTCAGGCAATTGTCAGTGCGATGTGGAGTCTCTCACTTCAGCTCATTGCTTCCCAAAGCATTCCCATTACTGTTACATAAAATTCATGTCCCACAAAATGTAAGGACATTTCTGGTGTGGCTCACACGAGCAGTCTTGATGGACTGTCTCCTGTTCCAAGTGAGCTGCAGATTACACCTGGTATTTCTGGGACCAGCAGAGGAAGGAAAAGCTGAAGGTTACAGCAGGATTTTTTTCATGCAGCCGGAGCAGGGTCTTGCACCACCATGTCCTGTGCTGCTGCGCTTCCGTGAAAATGTGTCTGGATTGCAGAACCACTTTCCCGAAGTACTGAATTCAATCAAAATTGTTTGGAGGAACGGGCAGAGAAGGAAAGTAAACAGACTTATAAAATGGAAGCAAGAAAAAAATAAATACATTCTGAACGCCTTTTTTTCCTCAACTACTTTCATTTGTTTTCATTAATAAGTTATTTAATTGAATTGAATTTTCTTTTGCTCTTTGCGTAGCCATTTACTTGGATTATTTTATGATTAAGATTTACTTTGGACAATCAGCATAATGAGGAGCAATATTACAAGTCTGTGAGGAAATAAGAAAAGACATTGCTTCAACCATTGAGTAACTAAATTTCAATACTTCTTTGCACAATCACTTCCATTACACACTGGAAAAATTTGTTTCCCTATGTCCATATGAACAAACTTATTCGATATAGAGTAATTCAGCATTCCCCAAAGAAAAGCTGTTGGGTTGTCTAAGCTGTTCTTAGACAACAAGAACAAAGTTACAATATAGGGGAGGAATAACATAGGGACAAGGTTTGAGCAAGAAGGAGGAAGAAAAGAAGAAACCTGTAATATAAATTTGGGCAGAAATAGATAAAACCACTCAGGATACAAAAGTATTAGTTCTACAGGCCCAGACTTAGCAAACACCTCTACCCAAAAAGGCCTATGAAAGAAGAAATTGAATTCAACCAAGACCTAGTCAGATCTTTTAAAGTAAAAGAAGTGTTTAATTCCTTATTCCTTTCATAAATTGTGATAGCATTTCTTTTAGTTTTCCTTCCCTATAAAGGGTGACGCTACACAACTATGGACAACTCCCAACACGTGAGACGTAACAGTAACCCATCATCAAACGAGTTACTGTAAAACTATTTTATTGACAGTAATATCCTTAATATATCCCATAAAACAGTAGTATTAGGCTTCATTTTAACCATTTTCAATTTAAGATGTTGTTTCAAGACGTAATCTTTGGACATCACTCAAAAATCCATGGACTATGTAACATGTTAAAGGTTGTATGCCGTTCCTTGGGTCAGTACAACTCAGGGCTGACAACAATTAGCAACTGTAATGTCTACTTTTCTGCTGCCTGATACTTTTGCTAAGTAGCATATTCAGAGAGCATTTATTACATTTAAATTCATTGGCTCAAAATGCTCTCTAGAGACTGATCTTTAAAATAATATGCATATTTCCCACTCACAACTCTAAAGAAACACTGCCCTCTTCTGTCAAATTAGGCTGGATTTCCAGAGAGACATGTTTTATTTTGGAAAACCAAGCTGGGTTTGAACTATTCAAAAATGATATTTTATATAGAAATAAAAGACTATGCATTGTGTTCAAAGAGCATGTTTGAAAATGCTTTTTCTTTCTTTTTTGTCTTTTTGTTCTTTCTACTCAATCAGTAAAATTTCTCTTTCTCCCAGTTCAAGGGGATATTTCAGAGCCCTTTCAAACATAGAGACATTTTGCAACAGATTTGTTTCATAAATAAGCACATCAAATTCTTCAAATATTTTCTTGTGTGAATAGCTTTATCAGACATTTCAGAAAACCAAGTTCTAATTTTTTCTTCTCTACAGATACATATACTGTGATTTCTGATTAATATTGAAATGCCTGATAAATTTTGTCACCTTTATCCATTTCCCTACATTTTATATTTTTTTCCCCACAGAACTGAAGGAGTACTTGTGAAAACCTATTAACTTCAATCCTTCAATTAAAAAAATGGTTTTCAAAACAGTATTTTTCACCTAGTCTGCCTTGATTCACTGTCTAAAGTGTGATACTACACTGATATAAAAATAAGAACCTTCCACTATTAATTCATTTCAGGAACCGAGTTACCATCAAAGAGGTCAACACACACAGAAAAAGTATCCTTACTGCTTTTGCCAAAGAAATTAAATAACAAAAATTAGCTTTACAGGTAAAAATCTGTACCTAAGGTGTCTCTCAAAAAACATGGGAAAGCCAAGACAATAAGGAAAAAAATAGTGAAGTTTCACAAGCATTTACAAACTAAAATCTAAACCATTCCATGGTACCTTAACATAAAATTTTATCATTTTCCTTAGGGCAATTTTCCCACATTATTGCATTATTGATTGAAAAACAACCCTCACTTTCTCCAGAAGAGTTGTTTTCCATGACCTGCGCCTTCCTGCAGATATGCACAAATATTACATTCTACCTTCAGAAGCAAGTTTTGAAAATTTGAGCAGAATATCGTAAACATCGAGTTCTGTGCCAAAACATCTAAAAATTACATCAAGACATCATAATTAAAATTTCACTATGAACCCTACATATTAATTCAACTTTTCAGAAATATTCATGCTGCAATGGTGAATCTGAACTCCTTTTTAAGCAATGGTAAGCAGATGAGATTGAATGAATATCCATTTAAGTACATAGTTTCAAACTGGTCTAAGATGAACCTAGAGGAAAGCCCTGTCAAAAGTATTTGGCTTTTAGCCTGCTGTTTATTTCCAGAAGTTTTTAAGTGGGTAATTTTAACCTCCCTAATGTACATGAAAAAAACCACAAAAAAATGACAGAGTTTTCCTCCTACTTTTTTTTCACAAAGCTCCAACTTTTGGTTGCTTACAAGCTCTCTGCAAATCATAGATTACAGACTCTGAGAGAACTCCGCAGAGAATAAATATAGGACAAAGAATGTCTTATTTTTCTGGCCTTTCTCTCGCTGTTCTCAGCAGGTGGTGGGGCTGTATTTTACTTCTCGCAGTTTCATACTGGCATTCATTGCTGGATCTAAACACTCCTTCCCTCCCACTGCATTATAGGACTATAATGTTACAGGGTTCTATGAGGCCTTGGAGAATAATGCTGAAAGTAATTGCACATAATGTTTCAAAGGTTTCTGAAGTAGAAAACCAAGAGTATTCCAATCAATATTCCTGGAGAACAAGTGCCATCTTTCACATAGTGCACCTCAGCATTTATGAGGTATAAACCATTCTAGAATGCTAATGTAATGAAAAGCTATTGTTTAGAACATATTCCTTGAAGAATATATTTGGACCCAGAAGAAACAAGGGAGGAAAAAAAAATAAATAAAGACAGGGAAGGCATATCAGAGAAAGGGAAAAATATGTGCATTTTGATAATGCAATTTCTTTTTGCAAATTTTTATGAATAAAGAATGTGGAATTTTAATATATGCTAATAATAGATAATAAAAGAAATGGATTTGAAACAACTAGAAGAAATATGTATATGGTCAGAGGATGAGGGAAAACTAATATTGAAATAGTGAGAGAGAGGAGGGAGCTGCATGTAAATTAGGAAAGCCTTAGACTCCAAAATGAAAAATTATTTAAATATTTGATGGGCTAGGGAGTTGCAACACTGGGTGATAGAATTTTTTATTCATTTTTTTTCAAAAACCCCAAACAACCTGTGTTATTCTTACAGGTTAAAAAAGCAAGCAGGCAGTGTCCAACTCCTACCGTTTAACCAAATCCTATCCTTCATAGGAAAGGCCAATGGGGCAAAAAAAGTGTCTGGAAGTTCGACAACAATAAAAAAAACCCACCAGAACAAGAGATCGTGCCCTTGTCAGATTTAATATAATGCCTCCTACAACTTCCAGTAAAGTTGCTCTCCAGAGTGATGAGGTTTGAGACATGATTGAAGTTTTTGTTGTTTCCCTGCTCTTAAATGTCAGATTAAGGCAACAAAGAAGCCCGTTTCTGACAAGCAGGCACGCTGGAAGGAAAACAATTAACCAGCCAACGCACCAAGGAAGAATTTGCAACTGCAGTTGTCTTCAATAAATTGCAACTCTTTTTCTTTATGTAGCACAACATTCAGCAAAATGGCAGCATGTCTTTCAAAATTAACTAAACTATTCATATAACTTCAACATAGTGATACTGATAAACTTCTATAATTATGGATGATAGCCAACCACACCATTTTTTTCCAGATTGTCATAGGACTTCTTTCCTCCATTAGAATTTCTAATCCAGACCTACATTTTGTCAAATGAAGCATTTTGCTCAGGAAAGCTCCTCACCATTGAGAGTAACTAGAATACAAACATAGAGGCATTGCTTGGTCAATAATGTGTTGAATAATTTATGAAAATAGTTCTTGGTCTGAAGGTTGCACAATATATTTAAAAGTTTAAAGTGTCCATTTATCTTGGTTTGATCAATGTATGTTTCTGTTGTTCAAATGGCTAAAGATGTTTCTCCTATTTAATTTTGCAGCTATAGCTCTTTATAGTGTAAATTATCAATATTTTAACAGGAAAAAAAATGAGGTAATGGAAAGGCTCTTTATAGAACACATCAAATATGAACAAAGTAGTCATCATTAAATAACTTGTATATCCCATTCAGACTGGTTATACACTATTGGACATACAGGTAATACTGAATCTTAAAGAACTTTCTTTTATTTCAGAGTAGTTCCTTTGAATTTTCCATTTTACTTCATTGCTCTCTCTTTCCCTTACTGTGTCTTTCAAAATTATTTTTTTTTTTATTAATAGCATAGCTGAGAATGCAACATGTGCCTTATTTGATTTTGTGCTCAGAGAAAAAAAAAGTAATTCTTCTTGTTTTCTTCACAGTTTGCTGAGGGGCAGTGATGTGCAATCCTTCCCCACAGGGAAAAGTGATGAAAGAGTTAATGAGAATAACTGCAAAAAAGTAAATACTGAATACATTGCAAACACGTATGCAAAATAGCAGAGATTTTTTTTAAGAAGATAAAAGTAATTGTCACTCACAATCAATGACTAAAATTTTCACCTTAGAAACCTAAACTTCAAATTCCCATCAAGATGGAAAGGAACAAGGAAAACAAGTTTCTGATCAGAATGATTTAAATAAGTAGTTGCAATTGTCTTCATCTATTCTTCATGGATTAAAATTAGTTTTATGGCGTATAGAAGCAGAGAAAATCTGAATAAGATGTCTTAGAATACACAGAGTCGATCAGTAGGAAATGGTACATGCAACTTTTTCTTGTTTAAAATGTATTCCTGTAATAGTTCCACAGAGAGAAAAAAAAATCCAGGCTCCCAAAGCTAAAATGTAGGGTTTGGGATCTGCTTTCTTTGTTACTTAAATACTTAAGAAAAACATCTGCTTAATGCTCTGTGAGACTGGAATATTGCCTGTGCTGAGATTTTCTTGAGGTAGAGCTAAATTTTGATTTGGAACGTTCCTGACCAGCAGCTCAGCTGAACAATCATGGACAAACACATTTATTAAACACTTTCTATTTCATGATGTCATAACAACATAACTTTGTAAGTCTGCCCCCTGTCTTTGATGATCAGGTCTTTCAGAAAACCTGGACAGTTTCCCAGAGGATGCAGGGACACAGCAGGGCACTCTGTCCTTGATGTTCCCACCTGGAATTGGGTGTTTCCTGGTGATCCAGTGAAACTGTGTTGCTCAATCAGCAAGAAAGCTTTCTGGACTATAATCTCGTAAGTAAATCTGTAGCTTGGGAACACGTGGAGCCCCTTTCATCCTCTTGTGCTGTGAAGGCTTGGCTGTAAAGCTTTCTACTGTATTCAAAGCAGTCTCTTTCAAAGATGATGAATGATGATAAAAAGAAAAAAGTGAGCCCTAGGTATGACTATGTGTCCTCCTGTTCCCTTGTCAAGGAGCTTTTATTCTCATCAAGATGTCTCTTAAAAGACTATCACAATTAGGTTTTAAAGCAATTTGTATGCATAAGTTGAAAATATTACTTCAAATTAACTTCCAGAGGCTCTGTGGTGCGATCAACAGGGTGCTAGATTGGGACATAGGGACCAGTTTAATTCTGGTTTTGCTATTGGCCTGATGGGTAACCTTGGGCAGAACACTCCACATCTGTGTGTTCCTGATAATCTTTTAATCTATTTAAACTGTGAGGTCCCTTGCTCTGTGTTCATACGTTTTTTAGCACAGTAGGACCTGCTGTAATATGCTGCTGCAGCAATTCATAAAACTGAACGGCTAATACAGAAAGCAAATGGGTCTAAGTGACCACACAGAGTTTCACAATTACTAAGGACAGAGCCAGATCCAAAGGCTTATCAGGTTTTATTATGCAATGAGATCTAAAACAGATACTTTATAGGAAAAGTTATACCCATCTGAAAATTAATTTACAAACATACAGACTTATAATTAACATATTTTGAAAAAAATAATAATAAAAAATCTCAAAAACATAGAAAGCAGTGTGATGTCTGCCAGCTCTCCTTTCACATTTATGTTCTAAGCTAACAAACCAAAAGATTCCCTCTTCCTCCTGGCTCAGCCATCAGCCTTGAAAAGTCAAACTGGAACACGAAGATCAATTTAGATTCCTTCTGTCTAAAACATGACCAATACAGTTAATGAATGTACTTTCAGCATGTTTTCACAGAATCACAGAATCACAGAATATTATGAGTTGGAACGGACCCACAAGGATCATCTAGTCCAACTCACCATCTAACACCCGTGCGGAGACTGAAAGCACATCCCAGAGCAGTAACACAAACCTAGTTTCCTCAACACAAACCTAGTTCCCTCGACACAAACCTAGTTCTCATGCAGTCTACCACTTCTAACCATCCAAGAGCTGGAAAATAAATTGGGGATCCCCCCATAACCACCCTGTACTGCTGATAGAGAGGACCTCATGATTCCTTTGCATGCACACACTGCATCTCTGCAGGGGTGTCCAAGGAAAGCTGTTGGCCCACATGACAGAAATATATTGACAATGACAGGCTGCCAATTTTTATATATAGGCAAGTCACTTTTCTCATATATCCACAGTTAAAATTAGGATGCAGAGTACCACATAGCACAGGATGAATGTCAATGGTTGTGAAGTCCATCAGGTCAGGCTTGCTTTGAGCAGAAAGAGTGCAAATCATTCCCAACATACCTTCAAGTCTAACTGCCTATCTGCAGGTATGAAACCAACCTATGAAACAAGAAAACCAGTGAAACTTCGTGAATGCATTTACTAACAACAGATTTTCTATTTTCGTATGGTTTCATCAGTGTACTGAAATATTGCCAATTCTTTCAATGCTGCAGTCTCCTCTGGAATATCTGCTCTTACCGAAGACAACTTTTCAAAGACGACTGGTATTTACACTCAATTTGTAACCATGCCAAAGATGAGCTTATCTGAATAGACTGAAAGGCTAAGTAAAAAAAAGTATTTACTGAAAAGAAAACACAGGAATGATAAAAATTAACACATTACAGAATTTAAAAAATCAATTTCTGGCAATATGCTAATAAAACAAGTGTTATGTATGTAACATTTCTGAACAGATGCCATAAATCCACAAATCAACAGGTTGGTCCCGGACACTTTTTATTAAATATATAAGTTTTTGGTTTTCATGCAGAAGAAATTGGAGATCTACTTAAATGGCTGTCTGATTTAATGATAAAGAATAGGTTTCCCTTACTTTTCTGAATCTTTTCTTAGGAATAAAGGTTTTTAGCTTTTTAGGGATGGTCATGTGAAAATAACATTCAAATAAAAAGTTTCTACACACACAGCAACCTCCACCATTTTAGTTGTGCTCATATGATGTTCTGGCTCCTTACCTGGGTGAACAAAGTTTTCTGAAGAGTGGAAAAGTAAGAAATTAAATCAAGCCACAAAATTACACAGAGAAACATTTTGACATGCAAAATACTGACCTCCAAGGCAAGCTGTAATTCCCCTGAGAACCAGTAGGACAGTCTCATTGTTCTTGATTCTTCTGACAGAATTTCTTCCTTACTTCGCACTTAGAGTTTGAATTAATTTTCCTAAGGTTTAAATATTTCAATTTAACTTCAGATGGATACCTTGTTTCATAAGATATCATGTATTTTTCCATATTGGAGTATTTAGTTGCAATTTTTTTCTGAATCTCTCTGCTTTGACTGTTGCCTTTTCCAAATGCTACTGTACTAATAATCCTAAAGGAACATGAGAAATAAATTAGATTTTATAAATATCCATATCCATTATTATGCATCACTTTATTACCTGCCTTTTAAAAGTTGTTAGACTCAGCATAAAATCTAAAGCTATATCAAATGTTCTTTCTAGTTGGACATAAAATACATGTAGAATGGTTAAGGTTGAAAGGCATGTCAGGAGATGTGTGGTTGACTACCCTGGTCAAGCAGGGCCACCCAGGGTTGCCCAAGACAACCTCCAGACATCTTTTGAATATCTCCAGTGATGGGAGACTCCACAGCCTCTCTGAGCAACCTGTGTCAGTGCTCAGCCACCCTCACAGCAAAAATGTGTTTCCTGATGTTCAGAGGGAATGTCTTGAGTTTCCATTTGTGCCCATGGAGTCTGGTCCCATCAATGGGCACCATTGAAAAGAGCTTGGATCCATCCTCTCTACACCCTTCCTTCAGATATTTATGTACATTGGTAAAATATCCCAATCAAGTATTCCCATCTCTGGGCTAAACAATCCCAGCTCTCTGAGCCCTCACAGGTGAGATCTCCAGTCCCTCAACCATTACTTCCCTCAACCTCCAACGCTCCTCCCAGTGCAGCACAGGACATCACTGGCTTTCTTCACAGCAAGGGGACATTATCACTCATTTTTCACCAGAAATTCCACCTCCTTTTCTGCAAAGCTGCCTTTTAGCCAGTTGGCCCCAGAGCGCACGGAGCAACCCTTTGTTGTAGAGCAAACTAAGTATTTCAAGGCTTTTGTCATACATGGAATATTTGCTCTGAATTTCTAAAAGACCTGGTCTTCAAGGAGTTAAGTTTTCCCTTTGAAATACAACAGAATTTTCGTGAAGAGTATAAAAAACTTAGCTGGTATCCACCTGATGATGACAGGAGCAAATTTTGACAGCCAAAAGTAGAAAACCTCATAATAATCACACTCCTATGAGATGCAAAGTGTAATCTTCTCCATGAAAGATAAATTATTAGCTTCAGAGCATTGGACATTGGGGTTGATAACTATTAGAGTTTTAAAAGCTTTTGTAGTTTCTAAAATGAATACCTACTATTCCATTCTTGCCACTAGACAATAAATTCTAGGTGTTGCTTTTGCATGGCTTTAATTGCTTGAAATGGTAAGGTTATTTATTTCTTTCCTCTTGAGTTTCACATTTATCCACATTAAGCTTCCTTCAGTTTCTCCATCACTCAGACAGCAATACACAGCCATTTAATGAAGACAAGATTTGTTTCTCATTTAAAAAAAAATATTTTTTCATTGTGGGGGCTCTTCCCCCAAACCCCCAAAATTAAACTTGCTTATATAACTATTCTTGTGATTTTATTCACTCTGAAACTGGAACTGTCCAAGGCATAAATGCAAAACTGTTAAATTTTCTCCTTTCCTCAGTGTAGGTTCACAAATTAACAAAGAGATAGTTTTTACAAACATTATTTGAAATAACTTTGGTCCCAAACACTCCACTTAATATAAAGTTCTATACATATAAATAATGGAAATTTGCAGAAAAGCATCACCCTGTAAGAAGAGATTTAAAACATGTTTTTTCCACAAGGAAGAAAAAGGTCACCTCCATTGTAGTAGCATTACAACAAATCCTGTATTTCTATACTCTAAATTCATTAACTATAAGTTCATGAAGGTCTGGCAAATAATCCTTTTGAATGGAATTTTGATCTTATTAGAGTTAACAAGTTTCTTTTTTCCTCAGTGAAGCTCAGATTTCATACCTTGAGTGCATGGACATTATTTATTACAGTAGATTTATGCATATACAAAATACTTCTGAAGAACAGACCATTAAGCAAGGACATAGCATAACCCATTCAATTATTCAACCTAGAAATTTATTCTGGTGCAATACTGTCAGCTTGTCTCTGTTGTACATCAGATAATATAACTTGTGCAGGATCAGTATGAAATTCAAAGGGAACAAACTCTCTGTTTAAACCTCAGTGATTTCAGATGTTATAAGAACAGTGAGCACAAACAATTTACAGTACTACAAGTTGTATTATCCTGCATCATATGAGCAGAATCGTAAGAAAAATAATAAAAAAATATTCATGGTAAGAAACAATTAATTATTTATATTAAATTTTGTATTTTTGAACTCAGGTTGAAATCCAAATGAAAAAATATTACAATAACACTCTACTCTGCTTCTGATAGGTAAATAATGAACACATTTTCAAACTAAAACATCCTCAAAAAAGAAGGAAAAAGAAGGAATGAAAAAAACTTGTTACTCTATACAATAATAAAACAATTTTGCAGCCCCAAAAAGACTCTAGAAAAGCTTGAGTAAACTTCAGACCAACATCTGAGCAGTTGGGTGTCCCTGCACTCTGAAGCATTTGACCTTTTGCCTGTCATTAGTTTATGGCATCTTCCCCCACCCTGGGAAACAGCAAGATGCCTTGCAGCAGCACTGAAGTCATTCCCCCTCCATGTGATTTCTCTGATTTAATGGCCATGGAAAGTTCCATAAGGTCATTAAACCCCTGTAGTTTCTAGCATCCTTCAAATACCATAGAAACCAAGATTCTATGGACCAGTAAAATAGTTGCCCATTATCCTCAACTTCTCCGCTACTCATGTCTTGCTTTTGACATTGCTGGGATGACAGAAAATATTTTTCCTGCCCAAAATCACCTTTTTGTGCCTGTCCCTGAAAGTTTGATGAAGCCATCCTTTACCACCAACTCATCCTGGGGAAAGAGAACTGACTCAGTTAATGTGATTTGGGTCATGAAACATCTGCAAAATAGTTACATTATTCCCACTTCATGGTCTGAATTACAGCTGCTTAATTTCCTAACAAGGAAAGGCAGGGAGTGTTATTTGGTTGTTTTTACTACTATTGCCTGAACAACTGTGCAATAAAATAGCAAGTCCAGTTCTTTTTATAGGCAGACCAATATGGGAGAACTTTGCTCAGGCTAAAAGCACTTAAAACCATTACTCTTCTAGATGGAGCATAATTCCACTCACTGTATAGGAACAACATTTTAAAGGTAAAAATGTACAACTCCTTCACATCACCTCTGTATGATCACTTCCCATCTCTCCCTCTATGCGGGGAAGATTGTATTGTTAATGTGAATCATTTTGCAAAGCATTTAGATTCTCTAGTACTACATAACATAATCCTTTAGCCATATCCTATTTACTCTCTTACAGATGAGACTGAAGGAACCCAGAAATCATGAGATGGATCTCCATATATATCCATAAATAAATATTTACATTGATGAAAAGTATGTAAATTGTATTTTATGTATAGATATACACACATATACAATCCTTTTTATAGGGATTTAAAATCAGAGTATCAGCCCAATTTAGTATTTTCTAGAAGGGATACCCTTACTAGGGACCCTGCTATAACAGGAACCTCCAAAATCAATTTGCTCAGCATCATAGTGCTGAACACTTCCTTTTAAAAGTGAAGTGGAGCTGCAAAACTAGATAATTTAATAAATTTCAAAACATGAGGCTTATTAATACTTGAAAAGGTAAAGATGAAACTTCATTCATATAAATGTTATTGTGGGTGGGAAGATGAGACAGGCCTTGTAAAACAGTACTTGGACAGTTATCCCGTTGATAATATTATTACAGAAAATATGTGGAAGCTCTTTAGTAAAAGCCAACAGTCATAAATTGTCATTCTTTTATTACTATAAAAATAAAGCATTTCTCTTATTTCAAGAAATAACAAAAATATAAGACCAGCCAAAGATATTTTGAAATCTAATCATTAAAAAATAAAAATACAAAATGTAAATAACACGTTACTATTGCAACCTTGTACAGGACACTTTTTCCTTCTCTTTTACACCTGTCTCATCTTTCAGAAAATCAGAGGCAACATGCACACACACATCTGAGAATGATTATGCAAACTAGATAAGGATATGCCAGTGCCTTTAATATGGCAGAAAAATGGAAAGAAAACTTTGTCTTTTCATCCCTTCGTTTTACCATGTCAGGGTCCAATTCTCTTTGACCATCTTATTTGAGATATTTCATGTATGGAGGGTGTAACATTTAATATCAAATTTACTTATCCAAAGATAGTTGATGTTACATGAGATTTATGATTCAGGAAAAAGATAAAAGAATATACTGAAAACAAAATACACATGTGATTTACATATAGTTAAATATATACTAGGATGGTAAAGGGGCTGGAAGATAAGCCCTATGAGGAGAGGCTGAAGGAGCTGGGTCTGTTTAGCCTAGAAAAGAGGAGGTTCAGGGGTGACCTTATCCCTGTCTATAACTATCTAAAAGGAGGTTGTAGTCAGGCAGGGGCTGGTCTTTTCTCCTTGGTCTATGATGACAGGACGAGAGATGTCTTAAGCTTCAGCAGGGAAAGTTTAGACTTGATATTAGGAAAAGTTTTTTTACTGAAAGAGTGATCCCGATGTGGAATGGGTTGCCCACAGAGGTGGTTGACTCACCAACCCTGGAGGTGTTCAAGGGCAGGCTGGATGAGGTGTTGAGAGATATGATCTAGATGTAGATGCTGGGTTAATTGGGCTATAGGTTGGACTAGATGATCTTCAAGGTCGTTTCCAGCCTTATCTATACTGTGATACTGTGATAGCAATTCCAAAACAAAAGTCAATAAAATACCAAAGTGATTCCCAGTAATATGCTCATGGTTATAACTCTGGGTATCTCCAATCTCCAGGAAGGAATGAGGAGTTGAAAACATCCATTGCACTCTTCAAAATTATTTTGCTAGTTGTCTGATTTTTACACTCATGTTGGGCTGAGCCATGAGTTCACTCTCATCCCATGCTTCTCTGCTTAACTCAGGGAGACATCCGCACTGTTCAATGAACTCAGGGAGAAACATGTACACTGCCAGCTGATCAACTCAACTGCTGATAAGTGTTTATCTCATCCAAAAGCCACTCTCATTGAAAAAGGAGAAATCAGCTCCTTTGCAGAAGCTGTGCTCAGTCACACCTTGCATTATTCTCTGAGCTTCAGGAGCACCATGCCCTTGCTCTGAGGCTCCTTCCATCCTAGGGGTGTATTCAGTGGGTCACATTCCACCCCTTGAAGCTCAGTCACTCACACCCCACTGCATGAGCATAGAGTATCCCTCCTTTATGAAGAAATGCTGTTTATTACGATACACTGCAGGTTTTTTCTATATATTTTGTTTTATCATCACCTGCAGCTACTACTATTTGTGGTGGTTTACATTAACAGGCTTTTACAACATGTCAATACTGTTTCACGACCTTCAGAGTGAAAATGTGCTTTAAGCTGTTCTGGAGCAAAAGAGCACTGCTATCTAATATCCACATGGTTTACACTCATCCAATTAGAAACAAGACATATTTCTACATTCCACCCAGTTTTCCATATCTTTGTAGGAAGGTATGCTAGTATTATAGCCTGATTTTTTCCTTGGCCAAGGAATACATCCTCGTAGTATTCAGGAGACTGAATTAAATAAAGGAGATAATTATCATAGTATATTTGGACTTTGAATTATGCTTTTTAAAATGACATATCTTTATCTCTTTCTCTGTACCTCTTCTTGCTGCATTCCGAGTCACAATTACTGGCAAAAATCCATAAAGGACATTGATATTATGAGGCTGCCAATCATGTTAGTTTCCAATTACTAGCTGCACTTGGGTTTCAGTCTGTGAAGAAAACCCACAAAACATCAATTTAGGTATGCAGGGTCCTCCTAATAGCACATGAGCAGATATTTTCTTGCTACAGAACATAAAAAAGCATCACAAGCTGCATGAAGCTGTTCAGACTAGTAATGGGAAATGCTGATCACAAGCTTGCATCTGAAAACTTGATTCCCTTACAGGGTTTATGAATTACTGTAGAAGAGTAAGTCCATGTATTAAGAGAAGGAATAACTGCAAAGAAAAAATAAAATTAGTCTTATCAATGCTAACATCTTAAATGAAAATAAGCCGGGAATTTTTGTGAACACATATTAAGAATACATCCTCTTCCACAACACATTAAGAGTTTTTCCTGAGATTTCACTTCTCCGAGATAAGCTTCACCTCTCCCATTATATGTATATATATATTGGGTTTGGGGCATCTATGTAACCCTCAACATTTTTCTGATAATACATTGCAAACCCTTTGATAAATAGAATAAAAGAGCTCAGGGATGACTGTTGTTAATAGCACCTGAGATACTGTCAAGCCTTCAGTGGACAAAATACAGAGCTAAGCATTAATATCATTAAAAAAATAAAATCAAATTCAACCAAAAAACACACCAAAAGCTGTGTAACCCCCTTAGTGTAAAAGTTGCTCATTAAAACAGGTAATCCTATGAAACTAGCTGCCAAATTGAAATGAAAAGGTATGACCAGAAAAAAAGTGACCTTTTTCATTAATTTCTAGCAGAGAGAATATTTTAAACCCCCAGAATTAACACACTGACACAAAATTTTCATGTTATAGGGAAATATCTTTGTGTAAATCACCTAGAGGAAGATGAGAGACTATCCTTAGCTCTTTTCTTTCATTTACATAAAGGTGTTGACATGCAGACAAATAAATTTACAGGACTGGTATTGTGACATGACAATATATTTCTCATTAGAACGCTTATTCAGCACTTGGCTTTCCTAAGTCTCCCAGATGTTTTGCACAGCACACAAAATGAGCTTTAAAGTGCTCATAATATCCTATCATCTGTATTTTGCCTGATAGAAAGATACTGGTAGAAAACTGTTATACATATTAGACTCAGTGGTTTTAATGTTAAAAGAAATAAAGTCAAAAGCTACTTTAGGGCACCTTGGATAATAACCTTTAATTTCAAGTACTTAAATTTGTCATCTTTATTCAAACAGATACACACATTCTTTCTCCCAGTGGTTTAAAAAAACTTTTATTAAATTAAATTTAAAAAAATATTTCAGCCCCTTTTTTCATATGCAAAATCGAGCACCATGATACTATTAAAAGGCTATACATTTCTGTGGTATTACCAAATTCAGAAGTAAACATGGTCTTGACAAAATCTTGTTACTAATCCTCAAGAATCTAAATCTACTGCAGCAGGGGAACAGGTGGTGAATGTAGATATCTTAGTGCATCATCCTGCCAGTCATTTAACAAGGGATAAACCATTAGTTACACTTTCCTGTATGTTACTTCCTGGGGCACCAAATTTACAATGGCTTATTACAATGGAAGAAAATATGTTTTTAATCATACAAAATTAAAACATAATCATTTGTCATCACTGGATATACCAAAATATTGCTTGTAGAAAGTCACTTTTTAATTAATGCTTTTGCTGTTCTGTAAAAATTGAAATTATGGTCTTTTTTAGCATCTTTTTTACCTTTTCTCACATCGCCACCTGCTCCTTATTTCCAAAAACCTGGAAATATTCTGCTTTCCTTCTCTTTAAGGTAAAGATTCAAGGCATTCTTAGTAAAGGAAATATTTATATGCATCTGTTGGTTTCATCTCTTTCACATTATTCCTGCTTTAGAACTGTAGTTACTGAAACGCCTAAGTGACACTGGCCTGCACAACTGAAATCAAAATTCAAGGTAGTAAAGGCCCCTCATCAATAGAAGTTCACAGGTTCATAGGTTGTTCCGAGTTGGAAGGGACCCACAAGGATCATCGAGTCCAACTCCCAAGTGACTCCCACGCAGGGATCGCTCCCCCAGCCCTGGAGCCATGGGCACCAGGCTCTGTCCATCCGAGCCTCCCATTATCTAGACCATGCCACTGAGTTCCTCATCCAGTCTTCTTAAACACCTCCAGGGATGACGATTCCACCACCTCCCTGGGCAGTCCATTCCACTGAGGCATCACTCTCTTTGTGAACAAGCTCTTCCTAACATCCAGTCTAAACCTCCCCTGGTGCAGCTTAAGGCCATGTCCTCTTGTTCTGGTGCTGGCAGCATGAGAAAAGAGATTTACACCCATCCGATTGCAACCTCCCTTCAGGTAGTTGTAAACAACAATGAGGTCACCTCTGAGCCTCCTCTTCTCCGAGCCGAACAACCACAGTNTTCTGTCAATCATTACTCCCAAATCCCTCTCCATTTCACCACTCTCCAGCCACTCATCCCCCAGCCGATAGCGGTGCATAGGGTTGTTATGTCCAAAGTGAAGAATCCGACATTTGAACTCATACCATTAGAGTCTGTCCATCTCTCTAGCCTGTCAAGGTCCCTCTGAAGGGCCCTTCTACCTACCGGCAGTTCAACATTTGCCCCCAGCTTGGTATCATCTGCAAACTTGCTGATGATGGACTCGATTCCCTCGTCCATATTGTCAATAAAGATGTTAAACAGTGCCGGGCCAAGCACTGATCCCTGTGGGACTCCACTAGTGACTGGCTGCCAGCTGGATATGGCACTATTCACCAACATTCTCTGAGCTCATCCATCCAACCAATTCCTAACTTGACACAGAACACTCCTATCCAACCCATGCTCTGAGAGTTCTGTCTGAAGTTAATCCACCTCATCTCTGTAATGGCTTATGTGTGTTCATAAAACTTGATTTTTGGATGCTAAAATCAGTTGGTTGATCTTGCACCCTTCAAGAAACTTGTTTACCTGTGCTAATTAATGACCTTGACTGTAAACTTGTGTTTTGGTCTATATCCTGTGAATAACCACACCCTTATCAGCACTTGTCTGACCACCTCTTTGTCATAACACCACTGCCAGCCCTTTCTTCACTGCCCTCCTGCTGAATACTCCTCTGCACCAGATAATAAAAAATCATGGGCTCTCAAGAGCGATACCCCATTGCTTTTGCTGGTGTTCTTGCTCTTTCTGCAGTGTCTGTGATCTAAGACCATGAGGCACACACAGCCTGTGCTCCAAAGCCTGTGTCTTGCTGCTTTCGTGCTAATCAGAGCAGTCTAACAGGACAGTCCTGATTTCACACTCTGCAGGCTTATTTTCAGCATTGACCTGAGGACAAGGAAACATATATAGCACCAATATGTGTCAGCAGTCTTAGAGGTAGGTGTAAGATCCCTCAGAAACATGGGGAAAGGAAGCTCCAAACCTGAGCTCCCATTCAGAACAAAACACTCTTTCAGGTAAGAAGCTATGAGCATCCCTGTACAGAGTTCTCTGCAGAGCAATCACACCACCTGCTGTAGACAAACATCAGATATTTGTACTGTCATTAGCTTCCATGAGAGTGCAGGTACACTAATCCCAAATATGAGCAGCATTCAGCTGCTCTAAAAGATGACAGAGAGACAATAGTCTTTCTGAACATTTCCTATAAGCAGTAAAAGATTGAGGTTTTCAAACAAATAAAAACCTCCTAACATTAAAATATTCCATTCATTTCTAACTTCCTGCAGGCTTCAGAGTCACCTTTCAAAGACTTATACAAAAGACCAAAGCACATATGTAAAACAGGCCTAAAGACATAAAAGGTAAAACTAATGTGCTTGTGCAGGTAGAAAAGCAGGGATAACCTTCCCCTAGGAATAATGATGGAACTAAAGGACCTTGAAGCTGTTTCTTGCTACAGATGCATGAAGAGACTTTTGATTTTATATTTCACTTGTAGTCTGAAAAAACACCAAAACCCTGAAAGGGCAAAAACAAACTGAGGGCCCAAAATACTGTAGAAATAGAGAATATAGTCAGCTTGTCGCTTCTTTCATCAAAAAACTGTTCCACAGCTCCAAAGTAACTGCAATCAGATGTAAACTCTGACATGTAACAAAAACTCATTCAAAGACTTGTAGGATGATCTTTTAAAAATCAGTAAGAACTTCCTCCTCCTAAAAAGACCCTTCATATTTTGTAGAGAGAAAAGTATAATGTAAAAAAAATGAGACAGCATATTTAAAATGGCCTGATTTAGTAAAATGTTGTCTCAAAACCCAACAGATAAGTTCCTACTGTATCCTTATTCATGACCTTTTTTTGGGTGGGTTTCTTTCAATACTTCTGAGGTTTCACAAGAAATGTGAGATTTCCCCCAATGTTTTATAACAAATAAACATATATTATGCTTTTATTTCAAAAAGCTACTTATTTCTAGGTCATCGCTACTGTGACATTTTGTCAAGACTTTTCAAAAGCATCCAATGCAAATACAAGTAATAATATCTAAATCCTCAGAGATTCTATGCTCATGTTCCAGGTCAAAATCACAATCAAATGAAGTCAGCAAGAAATTGCTGAATTTAACCTTTTGACTTCTTTGCAGGGTATATTTTGAACATTGCACTTTTAGGACAACTCTGGGCTTTTTGAGTTTTCTTCCCCTCCAGTCACTAACATGAAGAACTTTCTCGTATTACCTTTCCAAGAGTATTCTATATGATTGCAGCGATTTTACAGAGACACATTTGTGATGGAGACAGTAGCTTCAAGAAAAGTCACTTTCTAATCACTCAATTTACTCTGTGTATAGTCTTTTGTTTATCAGAATACTTCTAAAGAACACTGGGACAGTAATAACACCACTTTTTAATTAAATATCTATTGGAAAAACAAAAGAGACTTCAATCTTGACTTTGTAAGTGAGAAGGAAAGCAGAAGGGGGAGGAAATGAGTTGCATTCTTTTAAACAGAGATCAAATCCAGAAACTAATTTTCTGTAGCAATAATGTTTGAAACAACTTCCCTAAGAATTAATCAGAACAAAAGCAGAATTGTTGTAACTAAATGCAATAAAACTGCTCTTCAATCAGTTATTTCAATTCCTTCCAGAACATTTTGTAATAAAAAAGTGAAATAGTTGAATGAAAAACACCTTCACTTTAGTCTTGAGTCTAAAATATTAACTGCTTATTTAATTTACACATAGAAATGAAGATATTATTATGCCCAAAGCCATATTTTTGTGAGAATTTAAGTACAATTAAGTTAAGATCTGAAAACACAAAGGGTTTTTTCTCATGTTATTTTACCACGTATATACCTTCAAATTTTACATGAAGATTTTGTGGAAATCCTTTTTTGTTGACATAAGAAGACAATGATGTGTTTCTAATGAAGTCATGTCATTCAAGTCTCCAGTTATACAGAAAGATTACACAGGTCACCTCAAACACTACGATGCTCACATTCTTGCTTGTGTTGTTTTCTTCTCATCAGAGCCCTAGACCTCCAGCACTTAGTTACTTCTTAATTTCAGTAATTATTGGTTAGAACAGGTTACAGCTCTTGGTCAAAAGCCTCTGTATTTCATGAGGTGAAAGGTGATATTCTTAGCAGCAAAATTACATAATTTATCACAGTATCACAGTATTGGTAAAGTGGGAAAAGACCTTGGAGGTCATCAAATCCAACCTATAATCCAAGTGTTATCTTAACAATTGGAGCCATGACACTCAGCACCTCATTCAGTCTACCCTTAAACACCTCCAGGGACGGTGATTCAACCACCTCTGTGGGCAACCCATTCCAATGTCTGATCACTCTTTCAGTGTAAAACTTTTTCCTAACGTAAAATCTAAACCTCCCTTGCTGGAGCTTGAGACTATGTCCTCTAGTTTTGTCTCCAGTGGCCAAGGAGAAAAGACCAACCCCTGCCTGACTACAACCTCCTTTTAGATAGTTATAGACAGCGATAAGGTCACCCCTGAGCCTTCTCTTCCCCAGGCTAGACAGACTCAACTCCCTCAACTGCTCCTTGTGGGGCTTGTGTTCCAGCACCTTCATCATCGTTGTTGCCCTTCTCTGAACATGTTCTAGTACCTCAACATCTTTCTTAGCATCTCAACATCTTTCTTAAACTGAAAGGCCCAATGCTGAGTACAGGGGAAGCATAACTTCCCTAGTCTTGCTGCCCACACCATACCAGATACAGGCCAGGATGCCATTGGCCCTCCTGGCCACTTGGGCACACTATTGGCTCATGTTAAGTTTCCTATACACCAACGCTCCCAAATCTCTTTCCGCCTCCCCACACTCTAAGCACTCCATCCCCAGCCTATAGATCTGCAGGGGGTTGTTATGACCAAAGTGAAGAACCCAGCATTTAGATTTATTGAAGCTCATCCTGTTGGAGTCTGTCCATTTCTCCAGTCTGTCCAGGTCCCTTCTACCCTCTAACAGATCAACACCTACTCCAAGCTTGGTATCGACTGTAAACTTGCTCATGATGGACTCAATCCCATCATCAAGATCATTAATAAAGATATTAAACAGGACTGGGCCCAACACTGACCCTTGGGGGACACAACTAGTAACTGGTCGCCAACTGGATGTGACACCATTAACTACCACTCTCTGGGCTCAACCATCCATCCAGTTCCTGACCCAACACGGAATATTCCTGTCTAAACCTCTGGCTGCCAGCTTCCCCAGGAGTACACCATGGGAGACTGTGTTATTTGTTACTGTACTTCATTTTGTTCTCTGCTAGGAAACTTCAGAGCAATCTCCCCTCAACATGACATAGCAGCAGCCTCTGTGGTGGGCTGATATGGGCAGCTGGCTCCCACCCACACACTTTTGCACTCCATCTCCCTAAACACAGGAAGCAAATAAGATGAAAAATCTTGTGAGTTGAGATAAAGACAGGAAAATCACTTAACAATTAAATATTGCAAGCAAAACAGGGTTGACCTAGGGAAATCTAATTTGCTCCTAGTTAAAAATAAAGTTGGTTGATGAGAAAAAAAATCCTGCACTCTTCTATGTCTCAGGCTCAATTTCACTCATTCATTCCTGATTCCTCTACCTCCTCCTGCAGAGGCATGGGAAATATAGTTAGTCCAAGACAGAAAGCTACAATAAGAGTTTATTTTTGAAATTAAAATCAATAGAGTTGGACAATATGTTTCTTGAAGTACCTTATTTTTTCTAAAAGTTGTAGCTATGGTAGCATAGGCTACCTAATGAATTGTGTAAAAATGGTGAGTTACGATTAAACTGAACAAAAGAAAACATTTAAAATCTTTCTGCTCACCCCAGTTCCCATATTTCTCCAAAAGGAAAAGCCATTTTAATATTTGTTTTCTCTAAAGGAGTTTTATACTTCCTGTGTAACTTTTCTAAAAGGGATGGCAGAGGAAATGACATGGTGTCCACCCACCTGCAGAACCTTGTGATCACCCGTGACTTTGAGAATTTATCTGAGGCTTGTATCAGGATCCATCCCTGTCTCTTCTCAGTCCATAGCAAGCCTTTGAATCTGTACCTTTCATGCATAAAGATTATATAACTCAAGATCACTTACTAATCTTTACCAATGTCACAACTACTTTCGCCTGATCCTGATGAAGCAACTTTTAAATGAGAGATTCTAGGAAGAAAACCAACAACTATTTAACTCCCACTTACTTCCGCCAAATACCAAGATTCTAGTGTTTAGCAAATACAAAATTGATTATTATACTCACATGGTTCCATGCTCTTGCTTCTGTTGGGGTTAGGGGTTTTATTCTTCAGGGTCAAGATATCTTGCAAGCCTGATCTTCACTATAACAATTTGCAGTTTTATATTAGATTATGAGACCAATAAAAGCTTCAAGTCGGTTTTTGGAAAAGTGCACTTTACCTCAACTAAATATCTGTTTCAATCCACAGACACCTCCACAAAACACAGTTCAAATCCTTGTGAACATGATCTCTTTGCATTCGAATATTAAAATTGACTTCTTTCAAATAGATTAAAATTATACATTAGGGGAAAGACGACTTAGATTAAGGGGCTTCCTCTGTTTGTTTTCTTTATTCCCCACAAGACATAGCACAACACTTTCCCCTCATACACATATTGCTGGACATTGGATTCACTTCTCTATAATTCGCAGATTCACAGAATATTATGAGTTGGAAGGGACCCACAAGGATCATCTAGTCCAACTCATCATCTAACACCCGTACAGATCCGAAAGCACATCTCAGAGCAGTAAACACAAACCTAGTTCCCTCATAGTGTAGCAGGCCACTCCGGGCCAGAAGTGACCCAGGATCATCCAGCCCTACATTCCCCAGCTAGACCATGTCACTNGTTGTTATGGCCGAAGTGAAGAACCCGGCACTTAGTCTTGTTAAACCTCATACTGTTGGAGCCTGCCCATCTCTCCAGCCTGTCAAGGTCCCTCTGGAGGGCCTTCCTACCCTCTGGCAGTTCAACATTTGCCCCCAGCTTGGTATCATCTGCAAACTTGCTGATGATGGATTCAATTCCCTCATCCATATCATCAATAAAGATGTTGAACAGTACTGGGCCTAACACTGACCCCTGTGGGACTACGTTGGTGACTGACCACCAGTCATATGTTGCACCATTCACCACCACCCTCTGAGCTCGCCCTTCCAACCAGTTCGTAACCCAGCATAAAATGTTTCCATCCAGTCCATGCTTTACAAGTTTCTCCTGAAGGTTATTGTGGGAAACCATGTCAAAGGCTTTGCTAAGGTCCAAGTACACAACATCCACAGCCTTTTTGTCATCAACCAGTCGAGTCACTATAATGCCTCATTCTAGCAAGATTCCACCAACAGCAAAAGAGTTTTTGAAACACGTTTTAGCCTTTATCAAGCCTCAGCAGAAATCCTGGCATATGTGGAAAGTAAAAGCATTGCAATAATTTTTATCAGCTCAGGTTTGCCACCTCACATCCAGAATACTAGGCAAAAATATTTATATACAAAAATATGCCTTATTTACCACTCGGAGTAGTTGACACTGGAATCTTCTTTATTTAGAGGAGCTTTAAAGAGCTGCATTAAAAATCAGAATGGGTCTACTAGGTTGCCACACTTAGTTTTAATAATGCAACCCTTCTGCTTGCATATTCAGGAAAGCCTTCAAGGTCATATGCATTTTCTCTGCATAAAAAATTTGTTTCAAAACTACTTTGAAAGCTGTGGGACACTTCTGGTGCTCCTGTGCAGGAACAAATATCTAGAACCTGAAATTAATGTGGTTTCTTAGTGGTTTCTGCCGCAGTCACACGGTTTGAGGAGGTGAACTTGGTGTGGCTTGGTGGACAACTGACACCCGGACAAAGGTCAGCCCACCACACTCTTCTTCACACACTTTTATTTTTCTCTTTTATAGATTCTCTTCCATTTTCTCAATACTGGAGTAGAGAGTTGGAAAGAATTATTTTGTCAGACGAGAACTAGTTCATTAATTTGGTGGATTAGTGAGTGTTTGAATGCATAATTCAATATGGAGAACAAAACAAAATATACATAAATAAAGCATTACTTTAGCATATCTATGCTAAGAAATCACTGATAACTAAAAATATATACTGAAGTTTGTTATTCATGCAACACCCTGTATTTGTTAATCAGCATGTTATAATGCAAAGTTCATCTGTAAGAAAAAAATAAGTCAGACAGTGAGAAATTTACTTAAAACAGTGTAGAAATGTCTCAGTATAACTCTGTTGACATACACTGTACACGTGCAACTGTTCAAATAAAAACAATCCCACAAAATTTTTAAACTGTAAAGTCGCACATATCAAACCACCACAAAAAAAAAAAACCCACTGCAATTCTCCCGTCATCCTTCTCTCTGCTCATCCACACTCCACGGCTTCCAAAACCCATGAAATAGATTTGGATATGAACATATTTTTAACTATTTCCTGAATTTGCCTCTGCACAAACTAGATGAGTTCCTGCTGATACTTTGTCATCATCAAGGGTGATTTCACCCTCAGGGGTTGGGATTTACTTTCCAAACAGAAACTTTGACACCAAAACCTTTCACGCGTAAGCCCCAAAAGACATTTAATTAATGAGACTGATAACTGATGAGGCAACTGATGAGCTCTGAAGCTGAATATCTCCTTCGGAATTTATGCAAGTGATTAGGGAAAAAAACCTATGGGCAGAGGCGGTTCCACTATAAGTAGTGATAGGTTATTTATCACTAGCCTGGATACATGCAGACTGTAATGTGGGCTTTTAAAAAAATGTATGGTGCAGGGAATAAAGCTGCTACAGTTTAAGTTTGAACTCAACAAATGAAAAATTCACAAAATGGAAAGAAATTACTAGCAACACACACACAGGAAAAAAAATGAGAATTAATTTAATGAATTAAAAATGAATTTAATGAATTAAAAATTGGTGAGAATTGGCTATAAAACCACATGTAGTATTGAGTACTACACCAGGGGAGGTTTAGGCTTGATGTTAGGAAGAGGTTTTTCACAGAGTGATTGCTCAGTGGAATGGTCTACCCAGGGAAGTGGTGGAGTCGCCATCCCTGGAGGTGTTTAAGAGAAGACTCGATGAGGAGCTCAGTGACATGGTCTAGATGATGGGAGGCTTGGCTGGATGGAGCGTGGTGCTCATGGTTCCACGTTTGTGGGTCTGATCCCTGGGTGGGTGTTCGCTTGGGAGTTGGACTAGATGATCCTGAGGGTCCCTTCCAACTCAGAATAACCTGTGAACCTGTGAGTCGTTGTGCTGTGAAGGATAATGCAAATAATTGTAAGAGAGAAAGGAAACAATTTTAGAAAGCAAGACTAAAGGAACCTGTGTTACAGATATATAGACAGACATTCCAATACAGATCAGTTTATAACTTTGAGAAATAAAACAGAAGGTTCTTGAGAGTACACAAAATAAGGTAATCACAAAATAATGGCTTTTAAGGTACAACTAGTTCAAACCTGGGAGGTGTTTATTAATAGAGTCAACAAATAACTACAAAGTTAACAGCCCAAAAATTATTAAAATACTCTTCCTTTCATCAAGTGTGTACTGGCTGCAGAACAGTAAATTCCTAAATAATGTCATGTCTTTAAATTTTTAATGATAAATAAATTGAATTGATTTTTAACACCAAGGAAAACAACCAGAAGCCTAGTCACAGTGGTTGTATTCAGAGATGGTAAATATAATCAGTGTAATGTGAAGAAAAAAATCACATTGCTCATTCAATAATGTCTGAAAGAGTCAACTTATTGACAAACTTAAAAAAGCATCCTAACATGCTTTATTAGAGAACTGAACACGGTACGGAGGTGTGATGTGACCTTATGTGCAGAAGTTTTAATGATTCTGATGGTTTGAATAAATGGGAAAAAATTCCAAGTTTGGAGACAGAGAAGAAAATATTGATAGAAAGCACTGTGGAGTATGTTTCCTGTGTGATAACAGAAAAACAAGGATTCTTTTCATAACCTTGTGAATGATAAATTTTTAAAAATAAGATAATTAAAAACAAAAGAAGCACAACTTGGAAAGATGACTTAATTTCCCATGATTTCCTCTCCATTACTTTTTCATTCCATTAAAAGTTTATAAAAAGCTGGGAGAAGTGAGCACTTGGATTTTTAAAGAAGAAAAAGGTGAGTATTAAATTAATGCAATTTAAAGTTTGGATTAAAGCCAGTAGCATATGGAAGGTTTGTAAGGCACCTTATGACATAGCACCTCCTGAACAAAAAGAACCAAAAAAAACCCAACAAAACAAAACAGAAAAGGGGCAAGGAATGGAAAACTCAGGAATTTTTCTGTAGAAAGATATTATAAGGTGGTTTTTTTTCCTGACAGAAAAAACAACATATCACAGAATCACAGAATCACAGAATATTATGAGTTGGAAGGGACCCACAAGGATCATCTAGTCCAACTCACCATCTAACACCCGTACAGAGACCGAGAGCACATCCCAGAGCATAACACCAACCTAGATCCCTCACAGTCTAGCAGGCCACTCCGAGCCGGAAGGGGCCCAGGGTCATCCAGCCCTACACCCCCCGGCTAGACCATGTCACTAAGCTCCTCGTCCAGTCTTCTCTTAAACACCTCCAGGGATGGCGACTCCACCACCTCCCTGGGCAGCCCATTCCAATATGTAATTACTCTCTCTGTGAAAAACCGCTTCCTAACGTTAAGATTGAACCTCCCCTGGCGTAGCTTGAGGCCATCCCAGAAGGGATAAGGATGGACCTTCTCACTACCTGAAAGGAGGTTGTGCAAGATGGTGAACAGGCCCTTCTCCCAACTAGAAAGAGACAGAACAAGAGGAAAGAGCCTCAAGTTGTATCAGGGGAGATTTAGACTGGATATTAAGAAAAATTTCTTCACAGAAAGGGCTGTCAAGCACTTAGAACAGATGTTCCAGGGATGTGGTGGAGTCACCATCCATGGAGGTACTTAAAACATGTGGTTGCTCTTGATCTTCAGGATCTTCTCCACTCTGATACTATAATTCTAATTAAAAACAAACAACAAACAGCTATGTGATACCACATTGCTCTTAAGCTATAAAATTAATTTATCATTAAATGCACAGTAGTTTGTTTTTACATTGGTGGGCAAAACTGACACAAAAATTGGTGATCAAAACCCTTCACATGTCATTTAGTCTACAGCTAACAGCAATAATTGCTCCCACACGAATCTTCAGCTGGTAATAATGAATTGCATTTCAAGTGAAAGTTAAGGAATGCTTAGAGTTTTCTAGAAATTAAGTGTTTATAATGAATAAACATGAATTTATAACCTATTAGGTCTGCAAGAACACTCATAGTGTTTCAGTATATGTGTATTTCAAAATAGCTTTCCTCCCTCTATGTGTGGAAATTTTAGTTGGAGCATGCTTTAGGAGGGATTATTTATGAGGACGTCTCTGAATAAGTGAGTTATGTGTTGTATCCAGCACCTGTTGAAACCAAGGTAATGTGGAAAAGGTAGATTTGTAATCATTGGCTTACAAAGACAGATCTTAATATCTCACCCAGGGTTCTTTATCCTTTACATTTTCTGCTGTTCCTAATTTATACATGTGGTGCTACTACAGCAGCTAGTGATGATTCAGAGTTAGAAAACCAATTTGGGAATTAATTATATTGTTTTGACTTCCACATATAACCTTTCTAAAATGTAAACATACTTAGGTAAATCAACAGCTGCCTCCTCAATGCTGCGCTGGGAGAATATTCCTGCACCAACCATTGGCATGAGTACAACCATATTATTTACTGCTGGAGATACATATCTACATTATAGATCAATTATACTGATATTTATACCCATGTGTTTCCCTCTCCAAAATCAATTGGCCTTTCACGAGCACGCTGGAGGAAGGATTTATATTCAAAATTGGAACATATTTCCACTGACAAAAACCACATGAATAAAGATATTGATCACACTTGCACTGATAAAAACACACACAGTGTATTCATTTTTGCAAGCTGAGAAAGAGTTATTGATTCACTGTATATGTGATTGGCTTGGAATTGTTAAGATGTAATGGAGAGCCCAAAGAATAAAAAACCCTGAAATTAATGTGCATATTTATTAACTACTACACTGAAGTATTAAACACAATTTTACTGTCATTGAGAGCTTCATATCAAGTATCAGTTCTGGCCTTTGATATTAAGAAATGGGGAAACCGTCATACTATAAATTAAAATAATATTTTAACACTTCACCTCAGTTAATTAAGGCTGCACCTCTTCTTCCTGACCCTTATCTATAATTATTGTTCAGTTATTTTAACACAAACATGGCATCTAATGCAAGTTCAAACTGAAAGACTCATGTTTCATGCAGATTTACATAATTAACATTTTAAACATTCCTTAAACCTTATGATTTGTAAAGCAATTTCCAAATAATAAAATATTTTAACCATATCGAGTTCTTTTATAAAGGGGGATATAATTTCAACATATTTTAGCCTTCTATTGCCTAATACACTCCAATGAAAACAGAAAAAAACTCATGGTTAGGATATTTGTATTACATGGCAAACAAGGATGAGTTCTGAAAATTATGCAAAAATTATCCCCATCGCTCTTTAAGGAGAGTAGAAATTAAATTTGGATTGGTGAAATCTTATTCTTGTTCTGGTTATTCAAGAGTATTGTTCTGGTATTTCAACAGGGAGTTATACTCAATCAGGTGGATAAAATCCAATCAATTCTACATAACTGATGTAATAATTTTTAATTAATAATTTTAAAAGTGTCATGAAACATATCATTAAAGCCTTTACAAATCTTTTCCCAGACAATTTTTTTCATCTGTGTTGATATACAAATAATTTCCTCTTATTCTAAAATTTCTTTTCTTTTTTAGTCACTTATCAATGAATTGTTCATTTATGAGGAACAGATAGAGTAACAACACTAATGAACTAAATTCTCAAGATTAAAGATACTTTCTGGTTTTCTTTAAAAAACTGCAGGAATTTACTTTCATGCATTATTAGTTGTATTTTAATTGAAACAGCAAAGTTGCCACAGACTAACTACTCACAGATAATCCCAAACTGTGGAAGGTCACGATGTTTATTATTATTAACAGTTTGGCTTTAAAAAAATCATGTTTTCAGCTTCTAAAATACGTCAACAAAAATACTATTCTGAAGTTATTCTATTCATCATTCAGTCTTTGATTCCAGCAGATGTACTCCAACATTATTAATTGTTTTTTCAGCAGTGCATGTAAAATTAGATGATATACATCACCATTTGAGCCTTTCTGTCTTCAACTGACATTTTTTTTGATTTTAATCCATTGTTCATAGCTTCATAAAAATGGAAAAAAATATGGGAATAGGCTGGTTAACATTTTTTCAGCCCGATGAAGAGATACAATTTCTTACAACAACGTTGAGCTCATGCAAGTTTTACTTCCCTTGCCTATATAAGTATTTTTGTTGTTGTTTACAAAGTCTCTCAAAATTATTCTGAGATAGTGAACTGTAGGTTTAGACAAATATAATATTTACTGATATTTCAACCTTTACTGATAGAAAAATCCCAGTCTGAATTTTAATCTTTGAAAAAAATAAGGATTTTTATACTCCAGATACTTTTCATTCATTGCAAAACTCTTAAGTTGCAAGGTTTTTTCTGCAGATAAAAAAAAACTTCCAAAGAGATGCCTTTAGACTGCCTGTTCTTAAATATAAAACCTAATTCTTTTTGTGCATAAAAAACCATTGAAGTCTAAATATCATTTTTCTAAGGCTAGAGCAATATTTGACAGCCTTAAATGAAATTGCTAAATATTTTCAGTGCTCTGGATAAGACTATTCTCATTTACCAGAAATAACATGAAAACATACAAGATTTGAAAACAAACATCCCTTGTATAATTTTAAAGAAATTATATACTGTTTCAAAGTGGGTATAATGCTTTTATCATGTAATTTGAGTAATTTCTGTCAAATTAAAAATAAAGGATGCAGAGTAGATGGATACATTGCTTGGCACTTTCAGCAACCACTGTATTTTCTCCCAGTACAGGAATACTCCTCCAAGTTTTCCAGAGGTTTTTTGTGTTCCAAAATAGACATAATGAAATGTACAGTACTTTCAGTAATTTATTGATATTTGCAGTGCAATGTGCAGTTATGATTTCCAAGCATAATTTGTCTTAAAACTCTATAATGGAAGAAGTTCCAGATTCCCTGTGATAAAATTGATATGCTATTGTTTTGATAGAGAGGTTCTTAGAGAAAAAGTATTCATTTTTCTCTTTGGTTGTTTTTTTCATGGATAGTTTTGATTTCACTTCTTATATAGGCCATGAAGTGACAAGTCAGTCACAGTGGAAAAAGCTGTGAAGGAAGCAATTTACTATAATGAATTGTAAAGAGTGACAAGGTGAGCTATGGAAAAAATGAGTTATGTAGAAATCACAGGCCTTGCCTACGAGCTAAGAAGGGATTAACCCATTGGATTTGCCCTCTCAGGTATCTATACTGATACCATTGAATTAATCTTTCCCCCAGGGTCCACACCTGGATTTGCAGAAAGAACTACCAAACTGAAACTGTCAATATACCATTTGACACCTTTATTAGCATCCCAAAACTAAAAGTGACAAGGTGTGGAGAAAGAATTAACACTGCCCTGTGTGTGCTCAAATAATCCCCGCAACATCATATTTCCAGAGAACATGACTCTCAACTAAGAGAGGACTTTTACAAGATTAGCCTTCCCAGTAACCTTTGCAGTTGAAGAGATCAGGTCTTCGTAACAGGTCTTTAAAAAAACTAAACATCTTTTTTAACATAGGAAGATCATGTCTCACACAACTAATTCTTTACTACATAATGAGTTCCACATCATTGATTGGTTCTACTTAGTTAGTGTAGAGTCTTATGGACCTTTGGTTGAAGATAAAAACAAATACTCATCTAAAAAACATACACAGCAACAACTGTCTGAATATCAATGGGAAGTGATGAAAACATACTCTAGAGAAATTATTTCAGTTATAGTTTGAACATTAAAGAGAAAAATGATTATGTTTAACCAGCCATATTTGTTTATCTGCATAACTACAGAAGTGGAATTTAAGAGGTGAAGGAAATTGATTCCTCTTTATATGGATTATAATGCACAATTTTTTTTCTGTAAGGGTTCGGTTTTGAAGATATGAGTATCAATAACACTCAAGAAAAAAATAGAAATGTATCATACTTTAAATAGCAAATCTTTATACAACTTTGTACAACTGAGGTAGGAGTATTGTAGTAACAAACACTTTATTTTTTCCACAGAAAATTGAGAAATATGAAAAAATGACACCCATTTACCACAAAAGCGAATAATTTGTAAAATTCAGTTACTCAAATGTAAGATATTAATTTTCATGGTCTATCACATGCAAGGTGAAATCCCCATTACAGTGATGCACATCATCATCATCATCAGTCGCACTGTCATCTCAGCTTAATATTTAAGCTGAACTTGACCCTGAATTGCCTAATCACCCACACTATTAATGTCTGCTTTTTTTTCTTTTTCTCTCTCTCTCATGGGTAGAGGTCTACAGGTGTGGTTGCTCAGGTGTTCAGCGGGAGCCTGACCTGTATTTCAGTTCTGTTTTCAAGGAACCCATTGGCCACATAAGGGTGTCTGGTTAGGTTGTGTGTTTGACTCAAGCAGAACTACAAGAAACTCTCATCCCAGACAATAGAAGAGTAACCTTAAGACCCCAAGCTGCTTGACTCTTCTTTTGGTTTTGGTGAGAAGTTCAAGTCCTAAAAGAGGTCCTAAAGCTGAGGCAAAAGCACAAGAAGTGCAGTTGCCTGATGTGGAATGAGAACTAGAGCAATTCCTTCGCTCAAAGCAAGTTCTCAAAGAACACCACCATCACTCATGGGAAGTTATTCTCACATTTCAGGCTACTTCGTCCTCTGCAAGAACCAAACACTGAAATCTTACAGCAAACCCTAAAGCACCAAGCAAACCCAAGGCCATTAGGCTTAACTGCTTTTTATCTTCACGTTATTTACATGTTTATGTCTTCATTGCATAATCAAAACTCTAAAGAGACTAAATTTTTTGTTTTAAATATATTCAGGTGTTTAAAAGTTACATTTTCAATTTGTTCTTAGAGGAAGCAAATACATTTGCACCAAGTATCTCAAAAAATAATCATGACTTCAGATCTTTGGTAAGATTGAAAGATGATGATTTAAAGTATTTGCCGCATGACTGTCTTTACTTACCTGGTTGCAATAGCAGCCCTAAACATTTATTTCTACCATTACACTAAACACATGTGCATTGTAGTTGCAGGCTGAATGCACGTCATAAATGCACTAAGCTGATTCTGACAGGACAAAAAGAGGTTTCATGGATCAGATCTGCAAAATACAGAAACAAATGAGAAAGAAATAGAGAACAAAAAAAAATTAGCAAATGTAATCCTCTGCAGAACCTTTAGCCTTCCTCTCTGAGCGTACTGAAATTGGTTTCCCTAAAGCTGCAGTACAAAGACATGTTTAATGCTGTAGAGCCACATTCCTGTTGCCCAGGTGATCACAGAATCACAGAATCACAGAATATTATGAGCTGGAAGGGACCCACAAGGATCATCTAGTCCAACTCACCATCTAACACCCGTAGGGAGACCGAGAGCACATCGCAGGGCATAACACCAGCCTAGATCCCTCACAGTCTAGCAGGCCACTCCGAGCCGGAAGGGGCCCAACGTCATCCAGCCCTACACCGCCC
>WEKX01022952.1:1384-34904 GCA_013390025.1 Pitta sordida | reverse complement strand
AGTACTCAAGATGTGGCCTAACCAGTGTTGAGTACAGGGGAAGGATAACTTCCCTAGTCCTACTGGCCCCACTGTTCTTAATACAGGCCAGGATGCCATTGGCCCTCTTAGCCACCTGGGCACACTGTTGGCTCATAGTAAGTTCCTTGTTAACCATTACACCCAAATCCCTCTCCATTTCACCACTCTCCAGCCACTCATCCCCCAGTCAACAGCGATGCATGGGGTTGTTATGTCCAAAGTGAAGAACCTGGCACTAGGCCTTGTTAAATCTCATACTATCAGAAGCTGTCCATTTCTCTAGCCTATCGAGGTCCTTATCATAGAAGGAATTCAGGTTTGACAAGCAGGACTCTCATATTAATAAGGAAGTATCCAAATATGTGCTGGAGCCCACAAAATAAACCAACCAAACTCTATCTCTCCTCCATTGGTCATTGCCAGTGAACTGTGCCAAACTAATGGAACTTTGTGGCTTCAAGAGTAGGATATGATTTTGTGGCCAAAGTTTCTCTCATCCTCCATGAAAGAGCATCGACAACAATTCCTTCAGAAATGCACAACTCCAAAACCAAAGCCAAGAATGACATTTCAACACTTGCTTCTCATTTGAGAGGAACTTCCTTGTCAGCTCCTTCGCTCACGCTATTGAAGATGCTTCAAGTTTTTCTTTTTCTTTAAACCTTCCAGATTTTGAAGGTGAACTGTAAAGTTCAAGCCAAAGAAGCAGTTCCAGCAATAACAAAAGGAGGAGACTGGAAGAGAGCAGGAGGATTTTCCTGTGTATTCCATTTCTTTCTGACCTCCTGTTTGTTCTTTGAGTTTTGTATTTTCACCTACTCCTGGCACTTCACAGCTTTACTAAGACTTCAGTTTTTTTAAACACACTATCTTCCCATCACCATAGTAAAAAGAAGGACTCTCCATCTATTTTGCCCATATTTCTTAACAAAACACAGTTCTTCAACATAAGTCAATAACATAAATGTAAAGATATTTTCCTGTGTAAGTTGGTAATATAAAAGTAAAGATACACTCCTAATCTTGATTTGTAGAGTACTTGGATTCAAAGGGTTCTTGGCCTTATCTGGAGATTATTCCCAGCACTTTTGATTTTTTTTTTCCTGGCAGTTCTCAACCTCATAACATTAATCAACCTCTGCTTTTACGGTAGATTTTAAAATGGCGTTCAAACTCTGAAATATCAGTCAAAATAAAATAATGGAGGATGGACTCACAAAGTCCACTTTAGTACAGTGGTGAGAGTCCTCACCTCTCACACAGGACACCAGGGTTTGATTCCCAGCTGAGGAGGCAATGGTGGCATTTAAGAGATGGACTCAATGACCTTTGTGGCTCCCTTCTAAGTCAGAACATTCTGTGATTCTGTGACTCCAGATACACAACTTAAAACTTGGTCTAATTTACATTTTACAGATTTTATCTTCAATGACTGTTGCAGACCGTAAAGCTATGAAACTTGAAGTTCTAGAATTCTTTTAAATAAGCTTTTAGCACTTCGAAAGGAAAATTAGAACCTCATGAAGTCTGTGTATTCTGAAATAAGAATATTAACTTTCTAAAAACAAGATAATTTTTAAGTGAACCAAGGAAAGCCAGTAAAAACACTGACACCTCAGAGCTGCTAATTCTTTCCAGTATCATACTCCATTCAAAGACATCTCATCAGACCTGTAGAATGTATTTCCTCGTGCAAACTTACATATCTCATACAATAGACATTTAAAATTAATCAATAACTTTTATTGATTCAACACTCTTTAGCAACTAAATTATATTTCAGTATCATCAGAAGTTTACTGGATTAAAAGTGCTTGAAGTATTACAAAATAAGCCATTTTCAGTGCTTAACACACAACTTGTAGAAGACCAATTCTTTTTGGTTTGAAATCGTTCATTTTTCCTCTTTTCCAAAACTTTAGGCATTCAAGCCATTGTCCCACCAGCATATATGCTGCTACTCCATGGATTAAGCAGTTGACAGATAGTGGAGTTAGCAAAATTCTGTTTTGCTGAGAGAAGTAAATATGCACGATCTTCCTTCTCATGCAAAAGTAAAACACGCCTGGATCACATGGATTAGCCTTTCCATAAATGCAGCTGTGAGTACCTTTAGGTATAATACTGTAATTTCATGTTTCACGAGAGTAGGGGAGGCAAAAATATTGTGGCTTACACTCCTATTTAGATTCATCAGCAAAATGTTCAGTCTCTGGGAACATTAAAGAGGATCCCCAAAACCACACGGGGGTTTTTTTCCCCCCTTGAGAAACTGTTAACATTTCAATGAAACTGGTCTTAGACTGCTTATGCTGATGTTAACCTTATGAAAGCAGCTGCATTTCAAATATTGAGAGTAGCCATCTCCAATGGTGGTTTAAACGTTGCACATGCTGTTTTCTAAGCTGATATTTTATCACCACAATAAAAATGTATATTATCGGGGGCTACTAAAATCCAGCTCAAGGTTTTATTCCTGGAAACAACTGATTACCAAGCTCACCAGAAGGATTTTGAGATGTATGAGCAACTAAACCAAAAAGCTCTTTCAATTATTTACCATTACATTAAGATAACGGTGTCTGTAGAAACACATGAAATAGCATCAACACTGAGAAATTTTCTTTTAACAGGCAACATTTTTGTGATTGTAGCAAGATTATCAGATCATGTTCAAGATGAGCTCTGGTTAATCTGCATTCGTTTTATTATTAGTTTTCGTCTTATCTAGTTATACTAAACTGCAGTAGCATATCCTTGTCATCAATACAGTATATATGCATGTCCTAACAGATATACATAATCCTATGGAAAATCTAGGGGAAAATTGCTGATTTAAAATATTTGGGCAGCAGAAACAGCACACAATTCCTAGAACAGCTTAGATCATCTGCAACTGCAGTCAGATTGAACATATGATACATACTAACATAAGAAAGGTATCACAAACAATCTCAGATTATAGAGAAGGCAAGAAGGATTTTCTCTGGTTTTGTGACAGTTTAGCAGGTAAGATGAGAAAGCTGTAGTCAACTGTGTCATACAGAAATCTATACTGATAGAACAAAATAAAAATACTGAGAGTGCCGCAGCATTCTCCTCCTGAGTGCAGACACTGTCATGTTAAACAAGGCACAAAGAGAAAGCCAAAGTTAACACACAAAAAGTCAAAGCTACAGTCTCTCCACCTCCAAGCAATTATTCACACCACATGGAAACAAGTTCACTATCCTTCCTTCTACCAACCATTGTTATTCACATATTTGAGGCTGGTTGCCTTCCACTTAATTAAAGAAGAAAATAAATCCGTGCTTGTAACACATGATATTAAAAAAATGTAGCCATATATTTCAGCATTGTGTAATATAAGCAATGCGAGTTTTAAAGAAAAAATAAATCTTGTATAAAGCACTCAAAGTTCAGATGCATGAACCTAACCCAATGTTTTGCCAGGTTTAGAATCTGGTGCTAGATTAGATCATAATTAGGAGCTAGAAAAAAACAGAGCTGGGCAGGTGGTGGTAGAAAACTCTTCCTAGAACAGGAAGAGTTCAACAAACCCGCAAATACAGTATAGACAAGGGATCAGTTCTAAAATTATGAGCATGGAAAAAGTAAAATTAAAATGTTGAAGAAGAACTTCAAGAGAAACAGAGATAGCAGGGACAATATGTAATGATTCTTTGCTGCGATAAATGTTCTAAATAAATGTGGGGAGAAGAGAGGAAACAATTCTTCACGCAATTGGTATCATTTTGCGAAGGGCAATCCAGCTGCCCAACTATTTTTAGAGGAAATCTCCACCTTTTCTTAGATATTTTTTTTTTGTTCCATACAACCCCGGAAAGTAACTATCAATTTTAAAGCAGGTAGAACATTTTTGAATTTTTCTCTATCCATCTGAAAATCTTCTACCAACAGCAGTACCAAAAGCTAATAGGAACCAGAAAAAGAGAAGTAAACAACAATTCCGTTCCTATTGTGTCAATACTTGAATTGAACATGTAATTGAGAAACATATTTTCACCTCAGTAGTCCCCTTTGATATGACTGAAAAGGGTATCAGCATGACATGTTGCTTCCTACAGTGAGTCAGCTCATGCCTAAAACACAAACTAAAACCTGAGGCTGCTGTGCAGGCTGACCACAGCACCTTAACACTGCCACCAAGACCCATAAAACATGCAACAATCTGAGATAAAACACACATGTCAGCAGTTCACATTGTAGTGTTCGGATCCCTGATTCTCACCTTCCATCAGCTTTTGAATAAATCGTGTGTAAACTGACTGATCTAAGTAAGATTTTTTTGCCAGTATAGAAGTTATTTATTATTGTGTCATAGGAATTGAAATAACCAGCTACATCTGTTATATTACAACATAATCTCTTCATGGTCAAGGGCCATCCAGAAAATAAGACTTTTTGCTCATCAACTTATAAGAGATCATTATTTTACTGTAATAACTAAAACCAAAGCTCAATAAGCTGTTACTCATCCACCAAAACAATGTGCGTAGTGAAACCCTTAAGTTTGTACAAGAAATTGTGGGAAAACATTTTTTCTGACACACCTATATTTTACTATATTCTTGCATATTATAAATATTTTTTTAAAAAAAACCTGACTCCCACAGAGACATTAAAATCTAGAAAATACGAACAGCCACATTCCAGGTTCAAAGACAGCATAGAACTCACCACACTACAGACACACCAAATCCACTTGGGCCCTCCAGCCCTCTCTAGAAGAACATGCTTTTTTTTACATTACTCCACGGGGAAAAAAAAATCTATAAATGATACCAGCCCATCAGAATTAAAAAAATAAGTCTGTTTCAAACACATCTTCAATTTTCACCACGTCCTTTCAAAAATCAGAGTATGTAGGCAGGTGGAGTTTGCTTGTGATTCTGTTTATCTTCCTCTTTTTCTAGTACAATAAGAAAAATTTGCAATTAAGTTTTATCAATAAATCACAATATCCACATCTTGTAGCAAGTCCATTGAGCCCCTAAAGTGTTTAAAAGAAATTTTCATTCCAGGTTATATATAAATTCCTCCCCACTTTGCTATGAGCTCTATTTTTTCCCCACAGAATCAAATTCTCAATCATCCTTCTTACATCTTTTGACAAAGCAGCTTGCAGTACCTTCAGAAATTTTGTGTACAAACATGACTATTATCAATGCCTCCCAAAATTTTAGATAATTATTTCCATTATACCAAAGGAGCTCACATACCTCTAACAAACTTACAAGAACACAGTCAGAACCTTTGAAGGAACCATATCACCTTTTATCTATTTTTTGCCTTATTAACACAATCAGTTGCTGATTTGCAAACATGTGATTTAGCCCCACACAGCTGTTACTCAGTCCCCATAATTAATTCTTGAGTTCTCAAATGAATAAACAACAAAGGTTTCTCCTGGAGAAATTGCTGAATAACCTCCCTGCTTTTTTCTCGCAAGCAGGTGGCACCTCTCACAGACATAATCAATTCATCCCCGTCCATGAATAAACTGTAAATCCAGGTAATCCTGCTTTGAGGGCAGGGAAAGGCTCCCACTGTCAGGGTTTTCTTGATATTACCAAAATTCAAATTTGTAATTTTTTAGAACAAGCAGCTTCATACTTATGAAATTTTAGACAAATTTTATTCTCATCATACTCCTCTCATTTTAAACTTGCCATTTCAAATGTTAATTGCCTGGAAACACAGTGGAACAGGTGCTCAAAATGTTCTCTATTAAAAACCAGTGCCTCTGATCTGCACCTCACCCAAATTCTCAAGCTGTAGCGTTTCTATGGAACATTCCTTTGGCTGATGAAGAATGACAGTCCATTAACCTTCTGAAAATCCTCTATTAGAATGTGATTAACCCAGTTTTGCCAGGCAGATTGCATTGCTCCACACCTGCCTCTTTTTAGTCATTTCAGAATGCAGGGACCTTGTTACGCAGCGATGGTTGATTTCTTTGCTGATTATTATTGGGGTCTTTTTGTGTGTTGTGTTAAGTGTTGTGTTGCGTTGTTTGGAGGGAGGGGAGGTGTTCTTATTTTTTTTATGGGTATAAAAATATCTATTCTTTTCATCTCAGAAGCAGTGACTATTACTTACACCTCTGGAATTCCTGCCTCTCATTCATATGAACTTGTAGGCATAGCTGTGAAAACACCTTACCCAGAATACCAGTTCTGAGAAGTCACAGTTTTCAAAGCCAAGGGGTTTTGAATGGGTTAATTTTTCAGGCAATGCTCATTTCGTATCATAAAATTAATACTAGTTATTCCAGGCCGTCTGTGCCTACAAAATACACATGACACCATCCATCTTGATTTTCCTAGAACCTGAAGAAGGAATTGCAAAAAAAATTTGCCTTTGACAAACACGTTTCTGGAATAGTTCTTTGAATCAGTTATAATCTAATATGTTCCTCATCTCTTGATGTTTTTACCAAGCTTGTCTTTCTAAATGAAGAATGACACTGACAAATTAAATTAGAATCGCAGAATTCATTTCTTTACCACAAGTGTTGGAATGAAATTGGTTCCTTTGCTATGGATCAGCTGCAGCCATTAGCTGTGTATTCTGCAATTGTTTCTAGTCTAAATACACCGTGGATCAAGCATATTTTATCTGTCATATTTATTTAAAGTGCTCAGACTTTGTGCAGATCCCAAATTCTAATATAATAAAGTCAAGGATTTCAAAGAGAAAATATTTATTGGATATTAAATACCACTTATTTGTTTGCAGCTAAGCTTTTCTCTATCTAATTTATACAGTAACCATATAATAAGCAATTTCTATTCATATTTTCACCCTTTTCTTCACTCTCACAAAAAGTCTAAAATCATAAAGATTATAACTGTTATAAAGCTCTTTGCACTGATAAAATCTCTGGACACTTATTGCTCTGAGTTTGTCGTAACTGCAGAACTATCCAAAATACTGAAAACACTTACACTAATAAACTCATTAACATGGAACAACTACCAAGTGATAAGGTTCATAAAGGTACATTTTATTTAATTCAAAGGTACATTTTATTTAATTCTTCTTTTTATTGTGATAATATGAAGTTGAATTGATTCTCTCTACTCTTGATAACAACCACTAACAACTTTGCAATCTACTCACGTGAAAAATACATAATTCCTGATTTCTCTTGCAAGAATTCTTGTAATTGTTTATCTGCAGTATGAGCAATAACATTCAGTTACAAATTGGACTATAAAGGCATTTTTATTCTTAATCTAATTTTACTGACACTGGAACTGTTTCCCATGAATAAATGGAGAACACTTACATGGAAACCAATTTTTCAGATACAGTAAACCACTGGTTTCAGTGGTTCTCTAAAGAATTTTTGGTGAAGATTAGTTGCATGTTTCACATCACATTCTCTGTGATCTGTTCCTGGTATATTTTATACACACACACCCCCCCATATGAATCACAGGATTATGCTTAAGAATGTGTTTTCACATAAAAAAAAGGAAAAGAAAGAAGGATATATACCCAAATCAAACGCACAATGATACAAATTAACATAGCTTGCCAAAAAATGTCAGTGAATCTACACAGATTTCTGCAAGGCCTTTGACATGGTCCCACAGGGTATTCTTGTCTCTACATTGGAAAGATATGGATTTCAAGGATGGACTATTTGACAGAGAAGGAGAGGAGAGGGAGATGAGAGGAGAGGAGGGGAAGAAGAGAGGAAGAGGAAGAGGAAGACAAGAGGGAGATAGGACATTGTTGTGGCCTTTCAGTACCTAAAACAAAATTATAAAACGGTCGCAGACTATTCACCAGGGCCTGTAGTAACAATATAATTGGCTATGATTTTAAATTTAAAAAAGAGTAGATTTAGATTGAACACTAGGAAGAAATTTTTTACAGTGAGGGTGATGAGACACTGGAATAGGCTGCCCAGAGCTGTGGGTGCCTCTGCCTTGAAAGTGTTCAAGGTCAAGCCAGATGGAGTTGTGAGCAACCTGATCTAGTGAAAGATGTTCCTGCCCATGGCAGAGAGGTTGGAACTCCCTTCTGACCCAAACCATTCTATGATCCTATAAATCTATGAGTAAAAGTCTTTAATAAGACCTGATTGCAAAGTAAAAAGGTGGTATCTGAATGTTCCCTAATAAAAATTCAGGAGTCATCAGTCTAAATAAACTTTTAGTGTTTCAAGAATATTTTTAAAAATGGCAGAAAAATACATCTAAATAAATTATTTCCAAATAGTGCCTCCTTCTAATGGATTTTTTATGAACTTGTTGAAGGATATAATATATGGCAAACAATAGAATGATATGAGTAAACAAGTCACCCAAAGGACCAAATTAAATGGGAGTTTACAGCATGTCAACTAGTTCATGTACTTATGTGTTCGTATTCTTATATTCTAATCCTGATGTAAGTGGAAGAGAGCTCACTCCAGAGACTATCTCAGTTTACCTTAGTCATGATTTGTAAAGAGTGTCATTACAACTGTTATTACATGATGCCTTCAAGTCTGTGTGAAAGTACAAGGTGCCTTAGCTAACACATTATAAACCACTTATTTAACAATAAAAAGCATTAGATGACAGCATTAGTTCAATGCATGTTTTACACAACACCTTGCATTGGCTGTTGAAATAGTCCTGGTCTTATCAGGACAATGTTTAAATTTTTTGTTTATAATAATGTGCAACTTCTTGGTTACAGCAGATGCGTAAAAGCAAATAAAATGTCTCTGTCCTGAAAAAAACCTGTATCTGTCTTCTGCAGACATTTGCTGATATTTGAGTGCACGGGTAATATGCATCCATAAATGGATAGATACAAATAGGTAAAGTTCACAGGTTCACAGTTTCACAGGTTATTCTGAGTTGGAAGGGACCCACAGGATCATCTAGTCCAACTCCCAAGCGAACGCCCACCCAGGGATCAGGCCCACAAGCATGGAACCACAGGCATCACGCTCCATCTATCCAAGCCTCCCAACAACTAGGCCATGTCACTGAGCTCCTCATCCAGTCTTCTCTTAAACACCTCCAGGGATGGCGACTTCACCACCTCTCTGGGCAGT
Organism: Pitta sordida; assembly: GCA_013390025.1. Lineage (NCBI taxonomy): Eukaryota > Metazoa > Chordata > Aves > Passeriformes > Pittidae > Pitta > Pitta sordida. The sequence continues at coordinate 25,798 of WEKX01022952.1, read as the reverse complement.
CCATTCCAATGAGAGATCACTCTCTCTGTGAAAAACCTCTTCCTGACATCCAGTCTAAACCTCCCCTGGCGTAGCTTAAGGCCATGTCCTCTTGTTCTGGTGTTGTCAGCCTGAGAGAAGAGATTCACACCCACGTGGCTGCAACCTCCCCTCAGGTAGTTATTTGGGGGCATGAAAATTTACGAGCTAAAGTGGTAGTCAAATGTACATAACACGTTAGTAAGAGACAGTTGTTCTCAAAATCTCTGACTCCTATAAATGCCTAGGTGTTGAAAAGTTCACCAATTACTGCTCCAAGAACCCAAAATTCTGCCTCTGCAAATGCACAAAATTACTGTTGTTTTATCAGAGTTTAGCAGCTTAGTGTACAAGGAAGAGGAGCTGGGGTCTTTATATTAAATATTCCATTGACTACTATAATTGTTTAAACACAGTAATAACACTGCTGAGAGCAGGTTGGAGGTCTTGTACTGATTTTGCAAATACTCAGTACTGAGCTCAATGAGGAGTGATTTCATCCACAGCATGAGAAGCCTGGAGTTTGTGTCCTCTGATCTACTGGTGATGACATTAGTCTCTCTTACCTCATATTTTGGGCTGAAGATTCATTGGGCAGGAAAGAAAGGACCAGAGAAGATACAATTCTGGACATTATAAAAAACTAAGTATAAGGATGTTGTGGATTCTGATCTTTATTCCAGGAACTGGAACTAAGTAATGTTAAACAATAGGATTAGCATGAAAAAAAACATTATTTAAATGCAAATACTAGAAAGCAGCAAAACTTGCCATAGCTTTAGCTGGAAACTAAAAAGAACATCCTGCATTGTTACCATCCTCACATGTAAGATGTCCTGCAAGCCCATGGTAAAGGCTCTTTTTGAACACAGATTTGTTTATTAATAAGTAAGAAGGAACATGAAAACTATATTACAGTGATTTCTGACTGCAGTTGAAGAAGAGCAGTAAAAGATACTGTAGTAGGTTAACCTTGACCAGTAGCCATATACTCACTCACTTCTCCCTCTTCAGTAGGACAAGAGGAGAAAATAGAATAAAGAGAGTTGAGACAGAGAGATCATACACCTGTTACTGTCATGGGCGAAAGAGACTCACAGGTTCACAGGTTATTCTGAGTTGGAAGGGACCCACAGGATCATCTAGTCCAACTCCCCACATACTAGACCATGTCACTAAGCTCCTCATCCAGTCTTCCCTTAAACACCTCCAGGGATGGCGATTCCGCCACCTCCCTGGGCAGACCATTCCAATGAGAGATCACTCTCTCTGGGAAAAACCTCTTCCTAACATCCAGCCTAAACCTTCCCTGGCATAGCTTAAGGCCATGTCCTCCCGTTCTGGTGTCGTCAGCCTGAGAGAAGAGATTTACACCCATCTGGCTGCAACCTCCCCGCAGGTAGTTGTAAACAGCAATGAGGTCACCTCTGAGCCTCCTCTTCTCCAGGCTGAACAACCCCAGTTCCCGTAGTCTCTCCCCATAGGGCTTGTCCTCCAGTCCTTTCATCATCCTTGTCACCCTTCTCTGGACCCTCTCAAGCAGTTCAACATCCTTCTTAAACTGGTGAACCCAATTTGGAAAAAGTAATTTAATTTATTGACAATTAAAATTTACTTGGATGGTAAGAAAAAAAAATTATAGCACCACCTTCCCCTTGTTACCCTCTTTCCAAGTTCAACTTCATTCCCTCCTTCCTCCCTCTCTTACTTCCTCCCAAGTAGTGCAGGTGTGATGGAGAATGTGAAGTTTTAGTGTATAACAACTCCTTTCTGCTGTTCCTTCCTCTGAACTCTTCCTCTGGTCCAGTGCAGTTCCTTACCATGCAGTCCTTCAGGATAAGCCTGCTCCAACTGGAGTGGAGCACAGTAGCACTGTCCATGGACCACAGTTCCTTCAATGCATGTCCTGCTCCTGCTCCAGCATGGGCTCCTCCATGGGCTGCAGTAGGGAGGAGTCTCTCCTTGGGCTACAAGGAAATGCTTGTTCCACCCTGATCTGCATAGACTGCAAAGGAATCCCTGCTGGGACACTTGGAGCACCTCCTCCCCCTCTCGCCTTATAGAATCAGGTTGGAAAAGACCTCTGAGATCATTGAGTCCAATGTGTGACCAAACACCACTATGGCAACTAGACCAGAGCACTACATGCCACATCCAGTCTTTTCTTAAACAGCTCCAGGGATGGTGACTCCACCACCTCCCTGGGCAGACCATGCCAATGTCTAATCATCCACAGTGCCTTCTGTGTCCCACTCTATTCCCATCATGATTCTGCCCTCTCTTATCCCAGTTATCCCCACAATGCCTCCATTGGGTGTCCTGCAGTGGGTCAATTGGAGCTGCTGGAACAGCTTGTGTTCAGCCCAGGGCACCCCAGGATGCTCCTCACAAGAACCCTCTGGAAACACCTCTGCCAAAACCTTGACAGCTACACACATTACAGGTAACCCTCACCTTCATTGTCTGTAAAACTGAAATTGTAATGCCTGTACCTTCACCGAATTATTGGAGTGTAATAACAAATTGGATTTACATTCTGACTTGTGATAAGGGATTTTTTTCCCCTTACTTATTAGTATCCTCCATGTTAAAATAAAGTGAGAGAAAATAATTGGTTCTTATTAATAGCTTCAGTAAATGATTGGAGAATCATTTTGTTGCCCTTTTTTATCTTGGTTCCTTTTAAGAGAGACGTCGTATCTAACGTTTATTACTACAGTCACCAGCACTTTCACCTTGGTTCCTAAATTAATGGTGTGATGCTTCCATTTTCAGAGCCATCAAGACTTTATAAAGGTAACCTTATCTCCTGAATGAAATGAAAACATAGCTTAAGTGAGTCGCTTTAAAGGGAACATTAAATACTTCCTTATACTTATATTGTAAATAAGTGAATAAAAGTGTTCTGTAGTTTAGATGTTAATACACACTACATCTTCAAAATGAGCTGCAGGTGAAAAAATACAATTGTAAAAGCCTTGGAAAGACATCTTGGCACTAGCTGAGAAAGACTTGAGTGCCAGTGAGTCCTTTTCAGTTAAATGAAAGATCATTTATTCAGCAGGGTCAAAGACTAAAAAAGACTTGTTATTAAGCAGGACCCAACCATATATTTTATCTTTCATCCATGGCTGCAGAAGTTACTCAGATTACTAGAACATTTGCTAGAAGATATGCTCTTCAAAGGTGTCATGGAATTTGAGGGGATTTGGGAGTTTTTGGTTGGTTGTTTGGGGGGTTTTCTGTTTTGGTTTAGTTTTTATATTTATATTATGCCAATACATTTTTTAATTTAAATGTATTCAAAATGACGGACAATTAATTATTTTGTACTGGGTTCTATGGTATTGCAACTGAATTGTTTCTTCACTGTGGTGAATTTTTATGAATTCACTGTGATAATTTCTTTCTAGATGGTTGTAATTAATATTTCTAATTTAGTCTGATAATTTTAATTTCTTTTACAATTTGCACGACTGAGAAAACAAAAAGTTGCTTCAAGGGTGCATTGGTCTGTTTAAAGTGACTTGTGACTTGAAGTTATTTCTAGTCATATACTTCCAGAACCCTCTCCATTTCTTATAATTTTTTGCTCTCTCCAGTAATTGGTTTGCCAAATAAATAAATGTGATTTTGTTTTTCAGAATCCACCGGTAGCTAGCTTTCTTTCTCCTAAACTACTGAAAGTTTTATGGAAAATTCTACATAATTATATTACTTTGTTAGAGTAAACATTATCTTTATATCATGTCTTCATCACAAGACTATAAAAAAGTTTTGATAAATCTTGCCATAGAGTCAAAAGCTCCAAAAACAAAACTTTAAAAAAATCACACTGAGACAGGTTAAGCAGCTGAACAAGTTGCCTAGGAAGGTCATAGGGCCTCCATCGTTGGCAATTTTCAAAACTAGATCAGGAAAGACCCCAATGAATCCAGTCTGACTGTGAAATGAGCCCTGCTTTGAGTTCAGACTGGACTAGTTGACTTTCAACTTCAGTTATTTAGAGTTCCTGCAGTACTTAATGTAATCTGGTTCAAATGATATTGTCTCATGGAAATTCGAGATCCGATGAAATGAAAAGAAAAAAAAAAAAAGAGGACTAGAAGTTTTCTTTTATTTCACTGAGCTCAGCTAATAAATGTCAAAATGAGTCTTCTAACTATTCAATTCCTTGTCCTAGACGTGCTTATTAAAAGAAATCTTTTTTGTCTTTCAATTTCAAGTCTATTTTTTTCAACAGTAAAATTGATCCTTTTCCTCTTGTGCCAATAACATAATTTCAGCCTTATCCGCCAGAAGAACTGCAATCCCATATGTAAGCTGCAATCACATTCCTCCTCAGCTGAAATCATTTTATGTGAGAGAAAGACATAGGGTAGCTCTGAGAGATCTGGAACATTTATGGAACATTATTTGGAAAGATACAACCAGTATTATATGGAAAGATCGAATCAGTATAATCAGTCTTGCTTGTCCTCAGTTAATTAGAGAAGGTACAAAGGAATCCCATAATCTCTGACATGGAACATCTTTTTCCTCCTGTCCCTTTCAGGTAAATCACACACCACTGTACACGAAAATATTGCATTACTAATGGCCTCTATGACTTCTGCCTGATAAATTTTATTCCCTTCTTCTTGAGTTACTTTAATACTTTTTTGTCATTTGCTAAGTTATCTTTTCAGCTTGTGTGCCATATTTTTTTAAATGAAAATATAAAATACATTTGAGGAGCAGTCTGTGGCACTCCGCTTATAAAGCTCTCCATCTTGCTCGTCTTCCACTATAACTATCATCTTCTGTCCTGCAGTGAACCCACTTTATTCAGCTTATAAATCTGCCTTATCCATCTCACTCTTCTTACACTGTAGCATATTCTCCTCCATTTTGATTTAATAATTTCAACTTAGGTCTCATGTGAAATGAAGCTTAGATAAATTTAAGATACTGTATATCCTATTCTATAGAAATTTTGTCATATGTTTTTAGGCAGCAAGTTTCTTTGGAATGAAGTTCTTTTTTTTTTTTTCCCCCCTACTTTCAAGCGTATAAAATGAAAGATAAATGTAAGGCACTGTGATGGAAATTCAGTGAGATGCTGTTAAAGCAGAAGCTGAATATTTGTAAGAAAATGTAAGATGCTTTGAAACTTTAACAGTGTTGGGCCAAAACCATCAGTGTTTTGAGGAAAATGATCAAAACTATGAAGATTAATAGGAACAGGAATGTTAATATATTAAATGTTAAATGTCAAATGTTTCACTACATTGTTCCAACTTTCCATAACACAAAAAAGGCTGTTCTGATGCAGGGTAAAAAAAACCATGCTTGTAAACTTGAGTTTTCCTGTTCAGGTTTTCTAAAACATTTTGATTTCTGGTTCAAGGATTTGGAGTAGACCTTTTTCTATCAGTTTAGAAAATAATATATGCTCCTCCTCCTTCTAAGAGACTAGACTGGATTTTGCTTACGTGATTAGTCTAAAGAATTAAAATAATTAAATTGCAATATATTTTTTTAACTCTGAATAGGAAAACCTCATAAATCAAAAGAACCTGCAAAAGCTTTTCTTTAAAGTTTCTTTACCAACCATGAATTTTAAAACTTCTCCACACTATTTTGCTATTGTTCTACATATATAGCACACATTGCAAAATAAAAATTCATCAAGGCGTTGTTATTACGCCCTTTGTGCTCCTACCAAAAGCTATTTCAAATAGTTCAGCATATTTTGAACAAACACATAATAAAGGAAAGCAGCTGGGCATACGTACTGAAAGGTCTTGAAAAGATGCAAGGAAAAGTAATTTCTTTTTCCAGTGATTGACAGTGAAATGTATTTCTTGCTTGTTCTGATAACAATCCAAGAACTCAGCAGGGAAAAAAAGAATGAGAATTATACCTTACCCTTGTCCCACTCCATTTTGCTGCTTGATCAGGATATTATTTCTGCTTTGAAAGCTTGTAAAATTATATCCAAGAAATCAGTGCCTTTTGTTTTAGGAGTAGAGCAATAGTCACACAACCAAGGAAAAGTCCAAGATTCCTATTTTTCAGAACTGAATGCTCCTTATTTCACTGCTGAATCTTTATGCACAGCCACTGAAAATCATGAGTCTTCACTATTTAAGGCTTAGGTAGCTCAGTTTTAGATTTATGTATTAAATAAATAGATAAGAAATTAATCTTGTAGACTGATTTGACACCTTGCAAGGTTTGAGGAACCTTCTCTCTCCATTAAATATAAAAAAAACCCCAGAGGTCATCTAGGTCTCAACTTATATTTATCAGTCACGTAAGTGGCATTAAGGCAGATTTGTCCATATATCTCTTATAGCATCTAAAATGGAATTTTCCCCATTTTTAACCACTGCTGTTCTTAGTATATCACAACATTGTACTCCCTGCTGTAAACAGATAAGAAAAAGATGAAGATGAAACAGTTGCTTGAACTGAAAATGATCAAAACATTGATATCAGTAAATGTTGTCTCTCACTCTTGAAACTCTGCTTTAAGAAGGACATTGATATATTCAACTTTTTGGAACTAGGAATATTAGCATGCAAATAACGCATTTCCCCCCTTATGGGAACAATGGCAAAAATTCAACTCAGATGAAGCTAACAAAGTGGTAGATACTTTCAGAGCAAATGGAAAGATTATATCTCCAGCTTCAAATCAACTAGAACGTGTTTTGGGGCTTGTACGTGGATCTGTGTGAAAGTAACTGGAAATGAACAATTAGTTCAGAAGAAGAAGGGAGTGTTCTTGTTTCCTTTTAATCCAAAAGATTTGAAGTGAATGCATCTGTTTTAGGAGCTATTTAATTTCCTGGGAATTGTGAACTCACATTCTGCCCTGCAAATAGCAGACTAATGGCCATGATCAGGGATATGCTTAAGTGCAACACTACCTGTCAATCCTTCTGATGTTCTAAGAACTTATACAAATCATTAATCAAACCCTGAAGTAGGGGACTGAATTCAGCATCCCACATCACCATCTGAGACAAACTGGTTTTCTTGGGTTTTGTCTCAGCAAGAGGGAATCCATGCATAATGGATATGATTTCAAAAGGAAGGAAAAAAGGTTTAAATTATTATTTCAAAACTTTGAGTGTGAGAGCCATAAACAGAGAAAATTGGTTAAAAAAAAGAATCTCAACGTGACTTTAGAGAAAAATTTAGGTCCTAAAAAATTTATTTTCAGATCAAATTCTGTTGCTAGCTTTGTTGGTATTGACAAGAAACCTCAGAAGAATAGCCATCACATTTTTGGGTAGCATGTGACTCATCGAAGAAGGATCTAACAACAAAAGTTCTTACTCTAATTATACTGTTGTGGTTTGGGGTTATTATATAATGGTTTTGTTTTCAACACTGAGCCAAATGAGACTCTCTGTTAAATGGACGTTTTTCCCTCTAAATCACTCTTATTAAAGTAATCAGTATGTCCACTGACCCTAAACACCACAGTATTCTCACCACCTCAGTAGTTTCCAGGTTTTTATTATTTCTTGGGAGGTATCACTCAATCCCTTCCTAATGCACAGTCAACTGTTTGGGTTTAGTGTTACATTCTTCAACCATGAAGGAATTATTTTTTCATCTTCTCTGATAAAAATCCACAATTCTGTTTAAATTTTAATAGCTTTTTAGTTTTCCAAGATTGGAAAAAAAAAGAATATTCAACCTGTTTCCTATCATTTTGTATGTTCCTCTAGACTGAGTGAAGAGAGGAGGGCATAAAAATGTATCTTAAAGTGGTATATGTTCTGAAAGGTAAAAATCTTGTAAACTGAGATAAAATGTATGGCTTTCTTATCAGGCCATATAAAAACATACTTGGAGATGAGCAGTCTTTGCACTTTGCATTCAGAACCTTTCAGAAACTCCCAGAGAAGATTTGAGGTGCAGATCAATACTGATTTCAAACATATCTCCCTTGCTCTTCCTAGGCTGCTTTTCCTTTCAAGAATTCTTTGGAGTTTGAAGTATTGTGATGACAATTATCAAACTGGAAGAAAAACCCCCCAAAAACCAGCACCCTTGTTTTGCTAAAATTCTTTCCTCAAGTTAAAGAGCACTTATTTTTAAAAGTGACCTTTAAATGAGAATATTCTAAATGTTAAACACTAGTGGCAACTGAATTTCTACAGTGAATTATCTAACTTGAATTGTGACTTGTGATAAGTTCATGAACTTCATGAGATGAATAGGTCCTTCACGTGTGAGAACTTCGTTGCACTAACCAAGGCAGCTTAGGAATCCAATTACTTATTTGGGGACCAGATCTGTAATGCTGGATGTCCCAGGAAGGTCCCATCCCTGTGAATATTTACAGAGACTTTATAACAGTCTCTCCACATCCTTAGCTTTAACCAGGGTGAAGTCCTGCCTATGGGGATATTCAAGGCATACAGGGTCACAGGTTATTCCAAGTTGGAAGGGACCCACAAGGATCATCTAGTCCAACTCCCAAACGAATGCCCTCGCAGGGATCCAACCCACAACCCCGGAGCCATGGGCACCACGCTCCATCCATCTGAGCATCCCATCACCTAGACCATGTCACTGAGTTCCTCACCCTCCCCAGGCAGACCATTCCACTGAGAAGGAAGAATGAAACAGAATTGTAATAAAAGAGACTATGATAAAAAAATCCTTTAGTGTTAGAATCTTTTTAATAAAAAGAAAGTGTGAGGTCATAGTTGTGTGTATTGTGCATGTGTTGAATCACATTCTAACTTACTGCACAAGCCACCAGCTTGTTTCCCAGAAGTTTTTCACAGGTACTGGGCCTGACTCTGCTCTCATTTTCAGAAGCAGCAGGCACGAAGTATGGTCCTTTAGAATTATCCTGTTGTAAAAAAAAACCAAAACAAATGCTGCATATCCCACACTGAATGTGCCCCACTTGTGCGTTCAGAATTGAGTTTCACAGGTTTCACAGGTTATTCCAAGTTAGAAGGGACCTACAGGATCGTCTAGTCCAACTCCTAGACCTACAAGCATGGAACCATGGGCACCACACTCCATCCATCCAAGCCTCCCATCATCCAGACCATGTCACTGAGTTCCTCATTGAGTCTTCTCTTAAACACCTCCAGGGATGGTGACTCCACCACCTCCCTGGGCAGACCATTCCACTGAGCAATCACTCTCGCTGTGAAGAACCTCTTTCTAACATCCAGTCTAAACCTCCCCTGGTGTAGTTTGAGGTTATGTTCTCTTGTTCTGGTGTCATCAACCTGAGAGAAGAGATTCCCACCCACCTGACTGCAACCTCCCCGCAGGTAGTTGTAAACAACAATGAAGTCACCTCATTGACTGGATGAGTAGCTCAGTGATATGGCCTAGACAATGGGAGGCTTGGATGGATGGAGCGTGGTGCCCATGGCTCCAGGGTTGTGGGTTTGATCCCTGGGTGGGCGCTTGCTTGGGAGTTGGACTAGGTGATCCTTGTGGGTCCCTTCCAACTCAGAATAATCTGTGAACCTGTGAACTTTCTGAAACAAGTCTGCATGTATTGGCCACCTAGAACTGTCTGTTCCATAACAGGAGGGATTCTTTAATCCCTTCCTAAAAGTCTGTACAGCTTAACAAAGCCCCCAGAAGCTCACAACCTTCCCTTCTAGTTATTGCAACAGTTCCATGTTTGCCACCTTCTTAATTGCCACATTTCTAACTGAAAATGGATTTCTTCATGTCATGGAAAGACATTTTTAATCCTATGTGAATATTCCTTTAAACCATAAATAAGCAAAATTATTCCAGTCTGCGGCAACACAGACTAACAAGAACAACAAAAAAAATCCTTTCAATCCAGGAAAACAAATAAAAGCTGCATTACTAAAACAGGCCAAGCATGTTTTAATGAGAATATAGAACTTCTAATGTCATGTATCTGAAAGAAAATATTCTCTCCTCAATGAACTAAAGTGTTTGAAGCTCATTAAAACCAAGAGAAATATTTCAAAAATACTTAAAGGCTGTGATGGCTTCTAATGTACTGCCTTAGAATTTTCATTTTGTTATTACTGACATTGTCATTTCTTGTCCTTGCTTAAAGTAAACCAAGTTTTAAAGTATGCGAATTTCTCAGATGGATATTCATTTGATCACCTGGAAACTTTTGGCAGAATGCAGAATCACAGAATCACACAATACTATGAGTTGGAAGGGACCCACAAGGATCATCTAGTCCAACTCACCATCTAACACCCACACAGAGACCAAATGCAAGCCCCCGAGTGGTGAACATAAACCTAGATCCCTCACAGGTGCACAGGCCACTCCAAGCCAGGAGAGGCCCACAGGACCATCCAGCCCTACACCCCACAGCTAGACCCTGTCACTAAGCTCCTAATCCAATCTTCTCTTAAACACCTCCAATGACGGCGACTCTACCACCTCCCTGGGCAGTCCATTACAATGACAGATCACTCTCTCTGTGAAAAACCTCTTCCTAACATTCAGTCTAAACCTCCCTTGTTGTAGCTTGAGGCTATGTCCTCTCATTCTGGTGCCATCAGCCTGAAAGAAGAGGTCCACACCCATCTGGCCGCAACCTCCCCGCAGGTAGTTGTAAAAAGCAATGAGGTCACCTCTGAGCCTCCTCTTCTCCAGGCTGAAAAACCGCAGTTCCCGTAGTCGCTCCCCCTAGGGCTTGTTCTCCAGTCCTTTCACCATCGTTGCCACCCTTCTCTGGACCCACTCAAGCAGCTCAACATCCTTCTTAAACTGGGGAGACCAGAGCTGCACACAGTACTCAAGATGTGGTCTGACCAGCACCGAGTACAGGGGAAGGACAACCTTCCTAGTCCGACTGACCACACTGTTCCTGATACAGGCCAGGATGTCATTGGCCTTCTTAGCCACCTGGGCACACTGCTGGCTCATACTGAGTTTCCTGTCAATCAGTACACCTAAGTCTCTCTCCACTTCACTAGTCTCGAGCCACTCCTCCCCCAGCCGATAGCGGTGCATGGGGTTGTTATGGCCGAAGTGAAGAACCCGGCACTTAGTCTTGTTAAACCTCATACTGTTGGAGCCTGCCCATCTCTCCAGCCTGTCAAGGTCCCTCTGGAGGGCCTTCCTACCCTCCGGCAGTTCAACATTTGCCCCCAGCTTGGTATCATCTGCAAACTTGCTGATGATGGACTCAATTCCCTCGTCCATATCATCAATAAAGATGTTGAACAGTGCCGGGCCTAACACTGACCCCTGTGGGACTCCACTCGTGTCTGGCTGCCAGCTGGATGTGGCACCATTCACCAGCACCCTCTGAGCTTGTGTTTCCAACCAATTCCTAACCCAGCATAAAGTGTTTCCATCCAGTCCATGCTCTACGAGTTTCTCCTGAAGCTTATTGTGGGAAACTGTGTCAAAGACTTTGCTAAGGTCCACGTACACAACATCCACAGCCTTTTTGTTGTCAACCAGTTGGGTCACTGAATCGTAAAAGGAGATCAGGTTGGTGAGGCAGGGCCTGCCTTTCTGAAATCCATGCTGGCTAGATCTAATGTCATGGTCGTTTTGTAGTTGCTGCATAATTGCACACAAGACCATCCGTTCCATGACTTTGCATGGGACTGAGGTCAGGCTGACAGGTCTGTAATTGCTCAGATCATCTTTCCTGCCCTTCTTGTGGATGGGTGTCACATTGGCCAATTTCCAGTCTTGTGGTACAACACCAGTAAGCCAGGTCTGTTAGTAGATTATGCAGAGTGGATAAAAGTTTCTTCTCAGCATTTTGGGGTACTGCTGGGAGTTAATTATATCTAGCCCATCTCTTCATTGTGGCCAAATCAACACAGGCCCCACCTGCTACTTACATCATCAGACTAAAGTAACAAGAGATGAAGCCTCAGAAGAACACTGAAAGTGCAAGAATATCACCAGAAAAATTATTACAAACAATTCTAAATGTTTTGTTATTATTATTGAGACTCTTTTTATTCAGTAATATTTTGGGGTTTGTTTCTTTTCTAGTCAGATCTAGACAGTTCATGATCATAGAATCAGAAAATGTTAAAGAGTTGGAATGGATCTTAAAGCTCATCCCGTCCCAAACTCCCCTGTCATGGGCAGGGACACCTTCCACTGTTCCAGGTTACTCAATGCCCCATCCAACCTGCCCTTGATGGGGCAGCCACAGCTTCTCTGGGCAGCCTGTGCCAGGGCCTCACCACCCTCACAGGAAAGAATTTCTTGCTGGTATCTAAACTAAATTTACCCTCTTACAATTTGTACCCATTCCCTTGTCACATCTCTACAGTTCCTGAAAAAGTCCGACTCTGGATCCTTGTAGGCCCCTTCACTCAGGATATGAAGTATATTTACACTAGTGAAATACATAAGGTGGAGAAGAACGAAGAAATGAGATGCAGGGGTTTTTTCTGCTCTTACTATTCAGAATCGGCAAAATGGGTTTAATCATTGTGTGAAGCTGGGAGACAGAGAATTCAGTCATTTGTTTGGTTTTAAAGTGTTGAAAGCTAGTTAATTTCTACTGTTTTGCTGAAATGGCATCCTTCATTGTTCCTCTTTTTTGTTTAATATTGGTATATTTGTGTTGGCAGTAGGATGGCATTGTGTTGGTAGTAGGATGGCAACAGGTTAGGTAACAGATTTGGCTAGATTAGGTAATAGGTGACAGGTTGGACTTGATCTCTATGGTCTTTTCCAACCTTAGTGATTCTGTGGTTCTGTGATTCTGTGATTCTGTGATATTCAAATATATGTTAATGAAAAGCAATAAAAAACAATTTCAAAACAATTTCTATAATTAGAGTTGAAAACAAGCACAATAAAAATCTATAGATATCTAATTTGGCAACTGCGAGGCTTCCTAATAGCTATTCACTTTTAATTACTCCCAGATAATAGCAAAATATTGCTGTTAGACTTATGCATTATTCATCCATCATAATAATAATAACAACCCAATATGATTATGTACTACTTACACATTAGTACCTTGCACTTATCTGTCATAGCAGAAATCAGGTAGGGAAGTAAGACGGCAATACAGAGAGGTGAACAAAGAGAAAATATTCACTTTTTATTGACTAGTTATAACTACCCATCACAGCAAACAAATGTTGAGAAAATTTACACCCTTTGTGAGAAGGAAGAGTGAAACAGAAGTGTAATTAAAGAGACTACGATAAAAAAAATCCTTTAGTGTTAGAATCTTTTTAATAAAAAGAAAGTGTGAGGTCATAGTTGTGTGTATTGTGCATGTGTTGAATCACATTCTAACTTACTGCACAAGCCACCAGCTTGTTTCCCAGGAGTTTTTCACAGGTACTGGGCCTGACTCTGCTCTCATTTTCAGAAGCATCAGGCACGAAGTATGGTCCTTTAGAATTATCCTGTTGTAAAAAAAACACAAAACAAATGAGTACAAAGGTATTTGGGGATTTATAGGAAGCCATCCTGTAGGTGGAAGAGAAGTGGGAATGTAGATAGAGATAGACAGAGGTAGAGATATAGGAGAGGTGAGGGGTCAGGCTTAGAGGACAAGTCAATGTATGTAAGACTGGGGGGTGTCTGGTACTAGCTGCTTAAAAAGGAAGAAGATGCAGATAAGGCCTTCTTCAGATAACTGGAGGAAGTCTGACATTTGTATGCCTTTGTCCTTGAACCACCCTGATATCTGGGCAACACAGCAGGGCACAAGCAAACCAGGAAGTTTCAGGATGTCTTGCTGACAATGTCTGGACGCAGGTCATTAAGGAACATTTGAGGGGAGAGGATACACTGGAGTTTATATTTAGAAACAAGAAAGAAGTGGCTGGGGATTGAGGGCTGGGGTTGACAGCCTGAAATCTGACTATGCGATGGTAGAGCTGAGGATCCTGAAAAGAGGGGAAAATCCCAAAAACGTGACCGCAGCCCTGGACTTCAGGAGATTATTTTTTACTTCTTCGGGGACACATTTGGAAAGATCCGATACAATATGATTCTGAAGAGAAAAGAAATCCACAATCATCTGCTGCACACCCAGGGAGGCTCCAATCCTATGCAGAGCAAGCCTAAGATGGTAGGATGTCTGTCTGCATGAAAAAGGTTGCTGTCTGAGGAACTGAAGTTGAATTTAGTAAGGGATATAAGCAGGTCAACAAGAAGTGTTTCTACAGGTTTATCAGTGGCAAAAAAAAAACAGATTTGGAAAAATGTAGGCCTAATGCTGGATGGGGCAGGGGAACTGGTGACAAAGGACACAGAAAACACACTCAGTGCTTCATTTGTCTCAGTCTTTACTAGTAAGTCAAGAAATTCAGAAATCTTAGGTACAAGGCACCTTAGCCGCCTTACACCCAAGGGAAAGTCTGGTGCAAGGAACACTCGTTCTCCACGGAGGATTGAGTTAAGGAACAGTCTGAGTTAATGCACAGTCTCTAGAATCTAATAGGATGTTCCAACAAGTGCTGTTGGAGTTGAAGGTTATCACTGTAAGACCACTGTCATGTTGGAAAGCTCTTGGGAGCTGGAAAAAAAGAAAATGTCATCTCTACCTACAGGAACGGCAAGGAGGAGGATACTGAGAACTACAGGCCAGACAGCCTCACCTTGTTCCCTTGTGGAAATAATCCTGGAAAACATTTTCAAATGTGGGAAGGACAAGAAGGTGACTAGGTGCAGTCATGATTTATGAAGGGGAAATCATCTAACCAACCTGATGACATTCTACAGTGAAAGAATTCAGCTGACAAGGAAATAGATGTTGTTAATCTTGTCTTTAATGAGGCTTTTGGTATTGTCTCCCATAATATCCTCACAGAAAAACTGATTAAGTGTGTGACAAATATTTTTTGATATTTTTGTGTATGTGCATGTTAAGATTGTACAGTGTTTGCTGTAATTTAATTTGCAGGGGAATTGGTTTCAAAAGATCAGGAAGGTTATTAATTTTAGTTTTGATACTTAATAGATCAATAAGTTCTTATTCATTCTTTTTACAAAATGATTAAATAAACCAAACCAGGTAGTAAAATGCAACATTTCCGTTAGCTCAAAGCAGCTTTTATCTAACAATTCTCTTTGTGATAAAAATATTTAATATATCATTGTCATTTATAATGGAAAAATATCTCTTTAAGTCACAAATATCATAGAAATACCTTATTCCACTATTGTATGTATATTCCTTATGTATACATTGGAAACAAAAACACAGAAATACTGATTGCAGAGGAATTAAATGTCAGAGAATGGGCTCCTAATTCTCAGAGTAGAATCCTGTAACTTGTATCATCCAATTGATGGTTCCTCAATTATTATTTCATCACATTTTCTTATTATATCACCTTAAAGACCATCTATAGAGGGTCTTTCTCTGGTGTAAGAATAGCTGACCTGTCTCTCCACTTGCCTCCTGAAAAAATTCTCCACAGCATATGTTCTACTGACATTCTGAGACATTTTGTTCACTATCTAATTCTCATTAGGTACAAAAAGATGGTATTTAAATCTTTGCACCCGCTGAGTATATCAAAGCGCTGTTTCAGTGTAATCCCTTCTCAGTTCCAGTTGACAACTTAGTTAACAATTCTAGTCCCAACTTAATCAACTAACAGAGTCATGGTATTTAAGAGGGATCTTTACCTTTTGCTGTCCTTCAGAATTCATCTTAGGCTTGACATTTCTGTTTTAATGAGATATTCTACATTTCTGATTCTTGCTCTAAAGCTGAACAGAGGCCCGACAAACCATGGAAGTTTATTTTGCTCCTCCTCCTAATCAAGACAAATTTCACAGGAAATAAAAAAATTGTTTTTCTTTATGATCATTGACCATGCAAAACATTTTTTTAAAGAATAAGATATCTTTATAAGATAGTCTTTATTAGTATCATAGATACAATAGGAAAACTTAGGGCAATTAATGCACATTTCTAGGATCATTTCCTCTTTTTTTTATGAAAGGCCAAGTGAGTATAAGGGGTTGTAGAAAGGAAAAAACCTGTA
Source organism: Pitta sordida (assembly GCA_013390025.1). Classification (NCBI taxonomy): domain Eukaryota; kingdom Metazoa; phylum Chordata; class Aves; order Passeriformes; family Pittidae; genus Pitta; species Pitta sordida. The sequence goes on along the minus strand of WEKX01022952.1, from coordinate 9,800 downwards.
GGAATATTCTTAAACTCATGTCTTGGATGTGCTTCCCACCACTCTGGCCTTAATTTCTGCAGCAACAGCCATGAATTCCTAAGTCCAAGTTTAAGAAGTATTTGAAAAAAGTTTGAAAACCTGCTTTAGAGAAAGGAAATATTAGTCAAAAACTCCTTGTGGTTTCTATGAAAATGCAGTAACTATTGACCCCATGCAATACTTAATATTAGTGCTCCATGAAAAAGCAACATTACTTATGCCCTGGAATTTCAAAGCTGCTGAAGCAATCTAGAGCCCATACATTTCATTGTCATTTGATAAAATATGCTTTCAACCACAATTCCCAGTTCACTTCAAGTAAAGGTTGGACACATAATTTTCTAAAATACTTGAAAATTGCCAGTTTTGACCTTTAGTGCCATCTTTCAGTAAATGAAGGTATATTCAGGCCCAGAGAATTTGGATTCATAGGCTCACCAGTGTTTATTTTAAACTTTGGAAGACAGAAAAACCTTAACAAGACAGCTTGAAAAAGAGTATCTCTCAAGAAGTTGGCAATTGTTTCTGCCAGCTTTGTGTGACCCTTATGAATTGTGCTTTCATCTACTTTAATCATTTATAATTACTTAGTGCACAAAAGAGTATCTTTAATCATCTCCCAGGTAACGTGTTAATTGAGACACAGAAAACCAAAGCAAAGGTATTGAGTGGCAATGAATATTTCATCAGGATAAGATTGTTCTTTATTTCCCCCAAATGCTCCTGTGAAACTAGACAGCATCTTTTAAAAAATGTACGCAACATAACAATAGGAGCACTAGCTGAGAAATGCAGAGCAGATTTAAATGTTTTTGATAATAATGTTTATGTCCAATTAAGAAACACATAAAAATGAAAAAAACACAACTATTACTGTCATAAAACCTGGAAACACAGGTAACAGGCAAAACAGACTTGACTTAAAGATATTAACCTGCCGTACAATATAAATATCAAATTATTCTTGTGAGTATTGAGAGCAAAAAAAAACCAACAAAGGAAGCAAACGTTTATCACAATATCACAGTATAGATAAGGCTGGAAAGGACCTTGAAGATCATCTAGTCCAACCTGTAGCCCAACTAACCTTTCATCAACATCTAGATCATATAGCTCAACACCTCATCCAGCCTACTCTTAAACACCTCCAGGGATGGCAAGTCAACCACCTCTGCGGGCAACCCATTCCACATCTGGATCACTTGTTCAGTAAAAAACCTTTTCCTAATATACATTATACATTTAGGGAAAACACATCCCTTTTCCTTCCCCAGGCTTGACTCCTCTTCTGCCCTCCAGACCTCTCACCCCAGAACACGCAAGAATATGGATAATACACTCAATGCTCTTTTAACAGAGTATTATAATCCAGGAAAGTTTATGTTGTGTCTCAGCAGCTCCCATGTTTTTCAGTAACGAATTTCGGTTTTTTCAGTTACCTTCTCATGGAGGTAGGAGGGTGTAAATGACAAACTGTTTCATAGACAATTTAAAACTAATCTATAATCTCATAATGTCAGAGAAAGATGTGTCGGAAGGTGTTTGATGGCTTCTTCCATTTTATCTTTCTTTCTCTGAAGTGATTTTTCATATGAATTCAATAAATTACATTCACAATACAGCACCATGAAAGAACATGGGGGGAACAAATATGTGTGGATGTAAATAAGCAAATCATCATATAAAAGGGAAAATCATACTCTCAATTTTAGGGGAATAGAAGGAGGAAAATAGTAAGAGCAACAAGGGATAACAAAATGCATAAAGAAAAGAAGACATAATGTTAAGAAAAAAGTCTCTGACTCAGTTGAATAAGCATCAAATAAAGCATAAATAGTGTTGCAGGTATAATTATTTTTGCCCCCTAAAGTTTTTGGGCATATATTTAAACAAAACAACTACTTAAATGATGTACTGGACACGATTTACCTCCTTACTACTGAGCTGTTTTCTCTTTTGCCTGCCTCATGGTAATTGGGCTAATGGTTTTAATGCTGCTCTCTCCACCTTCCACAGAAGAGGTTTTTTAGAAAGGGCCAGTTATCACTTTCTCAAGAGTCTGGGCTTATCCAACAATGTAGGTTCTTTTGCGTGCTCTGACAGGTCTTACATGACATTTGTGCCTGCCATTTTCTTTCTGAAAACCCAAAATCACTTTGTGTTGTGTTTAGAACTTTCTTTTCTTATTCACACTTCACACATTATTGCTCCTGAGGCTGTGGGTCGTATGTTCATATTTCACAGAATCACACACAGAATCACAGAATATTATGAGTTGGAAGGGACCCACAAGGATCATCTAGTCCAACTCACCATCTAACACCCGTACAGAGACCAAACGCACATCCCAGAACAGTAAACACAAACCTAGTTCCCTCACAGTCTAACAGGCCACTTTGAGCCAGAAGGGACCCACTGGATCGTCCAGTCCTACCCCCCCAGCTAGATCATTTATTTTCTTTCTTTCNGGTGAGTTGTACTAGATGATCCTTGTGGGTCCCTTCCAACTCATAGTATTCTGTGATTCTGTGATTCTGTGATTTACTTTTCAGCTTCCTTGAGTTGCAGCCTTTGGATCCAATCATAATATTAGATTGGTAATTACTTTAATGAATTTTTAGATATGAGTACTCCTTTAATGAGAACACAGGATATATGGAAGTATTTCCATATAGATTTTTTTTTCAACTGAATAAACAGCATTTTTACTTTGAATTCAAAAATATTAATTTGGACAGGATTCAACTTTTACACAAAATAACCCATTCAAATTTAAACACTTGGGAACATCAAATTATTCTCCTTCAACATTTTTGTATTTGAACTCCTGAGTTGTTAATGTTTTTAAAAGCTGTAGATCACATTTCAACAGGTTTTTTCATTTATTTTTTTACAGAGAAGGGAAAAAAATTATATTTTCATATTATCAATTCTCAAAGAGCTAAAACTCCTGTTTGTACTAGTCATGTAATTTTTGCACAGGTAATGGAGTCTCTCCTTATTTCTTCTGTGTCTTTTAGTCATATTTGTAAACAACTGTGTAAATATGGCTATTACCAAGCAATCGCTCCTATCTGTGAGGACTCTGGTCCCTTAGTCACAAGGAACTGTTGGGAAAAGTTGGAAAGGGGCTCAGTGTTCCTATTCTGCTCAGACTCAATGTAGAAACATCATCAAGACAAAAGTATTGCCATGTTGGGTAATGTGTTATAGCTGACCTTTAAAATAACATCTGGCCTTTAAATTTGTCATTTAAAATAACAAAGGTCCTCAGAAGGATGTGAACAAGATCCTCAACAAAGGTCTGGAAAAACTGGAAATACAACGTGAAAATTTAAAGATGGGGTTGAAAAAGAAAGAACACTTCAGATTATTTGAAAGTTGATCTACTAATGTTTATTAATGAAAATCAAATGGAAACCAGGTACTATATACTAACTATTAATAGGAGTCCAATACTATAAATTAGATGTAATAACAGGAAATTGACTTAATTATAACATCTAGGATATTTATTTTGAAATATAGAATTTATTTTGAAATTATGGGGCTCTATAAGTAAAGTTACCTTGCAGATAATGTCTCCACTTGGTCTTACTTTCAATGTTGTTTTTGGATTATGACTGAAAGAAAAAACATGTAACTGTTATTTTTGCAGTCATCTGTTACCTACTGTATCCCAGGAAAATTCAGGCAAATGAGGTTTTTCATGAGTATGTGATTCATACGGAGAAAAGGACTTCGTAATGGAGGATTTTAAAGGTTTTATCTTCCAGTATTAGAAAAATCAGACAGCAAAAAGGCTATAGGGCAATTTGTTAGAATTAACTAATGACCACTTTTGACTGAACAAAAAGAGAAACAAAAACTTCCCGCAATATGTTCTTAAAGGCAAATTTATAAAATCCAAGACTCACAAGAGTAATCAGGGTTCAAGGACAAAGCTGAACACTATCAAAGCACTGAAAGTACAAGACCAAGAAAAGATTCAGACATCCATCACTGCAATGGAAAATAGCAGATAACCCCTAAAAAGCCAAAGTGCTGATTCTTTATAAATCAGTCTTCACTAGAAAGGTCAACTACTGACATACAGCTAACAGAGTTACCATCAGTGACAGCATGGAGTGAGAAAAGGAAAGGTTATGTGGTGAGCAGACAAGAGAAATGTGTCACACATATGGCTGGACCTCGTTGTCACGTGGCTGAAGAAATCTTTGAGCTTAGATGGAATCGCTGAGAACAACACAGAAAGATACTAAAAGGAGCAGGAGCACATAATGATACATTTTAGATTTTATTTAGCTGAAAAGAGAGGAATCATCTCTTGGGGAATAGTTTTATTTTCCAGAAATATTTTTGTAAAAATAATGGATTTTTGGTTTGAAGCATAGAAGAAAATAGCACAGATTAGTTAGAAATGTATCTGGTTATACCACTGTAAGTGACTTACTAACAAGTACATTTCATTAATAAAGTGTCTTCAGAGGACACACTGGAGTCCATAAAAATGTAGGATACTATCAAAGAGGGTTCTGATTTCATTTTTCCTGGATGTATTACCACTTCACTTTTCCCCTCCTAATAATCTGGAAGGTTGTATAGCTATTTTTTATATTTTCAGAACATAACAGGGTGAGAATTTTTTCATTAGAAGGCATGGCTGGATTTCCAAATTACAGCAGTAAATTGGAAAAGAAATTGTCTGAATATATGAGAAGAACAATTAGTTAAAGCATAGTTTTATAGGAAGGGCTTGAAAACTCCAACTTGGTTAAAAATTTCACAAAGACAACAAGTTTTTTAGAGCTGAGCACCTGTCTTGATCTGTAAACACAAAATGAGTCATAGCCATGCCCAAACCTGTTGAGGCCTTGTTGGGACTCATTTGCAGAGAATCTATAGAAAAACAACAAAGATCTACAAACCTCTCCAAATATTGATATTGGAAAGCATCAGTCTGACTAACTTCAGGCATAGCATAGAATAGCACTGCACTGTCAAGAATCAATAGCTGTGTCTGGCCAAAATCATGGCGTAGAGAGAAAGAAATACATCGTAAATTTTTCTGAGTGGGAAAGTATGTCAATAGGAAACAAACTTGCTTAGTAACTTTGGCAGTAATACTTGCATTCTCACAGGTCTAATCAACATTTATGAAATAATCAGCTCTTGGGGGTCTTTTTTTTTCTTTTTTTAACCTTTGACAGTTAATCTCAGTGTTCATTAACACTGAGAGAACAATAAAAAGGATAAAAAAAGAAAATAGAACAAAGAAACCCCAACAATGACTATTTCAACACAAGGTGTTAGGAAAGTCTGAAGTCAACATAAAAATAAGATTTTATATACTTACCCTGAAAGAGTGTGGCTCCAGTTCCTATTTCATTTACTTAGCATGGCTGCCTCTCTCAAATGAAGCTTTGCTAAAATATACCAAGGGTTCCCTTCTCAATTACTAGACTGTTGTGCCCTCCTCTTCATCATGTTCTTGCTAATGAACAAACAAAAAGCCCATCAGAGTTAATTATTCCTACATTTTTATATCTCATGGTTGATCATTTTGATAACTAAGAGGCCCTCAGAGATTTACAGAGCTTCACTTGTAGCTCACTGTGGAAGATTTTCTTCCATTTGGGTCGTTTCATGTCTAATGTGGTGAAAGCTCACATTGGACCCTTGCTGGGTCTTTTCCCCCCATGCATCCATTTTCTTCATCACACATCCAAGATTTTAATTATCTTTGAGACTCCTGTTCTTTTATTTAATCCAGTTCAAGTTGGTCTGATGGAGAAAGGCTCTTACACCCACAGAAAGGAAGACTGCGTTAAGATTCCATGGAAAAGTACACTAAGAGTCTGTATTTATATTTATATATATGTACAAAATAAAAAAATAGTATAGGGATTTGAAAAACTGCTTTATTTCACACTAATTAATTGTCAGGAATCTGGCTAAGACTTTTATTACTGGAATGACTGAGGAAAGTAAAAATAAAGTTAAATGTATTTTAAGTTTTTTATATCATACTTTCAGAAGGGACCAGTCAATTTTCTCCTATTACCCATATAAATTATTTGTTGTAAGTTATTTGTTCTATAACATTTTAAAAGAGATTTAAAATCAAAACACTGATTCCATAAGAATTCAATTCTTCTCTATGTAGAGTTACAGCTCAAGCTGTCTCTATCACTCACACACTGCAGAAACTTTATGTGAAGTAGCGCAAAAGTCTTCTGCATAATAGTCTGCACAGGAATCAATTTCCCTCTAGGTTCCAAAATGAAATAATTTAAAATTTACTTGCATTTCTAATCATAATCCCTTTAAATAAAAAATAAAAAATAAAAAAAAAAAAAGAAAAAGAAAAAATCTTCCTAGATTTGGGACACATTGGAGATAGTCAATGAAGGGAGATGAAAACTGAAATCATGGAAGAATTCATATCGATGTAAAAAAAGCCTTAGTTTTATGAAAGTCTATGAATATTTCAACAAGGAAGATAAGACTCCTAAAATCTTGAGAGAATGCTAAACTACTTAGATACCAGCTGAGATAAACATACTCCAGTTGAAAGATAAAATAAATTAAAAGTACCTTCACCCCTCTGTGAACAAAGCAAGTTTTTCCTTGTCTTTAGTTTTGGAGGACTAGGAGATGCTATTTGAGCAGTGTGTCTCCAAATTCTCTAGGTCATTCTTGAATTTTACATTAGACTTCAGTAAAGAAATATTTGTTATGAGAAATCTACAATCTTTTATCTGTTCTTAAAAAATAATAACATTTTTATGAGGCAAAAAACCAGAATATTTCATTCTAAAGCCTATTTCTTTTGCCATGAGTAATTTCGTTACAAATAAAAGAGATTTTAAAAATGGTTCATGAAGCTTTTGCTAATAGAAAGATTTTTAAAATAACTTTTTGAAGATAATGATTATATTTGCAGTGTGTACTGTTCTAAAAGCTCATTTTAGGAAAAAGCCAAACATTAAGAGTGTGTAGAGATCCTTTTCTTCTCTACTAAAATTGCTTTGGAATCAGGATCCTTTTTTTTTTTTAATACACACATATTTGAGTACAATTAAGCCAGGTTTGTTCTCTTTCAAGGTGCCACCTCATGACTCAGTGTGATAAGGACATGCACATATTCTACATTGCAGGTAGGTACCCCAACAACACACATTACATTCTCTGTTCAAGTGCTCCCTGTGAATCTGAGGTCAGAAGTGTGGAAAACACAGCAGGATGAATTCATTAAGGAAGCCTGATAAGATATTTCCTAGTATCCCTCCTCAGAGTGTTGAGGCTTGTGTGTCACAACTGGTGTATATGGTCTACAAAGCTGTAGTGGCCAGAGAGGAATTAGCTCAGTCTGGATATTTTCAATCTATATCTCTCACTTGCTCTGCTCAAAGGAAAACAATTTTGAGAACAACCTTGGTGATCTTATTCACAGCTTTATCCTTGGTGGACTTATCACACCACACCAGTAAATTATCACCATTCCTGGTGAGAATCAAGAGGTTACATTGTGAAATAGTCTACCTCTTGAATGTTGATTTAAGTTCCCAAAGTCTGACATAGCTATGACAACATTAAGATATCAGCCAGCAACACGTGATCTCCATTTCATTCCTTTCTGTACAAAAATTTTGGAACCACTGTTGGTTGTGCAGCATCACGAAGGCAGTTCTTCATCATTAGTCCACGTTTGCTTATCAGGCCTAAACCTTTCAGATGAGCTGGAGAGATGTAATTGCAGTGATAAGTTACAAAAAGTAACAAGACTGCAAAGAAGGTGTGAGAATAAAAACAGTCTGCAAGTGCCAGGCTGACCTTTCGGATGTCCTCACACTGTGACTGCTACAGCTGTAGTATCAAACTCTCCACTTTCAATATCTTTGTTCACATCAATGACCAGTTCAGAGGCAGTTTAGGCAGCAAATATCATGTCATCACTTGGAAACAGGGAGGAAGAAGCAGAATGAGGTGGAAGACAAATGAGGGAGAAGGATAAGCAGGAACTGAAAACAGTAAGTCCTTGTGGCAATGCCAAAGTCTTTAGTATCAGGTAGGTGGTAAATACTCAATCTGTAATTTCTGTAAGTGGCCATTGCAAAACGCACAGTCATGGTGTCCTGGGTTTAGGGTTTTTTGCTGCTTTGGCAGCGAGAGGGTTAGCAGCTCAGTTCTTGCCTGGGCTCTCTCCGAGCTGCCAGGGCCTTCAAGGTTATAGAGATAGAGGCGTCTCTGTGACTAACATACTTGGGAGAGAAGAAAAAAAAGTTTAGTAGCAAGATGTAGTGTGCCGGTTCAGAACCTGCGTCGGGAGGCTGAGAGATTAAAGGCCTCCAGACCCACGAGAGAAGGGGTAGAGATGTTCTTCCAGGCATTC